>JASUUH010000129.1:0-530112 GCA_030449925.1 Citropsis articulata | reverse complement strand
GGCTATGGTCAGAATCACACTATAAAATGGCAAGAAATACCAATGTGTCATTGAGCGTGAAATAATCAAGGCGGTGGGCTATAATAACCTTTGTGATCATGGAGGGGTTGGGGGAGGGTTTAGGGCTCTGGTCATTGGAAATGGAATTTTGATCTTTTCGAGGGTCATGCATTGTGGGTGGAGGCTACGGTCAGGCCACCTTAAAATAACAAGACATGCCAGTAGCGGCGCGTGAAATATCGCCGAGGCAGGTGGGCTATAACTTTGGTCGCTTGAGGGGTTGGGAGGGGCGTTCGGGGCTCTGGGCGTCGGAAATGAGTACATGTCTTTTCGGTCGTCGTGAGCCAGGTGGGAGGCTACAGTCGGGAGGCCTGCCTAAAATGTCAAGAAATACCAAGCCAGCAACACGGAAATAGTCACTTGAGGCGGTGGGCTATAGCCTTTAGTCCCATGAGGATTGGGAGGCGGGTTTGAGAGGCTCTGGTCCTCGGGAATGGGTCTGATCTTCTGAGGGACCTCGTGTGTGCCCAGTGGGAGGCTCTGAGTCTGAAGCACTAAAATGGCAAAAATGTCAAGCGGGCATGGCGCGTGAAATAATCGCATGAGGGCGGTGGGCTATAGCCAGCCCCTCGGGGTTAGGAGGGGCGTTCGGGGGGCTCTGGAGTCGAAAATGGGTACAGTCTTTCGAGGGTCCTCAGCGTGCCAGTGGGAGGCCTCTGATCAGGGCACTACAAAATGGCAAGAAATGCCAATGGCCTTGTGCGTGGGAAATAATCGTCGAGGCAGTGGGCTATAGCCTTTAGTCTACTGGGGGTTGGGAGGGCGTCAGGAAATGGGTAAAGTCTTCGAGGTCTCGTGTGCAGTGGGAAAGCTACGGTCAGAGGCACGCCACTACAAGAAATGCCAATGGCAGCTTGTGCGTAAAATAATCCACGAGGGCGGTGGGCTACTGTGCTTGGTCGAGGGGTTGGGAGGGGTTTGAGGTTACGGTGTGCCCGAGAAATCAGTGCAGTCTTTCGAGGGTCTCGTGTGCCCAGTGGGAGGCTACAGTCAGAGGCCTGCCTAAAATGTGCAAGAAATGCCAGTGGCGCAACACAGGATATAATCACACGAGGCCGGTGGGCTATAGCCTTTGTCCCAGCGGGGTTGGGGAGGGGTTTGGGGGCTCAGTGTCGGAAATGGGTACAGTCTTCTGAGGGTCTCGTGTGCCCAGTGGGAGGCTCTGGTCAGAAGCCTGCCTACAAATAACAGAAATGCCAGACCGGTAGCAGCGCGTGAAATAGTCCCACGAGGCGGTGGCCTAGAGCCTTTGGTCATGAGGTTGGGTAGGGGCGTTCGGGGTCTCACAGGCATGGAAATGGGTACAATCTTTTCGGTCCTCGTGTGCCCGGTCGGAGGCTCTGAGTCGGGCGTGCCTAAAATGACAAGAAATGCCAATGTGCCTTGACACAGGAAATAATCATTGAGGCGGTGGGCTATAGCCTTTAGTCCTTGGGGGTTGGGGAGGGGTTTCAGGGCTCAGGCATCGTAAATGGGTACAGTCTTCTGAGGTCCTCGTGTGCCCAGGTGGGAGGCTCTGAGTCAGAGCTTTGCACAAAATGGCAAGAAATGCCAGTAGTAGTAGCGTGAAATAGTCGTCGAGGCGGTGGGCTATAGCCTTTGGTCTCTGCGGGGGTTGGGGAGGGGCGTCGAAAATGGGTAAAGTCTTTTCGAGGGGCCCCGTGTGCCCAGTGGGAGGCTCTGATCAGAGGCACCCCTAAAATGACAAAGAAATACCAATGGCGCAACACAGGGAAATAGTCACTTGAGGCAGTGGGCTACAGGCTTTGGTCCGAGGGGGTTGGGAGGGTGTTCCGGGGGTCTGAGCGTCGGAAATGGGTACAGTCTTTTCGAGGGTCCTCGTGTGCCCAGTGGGAGACTACGGCCAGAGGCCTGCCCTAAAATAATAAGAAATGCCAATGACGCCCATGTGAAATAATCCACAGGCAGTGGGCTATAGCCTTTAGTCCAGCGGGGGTTGGGGGTTTCAGGGGCTCACAGTCGTCGAAAATGGGTACAGTCTTCTGAGGGTCCTCGTGTGCCCAGTGGAGGCTACAGTCAGGCTTGCCCTAAAATAACAAGAAATGTCCAGCCAGTAGCGTGAAATAGTCTGAGGCGGTGGCCTAGAGCCTTTGGTCAGCAGGGGTTGGGTAAGGCGTTCGGGGTCTCAGGCATGGAAATGGGTACAATCTTTTCGAGGTCCTCGTGTGCCCAGTCGGAGGCTACGGTCGGGCGTGCCTAAAATGACAAGAAATCATGGCAATGCAATCATTGAGGCAGTGGGCTATACCTTTAGTCCATGAGGGGTTGGGAGGGGTTTGAGACTCACAGGCGTCGTAAATGGGTACAGTCTTCTGAGGGGTCCTCGTGTGCCCAGTGGGAGGCTACGGTCGAAGCACTGCCCTAAAATGGCAAGAAATGCCAGTGACTGGCCAGCGTGAAATAGTCGCCGAGGCCGGTGGGCTATAGCCTTTGGTCCACGGGAGTTGGGGAGGGGCGTCGGACATGGGTACAGTGGATTCGAGGGTCCTCGTGTGACCCGTGGGAGGCTTCTGATCGAGGCCTGCTAAAATGACAAGAAATGCCAATGGCCAGGAAGGAAATAGTCACTTGAGGCGGTGGGCTATAGCCTTGCTAGTCATGAGGTTTGGGAGGGTTTGGGGCTCTGGGCGTCGGAAAAGGGTACAGTCGTTCCGAGGGACCTCGTATTCCCTGTGGGAGGCTACGGTCAGGCACACAAAATGGCAAGAAATGCCATGGCCAGCGAAATGAGTCACGGAGGCCGGTGGGCTATAACTGGTCCCTTGAGGGTTGGGGGGGTTTAGGGCTCTGGTCGTGAAATGGTACAGTCTTCTGAGGTCCTCGTGTACCCGGTGGGAGGCTCGGTCAGGAAAGCACATACTAAAATGGCAAAAATGTCCAGTGAAATAGTGAAATAGATCCACGAGGCCGGTGGCCTAGAGCCTTTGAGTCATGAGGGGTTGGGTAGAAGCGTTCGGGGTCTGGGCATGGAAATGGGTACAATCTTTTCGAGGTCCTCGTGTGCCCAGCGGAGGCTCTGGTCAGGCGTGCCCTAAAATGACAAGAAATGCCAGTGGTGACACAGAAATAGTCATTGAGGCGGTGGGCTATGTGCTGGTCCTTGAGGTTGGGGAGGGGTTTAGGGGCTCTGGGTCGTCGTAAATGGGTACAGTCTTCTGGTCTCGTGTGTGATGGGAGGCTACAGTCAAGCACATACTAAAATGGCAAGAAAATGCTTGATGGCGCTAGCGCGTGAAATAGTCGTCGAGGCGGTGGGCTATAGCCTTTGGTCTGCGGGGTTGGGGAGGCGTCGGGAAATGGGTAAAGTCTTTTCGAGGTCTCGTGTGTGCCCGTGGGAGCTCTGATCGAGGCACTGCCCTAAAATGACAAGAAATGCCAATGGCGCAACAGGGAAATATCACTTTGAGGCGGTGGGCTATAGCCTTTGGTCATGGGGGTTGGGAGGGGTTTGAGGGGCTCTGGGCGTGGGAAATGGGTACAGTCTTCTGAGGGTCCTCGTGTGCCCATGGGAGGCTACGGTCAGAGCCTGCCCTAAAATAATAAAGAAATGCCCAGTGGCCATGTGAGGAAATAATCACGGAGGCCGGTGGGCTATAGCCTTTGGTCCCATGAGGGTTGGGGGGTTTCGGGGCTCTGGTGCGTGAAAATGGGTACAGTCTTCTGAGGGTCTCTCGTGTACCCAGTGGGAGGCTACATGATCAAGCACATACAAATGGCAAGAAAATGTCAGTAGCATGGCGCGTGAAATAATCATGGGGCGGTAGGCTATAAGCGTTTAGCCCTCGGGGTTGGGGAGGCGTTCGGGGGCTCTGGAGTGGGAAATGGGTACAGTCTTTTGAGGGTCCTCGTGTGCCCGATGGGAGGCTACGGTCAGGCACATAAAATGGCAAGAAATGCCAATGTGTGACAGGAAATAGTCTCGGATGCCCGGTGGGCTATAGCCTTTGGTCATGAGGGGGTTGGGAGGGGTTTGAGGGCTGCAGTCGTGAAATGGGTGCAGTCTTCTGAGGGTCTCGTGTACCCAGTGGGAGGCTCACGGTGAGCACTGCCTAAAATAATGAAATGTCCAGTGGCATGTAGCGTGAAATAATCATGGGGCGGTGGGCTATAGCCTTTGGCCCTCGGGGGTTGTGGAGGCGTTCGGGGGCTCTGGGTCGAAATGGGTACAGTCTTTTCGAGGGTCTCACGTGCCCGATTGGGAGGCTCTGGTCAGGCCTACTAAAATGCAAGAAATGCCAATGAGCAGCAGTGAAATAGTCGTCGAGGCAGTGGGCTATAGCCTTTGAGTGCGGGGGTTGGGGAGGCGCGTCGGAAATGGGTACAGTCTTTCTGAGGGTCCTCGTGTGCCCAGTGGGAGGCTACGGTCAGATGCCTGCCCTAAAATGGCAAGAAAAGCCCAGTGACATGGCTGGCGTGAAATAATCGTCGAGGCGGTGGGCTATAGCCTTTAATGCTGCGGGGGTTGGGAGGCGTCGGGAAATGGAGTACAGTCTTTTCGAGGTCCTCGTGTGCCCGTGGGAGGCTACAGTCAGGAGGCACCGCTAAAATGACAAGAAATGCCCAGTGGCGCAGCACAGGAAATAGTCCTTTAAGTCCGGTGGGCTATAGCCTTTGGTCTGAGGGTTGGGGAGGGGGGTTTCGGGGGCTCTTGGCGTCGGAAATGGGTACAGTCTTCTGAGGTCCTCGTGTGCCCAGTCTTGAGAGACTACCGTCGAGGCACACTAAAATAGCAAGAAATGACCAGCGGCGAAATAATCACGGAGGCGGTGGGCTATAGCCTTTGGTCAGCAGGGGTTGGGGGGGTTTCAGGGGCTCTGCAGTGTGAAATGAGTGCAGTCTTCTGAGGTCTCGTGTACCCGGTGGGAGGCTCTGGTCGAAGCACGCTAAAATGCATGAAATGTCAGTAGTGCAGCGCGTGAAATAGTCGCCGAGGCAGTGGGCTATAGCCTGGCCCTCGGGGTTGGGGAGGGCGTTCGGGGCTCTGGAGTCGGAAATGGGTACAGTCTTTTGAGGGTCTCGTGTGCCCAGAGTTAGGCTACAGTCCGAGGCCTGCCCTAAAATGGCAAGAAATGCCAAGCGGCGCCAAGAAATAATCACAGGCGGTGGGCTATAATAGCTGGTCCTTGAGGTTGGGAGTAGGTTTAGGGGCTCTGGTGGTGAAATGGGTCTACGATCTTCTGAGGGTCCTCGTGTACCTAGTGGGAGGCTACAGTCAGGAAGCACTGCCACAAAATGGCAAGAAATGTCCAGCGGCGCGGTGCGTGAAATAGTCGCCATGGGGCTGGTGGGCTATAGCCTTTATTTTCGGGGGTTGGGGAGGGCGTCAGGGGGGCCAGGTCGGAAATGGGTACAGTCTTTTCGAGGTCTCGCGTGCTTGATGGGAGGCTCTGATCAGGGCCTGCCACTAAAATGGCAAGAAATGCCAATGGCCTTGTAGCGCGTGAAATAATCGTCGAGGCGGTGGGCTATAGCCTGGTCTCACAGGGGTTGGGAGGCGTCGAGAAATGGGTCACAGTCTTTTGAGGCTCCTCGTGTGCCCAGTGGGAGGCTACGGTCAGAGGCCTGCCCTAAATTACAAGAAATGCGGCGTGGCGCGTCAAATAATCGCTGGGCGGTGGGCTATAAGCCTTTGTCCCATGAGGGTTGGGGAGGGGTTTAGGGGCTCACTGGTCGTCAGAAATGGAGTCAGTCTTTTCGAGGGTCTCGTGTGCCCAGTGGGAGGCTATGGTCGGAAGCACTGCCCTAAAATGGCAAGAAATGCCAGCCTGTGCAGGAAATAGTCACAGGGCAGTGGGCTATAGCCGGTCCACGGGGGGTTGGGGAGGGTTTAGGGGCTCTGGTCATGGAAATGGGTGCAGTCTTTTGAGGTCCATGCGTGCCCGTGGGAGGCTGAGTCGAGACACGCCCTAAAATGACAAGAAATGCCAGTGATTGTAAGCGCGTCAAATAATCGGGTAGGTGGGCTATAAGCCTTTGTCCATGGGGGTTGGGAGGGGTTTGGGGGCTCTGAGGTCGTGAAATGGAGTGCAGTCTTCGAGGGTCCTCGCGTGCCCAGTGGGAGGCTCTGATCGGGGCACCGCCACTAAAATGGCAGAAATGCCCAGTGACACAATAGCGTGGAATTAGTCAGCCAGGCGGTGGGATATAACCTTTGGTCTGCAGGGGTTGGGGAGGCGTCGGAAATGGGTGATCTTTTAGGGTCCTCTTGTGCTCCCCAATGGGAGGCTACAGTCGAGGCCTGCCTAAAATGACAAAAATACCCAGCGCAGCGCGTGAAATAGTCACAGGCGGTGGGCTATATGCTAGTCCTTGAGGTTGGGAGGGGTTTTGGGGGCTCTGGTCATTAGAAATGGAGTGCGGTCTTTTGAGGGTCCTCGTGTGCCAGTGGGAGGCTACGGTCAGGCTGCCCTAAAATGGCAAGACATGCCCAATGGCGTGAAATAGTCGCCGGTCGGTGGGCTATAGCCATTGGTCAGCAGGGGTTGGGAGAGGCGTTCGGGGGCTCTGGGTGTCAGGAAATGGGTCTGATCTTTTCGAGGTCTCGTGTGTGCCCAGTGGGAGGCTACAGTCAGAAGCCTGCCCTAAAATGTGAAATGCCAATGAGCGCATCGCGTGAAATAATCGCCGAGGCGGTGGTCTATAGCCTTTGGTCCATGAGGGGTTTGGGAGGGGTTCGGGGTTCTGATGCGTCATCGGAAATGGGTACAGTCTTTTGAGTGTCTCGTGTACCCAGTGGGAGGCTACGGTCAGGAGGCCTGCGCTAAAATGGCAAGAAATACCCAGTATGGCCAGCGTGAAATAGTCACCAAGGCGGTGGGCTATAGCCTTTGGTCATGAGGTTGGGAGGAAGTTCGGGGCTCACAGGCGTGAGGAAATGGGTGATCTTTTCGAGGGTCCTCGTGTGCCAAGTGGGAGGCTACGATCAAGCCTGCCTAAAATATGAAATGCCAGTGACCCAGCGTGGAAATAGTCATGGGGCGGTGGGCTATAACTGGCCATGAGGGGTTGGGAGGCGTTCGGGAGACTCTGGGTGTCCAGAAATTTGCACTGATCTTTCGAGGTCCTCGTGTAGTGGGAGGCTACGATTCAAGCCTACCCTAAAATGGCAAGAAAATGCTTGAGCGCATCAGCGTGAAATCGTCGCCGAGGCTGGTGGTCCTATGTGCCTTTGGTCAGCGGGGGTTGGGAGGGGTTCGGGGCTCTGGGCGTCGGAAATGGGTACTGAGTCTTTTCGAGGTCCCTCGCGTGCTGATGGGAGGCTCTGGTCAGGGCTTGCCTAAAATGGCAATACTGGCCAGTGGCGTGAAATTATCATGAGGCCGGTGGGATATAGCCTTTGGTCTGCGGGGGTTGGGAAGGGGCGTCGGAAATGGGTACGATGCGGTCTTTTCAGGGTCCTCGTGTGTCCGTGGGAGGCTACAGTTAGAGCCTGCCCTAAAATGACAAGAAATGCTGGCAGCGCGTGAAATATTCACAGGCCGGTGGGCTATATGCTTTGGTCCTTGAGGTTGGGAGGGGTTCAGGGGCTCTTGTCGTCAGAAATAGGTACAGTCTTTTCGAGGGTCTCGTGTGCCCATTGGGAGGCTGGTCGAGAAGCCTTGCTAAAATAACAAGACATGCCCATGGCGCGGCCGTGAAATAATCGCCAAGGTCGGTGGGCTATAGCCATTGGTCGGGAGGGGTTGGGAGGCGTTCGAGGGCTGGGTGTCGGAAATGGGTACAGTCTTTTCGAGGGTCTCGTGTGCCCGGTGGGAGGCTCGGTCGAAGCCTGCCTACTAAATATGAAATGCCAGCGCATGTCAGCGTGAAATAGTCATGAGGCGGTGGTCTATAGCCTTTGCAGGGGGTTGGGAGGGGTTGGGGTTACAGTGGTCAAAAATGGGTACAGTCTTTTGAGTGTCCTCGTGTGCCCGATGGGAGGCTACGGTCAGGCACCTAAAATGACAAAAATGCCAGTGACGCGTGTGAAATAGTCACCAAGGCAGGTGGGCTATAGCCTGGTCACTTGAGGTTGAGGAGTTTGGGGGCTCAGGTACGTCGAAATGGAGTGCAGGTCTTTTGAGGGTCCTCATGTGCCCAGTGGGAGGCTACAGTCGAGGCCTGCCTAAAATGGCAGAAATGCCAGTGACACATGTGTGGTAGTCATGAGGCGGTGGGATATGAGCCTTTAGTCTGCGGGGGTTGGGAGGGGCGTCGGAAATGGAGTACAGTCTTTTCGAGGGTCCTCTTGTGCCCGGAGGCTACAGTGGGAGCACGCCTAAAATGACAAAAGAAATACCAATGACGCGTGAAATAATCACCAAAGTCAGGTGGGCTATATGCTAGTCCTTGAGGGGTTGGGAAGGGGTTCGGGGATTACAGGTCGTCAGAAATGGGTACAGTCTTTTGAGTGTCCTCATGTGCCCAGTGGGAGGCTACAGTTAGAGGCTGCGCTAAAATGCAAGAAATACCAGTGACAGTGGCAAATGAAATGAGTCACCGAGGCCGGGTGGGCTCTGAACTTTGGTCATGCGGGGTTGGGGAGGGGGGTTCAAGGGCTCTGGGCATTGGAAATGGGTGTAGTCTTTTCGAGGGGCCTCGTGTGCCCAGTGGGAGGCTACTGATCAGAAGCACTGCCTAAAATAACAGAAATGCCAAGTGACACAGTAGCGTGAAATAATGAGGGCAGTGGGCTATAGCCTTTTGAGGGTTGGGAGGCGTTCGGGGGCTACAGGTTGTCAAATGGTACAGTCTTTTGGGGTCTCACGTGCCCAGGTGGGAGAGCTCTGGTCAGGGCACATACTAAAATGACAGAAATGCCAGTGACACGTAATGGAAATAATCGCCGAGGCGGAGGATATAGCCTTTGGTCTGCAGGGGGTTGGGAGGGCGTCGAATCGTCTGAGTCTTTTCGAGGGTCCTCGTGCGCCCGTGGGAGGCTACGGTCGAGGCCTGCCTAAAATGACAAGAAATGCCAATGAGCGCGTGAAATAGTCAAGGGCGGTGGGCTATATCAGTCATGAGGGGGTTGGGGAGGGGGTTGAGGAGGCTCTGGTCGTCGAAAATGGGTACAGTCTTTTGGAGGGTCCTCGTGTGGTCTGGGGGAGGCTACGGTCAGAGAGCCTGCACTAAAATGTACAAGAACATGCCCAGTAGCAGTGCGTGAAATAATCATGGGGCAGGTGGGCTATAGCCTTTGGTCCATGAGGGTTGGGATAGGGTTTGGGGTTCAGATCGAGAAATATGTACAGTCTTTGAGGGTCGTCGTGTGCCCAGTGGGAGGCTCGGAAGCACACCTAAAATGGCAAGAAATACCAGTATGGCAGTAGCGTGAAATAATCAGGGCCGATTGGGCTATAACCTTTGGTCCTTGAGGGTTGGGAGGGGTTTCGGGGTTCTGGTCGTCGGAAATGGGTACAGTCTTTTTAAGGGGTCCTCGTGTGCCCGATGGGAGGCTGAGTCGAGGCCTTCCCAAAATAGCAAGAAATGCCAGTAGCGGTGTGAGAAATAGTCGGCCGAGGCGGGTGGGATATAGCCTTTGGTCTGCAGGGGGTTGAGGGAGGAGGCGTCGGAAATGGGTACAGTCTTTTGAGGGTCCTTGTGTGCCGTGGGAGGCTCTGAGTCAGAGGCCTGCCACTAAAATGACAAGAAATGCCAGTGGCCATGTAGCTGTGATGAAATAGTCGCGAGGCCGGTGGGCTATAGCCTTTGGTCCAGCAGAGTTGGGAGGGGTTTGGGGCTCTGGGTCATCAGAAATGGGTCTGATCTTTAGAGGTTCGTGTGCAGGTGGGAGGCTCGGTCAGGAAGCCTGCCCGTAAAATGTAAGAAATGCCAAGTGACAGTAGCGTCAAATAATCGGCAGGGCATGTGGGCTAGCCTTTGGTCCATGGGGTTGGGAGCGTGTTTGAGACTCACAGTCGTGAAATGGGTACAGTCTTTCGAGAGGTCCTCGTGTGCCCGGTGGGAGGCTCTGATTGAGGCCTGCCCTAAAATGGCAAGATATGCTTGTGGCCATGGGCGAAATAGTCATGGGGCGGTGGGCTATGGCCTTTGCTCATGAGGTTTGGGGAGGAGGCGTTGGAGGGCTCTGGGTGTGAAATGGGTACAGTCTTTCGAGGGTCGTGTACCTGCTGGGAGGCTCTGATCGGAGGCACGCCTAAAATGTCAGAAAATGCCAATGACATGGCAGTCAGAAATAGTCACACTAGGCGGTGGGCTATAGCCTAGTTCATGCGGGGTTGGGGAGGGGGTTTGAGGGGCTCAGTGCGTCAGAAATGGGTACAGTCTTTTCGAGGGTGTCGTGTGCAGTGGGAGGCTGATCAGGAAGCCTTCTAAATGTAACAAGACATGCCAGTGGATGGAAATAATCACAAGGGCAGGTGGGCTATAGCCTTTGGTCCATGAGGGGTTGGGGAGGCGTTCGGGGCTCACAGGCGTCGAAATGGAGTCTGATGTTTCGAGGTCCTCGTGTACCCAGTGGGATGCTCTGGTCAGAGGCTGCCCTAAAATGGCAGAAATGCTCGGCCAGTGGTGGCGTGAAATAGTCACAGAGGCCGGTGGGCTGTATGCTGGTCCATGGGGGTTGGGGAGGGTTCAGGGGCTCTGAGTCGTCAGAAATGGGTACAGTCTTTTCGAGGTCGTCGTGTGCCCAGTGGGAGCTCTGGTCAGAGCCTTCCCTAAAATAACAAAGACATACCCATTGGCAGCGCGGAAATAATCCAGAGGCAGGTGGGCTATAGCCTTTCGTCCATGAGGGGTTGGGAGGGGTTTCAGGGCTACTGGGTGCGTAGGAAATGGGTACTGAGTCTTTTCGAGGGTCCTCGTGTGTGCCCAGTGGGAGGCTACGGTCAGAAGCCTGCCCTAAAATGTAAAGAAATGTCAGCGCAGCCGCGTGGAAATAATCACAGGCAGGGCTATAGCCTTTGGCCAGCAGGGGTTGGGAGGGGCGTTGGGGGCTTTGGTTGTCAGGAAATGGGTACAGACTTTTCGAGGGTCCTCGCGTGCTTGATGGGAGGGAATGCAGTCAGGGGCCTACTAAAATGGCAAGAAATGCTTAGCCAGTAGCAGTAGCGTGAAATAGTCAGGCGGTGGGATATAGCCTTTGGTCTGAGGGGTTGGGAGGGGCGTGGGAAATGGAGTCACAGTCTTTTCGAGGTCCTCCCGGGTGCCAGTGGGAGAGCTCTGATGAGGCCTGCCCTAAAATGACAAAAATAATGTGTGCATGCGTCAATGAAATAGTCCACCGAGGCCAGGGTGGGCTAGCCTTTATGGCAGGGGTTGGGAGGGGTTTGAGGGCTGCAGTGCGTGAAAATCGTACAGTCTTTTGAGGGTCCTCGTGTGCCGGTGGAGAGCTCTGATCAGAAGGCTGCCCTAAAATGGTAGAAATACAGTGAGCAGCCGCGTGGAAAATAGTCACCGAGGGCGGTGAGGTTATAGCCTTTGGCCCCTTGGGGTTGGGGAGGCGTTCGGGAGACTCTGGGTGTAGGAATAGAGTGCAGTCTTTTCGAGGTCCTCGTGTGCCCAGGTGGGAGGCTACAGTCAGAAGCACCTGCCTAAAATGGCAAGAAATGCTTAGCCAGCGCAGCCCGTGAAATAATCATGAGGGCGGTGGGATATGGCCTTTGGTCTGCAGGGGTTGGGAGGGGCGTCAGGAAATGCGTGCAGTCTTTTGAGGGGTCCTCGTGCGCCCGTGGAGGCTCTGGTCAGAGGCCTGCCCTAAAATGACAAAAATGCCCAGCGGGCGCAGCGTGAAATAGTCACGAGGCGGTGGGCTATAATAACCCCAGTCCGTGGGAGTTGGCGAGGGGTTTGGGGCTCTGAGTGATCGGAAATGGTACAGTCTTTTCGAGGGTCCTCGTGCTTGTGCCCGATTGGGAGGCTATGGTTGAAGCACGCCTAAAAATGGCAAGACATGCCAGCGGTAGCGCGTGAAATAGTCACCGAGGCGGTGGGCTATAGCCTTTGGTCCTTGGGGTTGGGGAGAGGGGTTTGAGGCTCAGTCGCCAGGAAATGGAGTACAGTCTTTTAGAGGGTCTCGTGTGCCCAGGAGAGCTCGGTCAGAGGCTGCCCTAAAATTGTAAAAATGCCAATGGCGCGTGCGTGAAATAGTCATAGAGACGGTGGGCTATGTGCTTTAGTCCCAGCGGGGTTGGGGAGGGGTTAGGGGGCTCACGGGTGTCGGAAATGGGTACAGTCTTTTGAGGTCCTCGTGTGCAGTGGGAGATCTGATCAGTCCTGCCCTAAAATGGCAAGAAATACCCAATGACCTTGAGGGAAATAGTCAGCAGGCCGGTGGGCTATGTGCTAGTCCCTTGGAGGTTGGGGAGGGGTTTGAGGGGCTCTGGTCATGCCAGGAAATGGGTCACAGTCTTTGAGGTCTCGTGTGATGGGAGGCTACTGATCAGAGGCTGCCCTAAAATGGTAAGAAATGTGGCGTGGCGCGTGGAAATAGTCACTGAGGGCGGAGGCTGTAATTGTGGGGGTTAGGGAGGGTGTTCGTGGGCTCTGGGTCATGTGAGTGTGCAGTCTTTTCAGGGGTCCTCGTGTGCCCAGTGAGGCTTGACTGGTCAGACTGCCCTAAAATGGTAAGAAATGCTTAGTGGCAGCGTGGAAATAATCAGGCCGGTGGGCTGCTGTAGCTGGTCCCATGAGGGTTGGGAGGGTTTCGGGGCTACAGTCGTGTGAGAAATGGGTCTGGAGTCTTTTCGGGGTCGTCGTGTGCCCAGTCGGGCTGGTGGGAGAGCCTGCAGCTAAAATAGCAAAGCAATACCTAAGTGCGGCACGTGAAATAGTCACCAGGCCGGTGGGCTGTGTAACTGGTCCATGAGGGGTTGGGGATGTTTGAGAGACTCACAGTCGTGGAAATGGGTGCAGTCTTTTGAGGTCCTCGTGTGCCCAGTGGGAGGCCTCTGGTCAGAAGCCTGCCCTAAAATAGCAATAAATACCCAGTAGGCGAGGAAATAGTCACTTGACCAAGGGCAGTGGGCTATAACTGGTCATGAGTGTTGGGAGGGGTTTGGGGCTCTTGTCGTCGAGAATGGGTAAGTCTTCTGAGGGTCCTCGTGTGCTTGATCGGAGGCTCTGATCGAGGCCTGCCCTAAAATGGCAAAAATGCCAGTTAGGCCTGAGGAAATCAAGGCGGTGGGCTATAACCTGGTCAGCGGGGTTGGGAGGGGTTTAGGGAGCTCTGGTGGTCAGAATGGGTGGGAGTCTTCTGAGGTCCCTCGTGTGCCAGTGGGAGGCTCGGTCAGAGGCCTGCCCTAAAATGGCAAAGCAATACCCAGTGATGGCAGCCGTTAAATAATCACCAAGGGCGGTGGGCTATGTAACACAGTCATGAGGGTTAGGGGAGGCGTTCGGGGGCTCTGAGGCGTCGGAAATGAGTAGAAAGTCTTCGAGGTCCTCGTGCCAGGTGGAGGCTCTGATCGAGGCTGCCCTAAAATGAATGCAATGGCCTTGTGATGAAATAGTCCTGAGGGCGGTGGGCTGTGCCCCAGTCCATGAGGGGTTGGGAGGGGTTTCAGAGGGGTTCTGGTCGTCAGAAATGGGTCAAGACTTTTCGAGGTCTCGTGTATTGCCCGGTCGGAGGCTACGGTCAGAGGCCTGCCCTAAAATGGCAAAAATGCCAGCGCGCGTGTGAAATAGTCATAGGGCCGGTGGGCTGTAGCTGTCGCATGAGGGGTTGGGGGGGGGGTTTTGGGGGGCTCTGGTCGTCGGAAATGGGTAGAGTCTTTTCGAGAGTCCTCGTGTGCCCAGTCGGAGGATCTGAGGTCAGAGTGCCCTAATAATGGCAAAGAAAATGCTTGGCCAGCGCGAAATAGTCAAGGGCCCGGTGGGCTATAGCCTTTGGTCATGAGGGGTTGGGGAGGGGTTTGAGGGGGCTCAGTGCGTCGCCGGAAATGGGTACAGTCTTTTTGAGGGTCCTCGTGTGCTTGATGGGAGGCTCGGTCAAGCCTGCCCTAAAATAACAAGAAATACCATCTGTGGAAATAGTCATCAAGGCGGTGGGCTATAGCCTTTGGTCCATGAGGGGTTGGGGAGGGGTTTAGGGGCTCTTGTCGGAATGGGTAGAGTCTTTCACAGGGGTCGTCGTGTGTGCCCAGTCGGAGGCTCTGATCAGGAGGCCTGCCTAAAATGTAGCAAAAAATACCCAGCTGTGCACGTCAGAAAAAGTCACAAGGGCGGTGGGCTATAGCTGGTCCATGAGGGGTTGGGGAGGGGTTTAGGGGCTCGGTCGTCGGAAATGGGTAGAGTCTTCTGAGGTCTCGTTTGCCAGTGGGAGGCTACGGTCAGGCCTGCCCCTAAAATGGCAATGAAAGCAATACCTAGCGGCGCGTGGAAATAATCAGGCAGTGGGCTATAGCTTTTGGTCCATGAGGGGTTGGGGAGGCGTTAGAGGGGCTGGGCGTCAGAAATGGGTACAGTCTTTTCGAGGGTCCTGGTGTGCCCAGTGGGAGGCTACGGTCAGAGGCCTGCCCTAAAATGGCAAAAAATGCCCAGCGGCGCAGCGTCTGAAATAGTCACCGAGGCCGGTGGGCTATAGCCTTTGGTCCGCGGGGGTTGGGGAGGGGGTTTAGGGGGCTCTGGTCGTCGGAAATGGGTAGAGTCTTTACGAGGGTCCTCGTGTGTGATGGAGGCTACTGATCGGAAGCCTGCTAAAATGGCAATACCTATGCCTAGTGGCGCGTGAAATGAGTCACAAGGGCGGTGGGCTATAGCCTGGTCATGAGGTTGGGGAGGGTGTTTGGGGCTGCAGTCGTGGGAAATGGGTGGGATCTTTTGAGGGTCCTCGTGTGCAGGTGGGAGGCTCAGTGAAGCCAGCCTAAAATGGCAAGACATACCAGTAGCGCAGCGTGAAATAGTCATAGGGCGGTGGGCTATAGCCTTTGGTCCCAGCGGGAGTTGGGAGAGGCGTTGAGGGGGCTCTGGTCGTCGGAAATGGGTGCAGATCTTTTGAGGGTCTCGTGTGCCCTTGATGGGAGGCTCTGATCAGCCTGCCCTAAAATGGCAAGAAATGCCAGTGTGTGCGGGAAATAATCACTTGAGGCCGGTGGGCTATAGCCTTTGGTCCTTGAGCGGGGGTTGGGGAGGGGTTTGGGGGCTCACAGTGGTCAAAATGGAGTCTGATCTTTTCGAGGGTCCTCGTGTGCCCAGTGGGAGGCTACAGTCAGGAAGCACATGCCTAAAATAGCAAGAAATGTCCAAGTGGCCTTGACGGTGAAATAATCACCAGTGGAGGCTATGCCTTTAGCCCATGAGGGGGTTGGGAGTGGCGTTCGGCTCACGGTTGTCGGAGAATAGTACTGAGTCTTTTCGAGGGTCTCGCGTGCCTTGATGGGAGGAAGTCTGGTCGAGGCACATACTAAAATGGCAAGAAATGCCAGTGTGCCAGCGCGTGAAATAGTCACAGGGTCGGTGGGCAATAATAACTGGTCAGTGAGGGAGTTAGGGGAGGGGTTTAGGGGGCTCTGTTAAGTAGAAAATGGAGCAGTCTTTTCGAGGGGTCGTCGTGTACATGTGGGAGGCTCTGATCAGAGGCACACTAAAATGGCAAAATGCCAGTAGCGCAGCGCGTGAAATAGTCACAGAAATTCGGTGGGCTATAACTTTGGTCAGTGAGGTTGGGGGAGGGGTTTAGGTGGCTCTGGTGGTGGAGTAAGTGCGGTGATCTTTTCGAGGTCGTCATGTGTACCCAGTGGGAGGCTCGGTGAGAGGCACTGCCCTAAATGCAAAAATGCCAATGGCGCGTAGCGTGGAATAAGTCACGAGGCGGTGGGCTATTGCCTTTGGTCCACGGGGGTTGGGGAGGGGGTTTAGGGGCTCTGGTCGTCGAAAATGGGTACAGTCTTTTCGGGGTCTGGTGTGCTTGATGGGAGGCTCTGAGTCGAGGCACCTAAAATGGCAAAAATGCCAGTGCCATGTGACATCTGAAATAGTCACCGAGGCGGTGGGCTATATAGCCTGGTCATGAGGTTGGGGAGGGGTTTAGGGGGCTCAGTGCGTGAGAAATGGGTGGGAAGTCTTCTGAGGGTCTCGTGTGATGGGAGGCTACGGTCGAGGCACTGCTAAAATGGCAAGAAATACCCTAGCGTAGCGCGTGAAATAATCACAGGGCGGTGGGCTTTCTGTCCCAGTCATGCGGGGGATGGGAGGGTGCTTGGGGGCTCACAGTGGTACAGTCTTTGAGGGTCCTCGTGTGCCCGGTGGGAAGCTGGTAAGAAGCACATACAAAATGGCAAGACATGCCAGTGGCCATGTGCCAGTGAAATAGTCCACAAGTGGCGGTGGGCTATACTGGTCGGCGGGGTTGGGGAGGGCGTTCGGGGGCTCAGTGCGTCGTCGAAAAATGGGTGATCTTTTGAGGTCTCGTGTGCCCGATGGGAGGCTGACGGTCGAGGCCTGCCTAAAATGGCGAAATGCCAATGGCCTGTGCTGAAATAATCAAGGCAGTGGGCTATAGCCTGGTCATGAGGGGTTGGGGAGGGGTTTCAGGGCTCTAGGTGGGAGTAGAGATCTTTTCGAGGGGTCTCATGTGCCTTGATGGGAGAGCTCAGTCAGGCACATACTAAATGGCAAGAAATGCCAATGGCGCATGTGAGGAAATAGTCATGAGGCAGTGGGCTATAGCCTTTGAGTCCCATGAGGGGTTGGGAGGGGTTTAGGGGGCTCACGGTGCGTCGGAAATGGGAGTGCAGTCTTTTCGAGGTCCTCGTGTGCCCAGTGGGAGGCTCTGGTCAGAAGCACCTTACTAAAATGGCAAGAAATGTCAGCGGCGCAGCAGCGTGAAATAGTCACGGGGCCGGAGGCTATGTGCCTTTGTGGCCCAGGGGGTTGGGAGGCGTTCGGGGGCTCGGTTTGTCGGAAATGGGTCTGATCTTTTTCGAGGTCCTCGGCGTACTTGATGGGAGAATGCAGTCAGGGCCTGCCCTAAAATAGCAAGAAATGCCAGTATGGCGCTGCGTGAAATAGTCACCAAGTCGGGTGGGCAATAACCTTTGGTCACACAGGAGTTAGGGAGGGGGTTTAAGGGAGCTCTGTTCGTCAAAATGGGTACAGTCTTTTCATGGGTCGTGTGCCACAGTGGAGGCTCTGATCAGAGGCACTGCCCTAAAATGGCAAATAATGCCAGTGTAGCGCGTGAAATAATCCACCAGGGTGGGTGGGCTATAGCCTTTAGTCCTGGCAGTGAGGTTGGGGAGGGTTTAGGTGGCTCACTGGTCGTCGGAGTAGGTGGGTCTTTTGAGGGTCGTCATGTGCTTGATGGGAGGCTCAGTCAGAGGCACTGCCTAAAATTACAAAAATGCTGCCGGAATAATCACAGGCAGTGGGCTATAGCCTTTGGTCCCGAGGGTTGGGGATGGGGTTTAGGGGCTCTGGTGCTCCGAAAATGGGTACCAGTCTTTTCGAGGTCTGGTGTGCCAGGTGGGAGGCTACGGTCGAGGCCACTGCCTAAAATGGCAAAAAAAAAATGCCAAGCGCAGCGTCAGAAATAATCACAGAGGCAGTGTGGGCTATAGCCTTTAGTCCCATGTGAGGTTGGGAGGGGTTTAAGGGGCTCACGGTGGCTCCGGGAAATGGGTGGGGAGTCTTCTGAGGTCCTCGTGTGCCAGGTGGGAGGCTACAGTCAGAGGCACAAACTAAAATAGCAAGAAATACCTGGCGGCAGCAGCGTGAAATAGTCTAGGGCCGGTGGGCTATATGCTTTGGTCCCCGGGGATGGGGAGGGTGTTTGAGACTCTGGTCATCAGGAAATGGTGCAGTCTTTTGAAGGTCTCGTGTGCCCGGTGGGAGGCTACGGTGAAGCACATAAAATGGCAAGACATGCCAGTGACGCAGTGGCCGCGTGAAATAGTCAAGGCCGGTGGGCTATGTGCTGGTCAGCGGGGTTGGGGAGGGGCGTTGAGGGGGGCTCACAGTGGTCGAAAATGGGTACAGTCTTTTCGAGGTCTCGTGCTTGATGGGAGGCTACAGTCAGGAAGGCCTGCCCTAAAATGTGCAAGAAATGCCCAGTAGTGGCGCAGCGAGAAATAGTCACTTTGAGGCGGTGGGCTACTGTGCCTTTGGTCCATGAGGGGTTGGGGAGGGGTTTGGGGGCTCTAGTGTCGGAAATGGGTATGCAGTCTTCCGAGGGTCTCATCGTGTGCCCGGTGGGAGGCTACGGTCAGAAGCTTGCTAAAATGGCAAGAAATGTCCATGGCGCGGCGTGGAAATAATCACCGAAATGGCCGGAGGGCTATGGCCTTGAGGGGGGTTGGGAGGGCGTTCGGGGGCTCTGGTTGCCAGAAATGGAGTACAGGTCTTGTGAGGCCCTCGCGTGCCCAGTGGGAGATGCTCTGATCAGGCCTGCCTAAAATGGCAAGCAATACCTAAGCGTAGCAGCGTGAAATAGTCACCAGGCGGTGGGCTATAGCCTGGTCATGAGGTTGGGAGGGTGTTTGGGGCTCTGGTCGTCGAAAATGGAGTGCAGATCTTTTGAGGGGTCTCGTGTGCCCGGTGGGAGGCTCTGATGAAGCACTGCCTAAAATGGCAAGACATGCCCAGTGGCGAGCGCGGAAATAGTCACTTGGCAGGTGGGCTATAGCCTTTGATGCAGCGGGGGTTGGGGAGGGGGTTTGGGGCTCTCTGGTCGCCAGGAAATGGGTACAGTTTTTGAGGGTCCTCGTGTGCCCAGTGGGAGGCTACTGATCAGGAAGGCTGCCACTAAAATGGCAAGAAATGCCCAGTAGCGCAGCGCGTGAAATAGTCCTTAGGTGGGAGGTTATAGCCTGGCCATGGTTGGGAGGTGTTCGGGGGCTCTGGGTGTCGGAAAGTGGGTACAGAGTCTTTTCGAGGTCCTCAGCGTGCCAGTGGGAGGCTCTGGTCGAGCCTGCTAAAATGGCAAGAAATGCCAGTAGCAGTAGCGTGAAATAATCATGGGGCGGTGGGATATGCTGGTCTGCGGGGGTTGGGGAGGAGGCGTCAGGAAATGGAGTCTGATCTTTTCGAGGTCCTCGTGTGCCCAAATGGGAGGCTACAGTCAGAGGCCTGCCCTAAAATGGCAAGATATGCCCAAGCCAGTAGCAGCGTGATATAATCATGAGGCAGGTGGGCTATAGCCTTTGGTCGTGAGGGTTGGGAGGGCGTTCGGGGGGCTCTGGTCGTCGAAAATGGGTACAGTCTTTTCGAGGGTCCTCGTGTGATGGGAGGCTCTGGTCAGGCCTGCCTAAAATGGCAAGAAATGCCCAGTATGGCGTCTGAAATAGTCACAAGGGCCGGTGGGCTATAGCTGGTCAGCGGGGTTGGGGAGAGGGTTTAGGGGCTCACAGTCGTAAGTGAAATGGGTAGAGTCTTCTGAGGTCTCGTGTGCCCAGGTGGGAGGCTACGGTCAGGCCTGCCCTAAAATGGCAAGAAATACCTAGCGGGCGCAGCGCGTGAAATAATCACCAAGGGCCGGTGGGCTATGCTTTGGTCCCATGAGGGGATGGGGAGGGTGCCAGGGGGCTCACTGAGTGCGTCAGGAAATGGAGTCTGATCTTTTGAGGGTCCTCGTGTGCCCGGTGGGAGGCTCTGATGAAGCCTGCCTAAAATGTGGACATGCCATGGCGAGCCCGCGTGAAATAGTCACCAAGTGGCGGTGGGCTATAACTGGTCGTGAGGGGTTGGGGGGGGGGGTTGGGGGGGCTCTAGTCGTCGAAAATGGGTACAGTCTTTTCGAGGGTCCTCGTGTGCCCAGTGGGAGGCTACGGTCGAGAGCCTGCCCTAAAATGTGCAAGAAATGCCAATGTGCGCTTGAGGAAATAGTCACTTGAGGCGGTGGGCTATAGCCTTTGGTCATGAGGGTTGGGGAGGGTTTAAGAGAGGGCTCAGTGCGTCGGAAATGGGTCTGAGTCTTTTCGAGGGTCCTCGTGTGCCCGGTGGGAGGCTACGGTCAGGCCTGCCTAAAATGGCAAGAAATGCCAATGGCGCAGCCTTGAGGAAATAGTCACTTGAGGCGGTGGGCTATAGCCTTTAGTCATGAGGGTTGGGAGGGTTTAGGGGGCTCTGGTGGGGTGGAAATGGGTACAGTCTTTTCGAGGGGTCCTCGTGTGCCCGGTGGGAGGCCTACTGGTCAGAAGCACTGCCTAAAATGTGAGAAATGTCCATGGCGTAGCGCGTGAAATAATCCAGTAGGAGGCTATATGGCCTTGAGGGGTTGGGGAGGGGCGTTCGGGGCTCACTGGTTGTCGGAAATGGGTACAGTCTTTTCGAGGTCTCAGCGTGCCAGTGGGAGGAATGCAGTCGGGGCACCTAAAATAACAAGAAATGCCAGTGGCCGCGTGGAAATAGTCACCGAGGTCGGTGGGCAATAGCCTTTGGTCACCGGGGGTTAGGGAGGGGGTTTAGGGGGCTCTGTTCGTCAAAAATGGAGTCTGATCTTTTGTGAATTGATCGTGTGCCACAGCAGGAGGCTCACGGTCAGAGCCTACTAAAATGGCAAAAAATGCCAGTATGGCCAGTGAAATAGTCACGAGGTCGGTGGGCTATAGCCTTTGGTCAGTGAGGGTTGGGGAGGGTTTAGGTGGCTCACAGTGGGTAGGAAATGGAGTACAGTCTTTCGAGGGGTCGTCATGTGCCAGGTGGGAGGCTACGGTCGAGGCACACCTAAAATTACAAAAAAATGCCAGTGGCGCGTGGAATAATCAAGGGCAGTGGGCTATAGCCTTTGGTCCCATGAGGGTTGGGGATGGGGTTTAGGGGCTCAGTGCGTGAAAATGGAGTCTGATCTTTTGAGGGTCACAGGTGTGATGGGAGGCTACGGTCAGGCACACTAAAATGGCAAAAATGTAGTGCGTCTGAAATAGTCACAGGGGCGGTGGGCTGTGCTGGTCCATGAGGTTGGGGAGGGGTTTAAGGGGCTCTGGTCGTCGGAAATGGGTGGGAAGTCTTCTGAGGGTCCTCGTGTGCTTAGGTGGGAGGCTACAGTCAGAGGCACTGCCCTAAAATGGCAAGAAATACCTAGCAGGCGCAGCGCGTGAAATAGTCACTTAGGGCGGTGGGCTATGTGCTAGTCATGGGGGATGGGGAGGGTGTTTGGGGGCTCAGTCGTCGGAAATGGAGTGCAGTCTTTTGAAAGGTCCTCGTGTGCCCGGTGGGAGGCTCTGTGAAGCCTGCCACAAAATGTGAACATGCCAGTATGCGCAGCGCGTGAAATAGTCACTTAGGGCGGTGGGCTATAGCCTTTGGTCGTGAGGGGTTGGGGAGGAGGCGTTCGGGGGCTCACTGGTCGTGAAAATGGGTCTGAGTCTTTGAGGTCTCGTGTGCAGTGGGAGGCTCTGATCGAGCCTGCCCTAAAATGGCAAAAATATGGCTGGCTTGAAATAGTCACAGGCAGTGGGCTATAGCCTTTAGTCCTTGGGAGGTTGGGAGGGGTTTGAGGGGCTCACAGTGCGTGGAAATGGGTACAGTCTTTGAGGGTCTCGTGTGCCCGGTGGGAGGATTGATCGAAGCCTGCCTAAAATGGCAGAAATGTCCAGTGGTAGCCGTGAAATAGTCACCAGGGGCAGGAGGCTATAGCCTTTGGCCCAGGGGGTTGGGAGGGCGTTCGGGGCTCTGGTTGTCGAGAAATGGGTGCAGTCTTGTCGAGGGCCCTCGCGTGCCCAGTGGGAGAGTGCAGTCGAGGCCTGCCCTAAAATGGCAAGCAATACCCTAAGCATGGCGCGTGAAATAATCCATAGGGCGGTGGGCTATAGCCTTTGGTCCATGAGGTTGGGAGGAGGTGTTTGGGGCTCAGTGCGTCGAAAATGGAGTCTGATCTTTTGAGGGTCCTCGTGTGCCCAGTGGGAGGCTACAGTGAAAGCCTGCCCTAAAATGTGCAAGACATGCCAGTGAGTGAGCAGGGAAATAATCCTTGAGGCAGTGGGCTATAGCCTTTAGTCTGTGAGGGTTGGGAGGGTTTGAGACTCTGGTCATGGAAATGGGTACAGTTTTTGAGAGGTCCTCGTGTGCCCGGTGGGAGGCTACGGTCGGAAGGCTGCCCTAAAATGGCAAGAAATGCTTGTGCCAGCAGCGTGAAATAGTCATAGGGCCGGAGGTTATAGCCTTTGGCCGTGATTGGGAGGTGAGTTCGGGGACTCTGGGAGTCGGAAATGGGTACAGTCTTTTCGAGGGTCCTCGCGTGCTTGATGGGAGGCTCTGGTCAGGGCCTGCCCTAAAATGGCAAGAAATGCCAGTGGCAGTAGCGTGGAAATAAGTCAGAGGCGGTGGGATATAGCCTTTGCTGCGGGGGTTGGGGAGGGCGTCGGAAATGGGTGCAGTCTTTTGAGGTCCTCGTGTGCCCGTCAGGAGGCAAGCAGTCGAGGCCTGCCTAAAATGGCAAGATATGCCCGGTAGCGGCGCGTGATATAAGTAGCCGAGGCCGGTGGGCTATAGCATTTGGTCCGTGGGTGTTGGGGAGGGGGGTTCGGGGGCTCTGGGTGTCGAAAATGAGTACAGTCTTTTCAAGGGGCCTCGTGTGCCCAGTCGGAGGCTACGGTTAGAGGCCCGCCCCAAAATGGCAAGAAATGTAGCGCAGCCTTGAGAAATAATCCAAGGCGGTGGGCTATAGCCTTTGGTCATGAGGGTTGGGGAGGGTTTGGGGGGCTCAGTGTCGTGAAATGGGTACAGTCTTTTCGAGGGTCCTCGTGTGCCCGATGGGAGGCTCTGATCAGAAGCCTGCCCTAAAATGGCAAGAAATCTCCAGTGGCGGCGCGTGAAATAGTCACACCAAAGGGCGGAGGGCTATAGCCTTTGGCCCGCGGGGGTTGGGGAGGGGCGTTCGGGGGCTCTGGTTGTCGGAAATGGGTACAGTCTTTTCGAGGGTCCTCGCGTGCCCAGTGGGAGGGTACGGTCAGGGCCTGCCCTAAAATGGCAAGAAATGCCCAGCGGCGCAGCGCGTGAAATAGTCACCGAGGTCGGTGGGCAATAGCCTTTGGTCAGCGGGGGTTAGGGAGGGGGTTTAGGGGGCTCTGTTCGTCGAAAATGGGTACAGTCTTTTCGAGGGTCGTCGTGTGCCCTGTGGGAGGCTACGGTCAGAGGCCTGCCCTAAAATGGCAAAAAATGCCCAGCGGCGCAGCGCGTGAAATAGTCACCGAGGTCGGTGGGCTATAGCCTTTGGTCAGCGGGGGTTGGGGAGGGGGTTTAGGTGGCTCTGGTCGTCGGAAATGGGTACAGTCTTTTCGAGGGTCGTCATGTGCCCAGTGGGAGGCTACGGTCAGAGGCCTGCCCTAAAATTACAAAAAATGCCCAGCGGCGCAGCGCGTGGAATAGTCACCGAGGCCGGTGGGCTATAGCCTTTGGTCCGCGGGGGTTGGGGATGGGGTTTAGGGGGCTCACAGTGGTCGAAAATGGAGTACAGTCTTTTCGAGGGTCACAGGTGTGCCAGTGGGAGGCTATAGTCAGAGGCACATACTAAAATGGCAAAGTAATGCCAATGACGGAAATAATCATGAGGCGGTGGGCTATAGCCTTTAGTCCAGCGGGGTTGGGGAGGGGTTTGGTGCTCTGGTCATGGAAATGGAGTCTGATTTTGAGGGTCCTCGTGTGCCCAGTGGGAGGCTACGGTCAGAAGGCTGCCCTAAAATGGCAAGAAATGCCCAGCGGCGCAGCGCGTGAAATAGTCACCGAGGCCGGAGGGTTATAGCCTTTGGCCCGCGGGGGTTGGGGAGGGGCGTTCGGGGGCTCATGGTGTCGGAAATGGGTACAGTCTTTTCAAGGGTCCTCGTGTGTCCAGTGGGAGGCTACGGTCAGGGCCTGCCCTAAAATGGCAAGAAATGCCCAGCGGCGCAGCGCGTGAAATAGTGGCCGAGGCCGGTGGGATATATAGCCTTTGGTCTGCGGGGGTTGGGGAGGGGCGTCGGAAATGGGTACAGTCTTTTCGAGGGTCCTCGTGTGCCCCGTGGGAGGCTACGGTCAGAGGCCTGCCCTAAAATGGCAAGAAATGTCAGCAGCCTTGTGGCGTGAAATAATCGCCGAGGCCGGTGGGATATAGCCTTTGGCCCTTGAGGTTGGGGAGGCGTTCGGGGCTCTGGGTGTGGAAATGGGTACAGTTTTTTGAGGGTCCTCGCGTGCCAGTGGGAGGCTCTGATCAGGGCCTGCCCTAAAATGGCAAGAAATACCAGTATGTAGCGTGAAATAGTGGCAGGGGCGGTGGGATATAGCCTTTGGTGCAGGGGTTGGGGAGGCGTCGGAAATGGGTGCAGTCTTTTGAGGTCTCGTGTGCCCGTGGGAGCTCTGGGTCAGAGGCCTGCCTAAAATGGCAAGATATGCTTAGCCAGTGGCAGCGCGTGATATAATCATGGGGCGGTGGGCTATGGCCTTTGGTCGTGAGGGGTTGGGGAGGGCGTTAGGGGGCTCTGCAGTCGTGAAAATGGGTACTGATCTTTTCGAGGGTCCTCGTGTGCCCATGGGAGGCTACAGTCAGGAGGCACTGCCTAAAATGGCAAGAAATGCCAGTGGCGCAGCGCGGAAATAGTCTTGAGGCGGTGGGCTATAATAACTGGTCATGAGGGGTTGGGAGGGGTTTCGGCGGCTCAGTCGTGAAATGGGTACAGTCTTTTCGAGGGGTTCTCGTGTGCCAGTGGGAGGCTACGGTCAGAAGCCTGCCCTAAAATAACAAGAAATGTCAATGGCGCGTGGAAATAGTCACAGGGCAGGGCTATGGCCTTTGTGAGGGTTGGGGAGGGCGTTCGGGGCTCTGGTTGTGGAAATGGGTACAGTCTTTTCGAGGGTCCTCGCGTGCTTGATGGGAGGGAATGCTGGTCAGGGCCTGCCTAAAATGGCAAGAAATGCCTAGCGGTATGCGTGAAATAGTCACCAGTCGGTGGGCAATAACTGGTCAGTGAGGGTTAGGGAGGGTTTAGGGGCTCTGTTAGTGAAAATGGGTACAGTCTTTTCGAGGGGTCGTCGTGTGCCACAATGGGAGGAGTGCAGTCAGGAGGCACTGCCTAAAATGGCAAAAATGCCAATGACGCAGCGCGTGAAATAGTCACCGAGGGTCGGTGGGCTATAGCCTTGGTCAGTCGTGAGGGGTTGGGAGGGGTTTAGGTGGCTCTGGTCGTGAGAAATGGAGTACAGTCTTTTGAGGTCGTCATGTGATGGGAGGCTACGGTCGAGGCACTGCCTAAAATTACAAAAATGCCAGTAGCGCGTGGAATAGTCACCGAGGGCGGTGGGCTATAGCCTTTGGTCCCATGAGGGGTTGGGGATGGGGTTTAGGGGGCTCACGGTGTCGTCAGAAATGGGTCTGATCTTTTCGAGGGTCTGTGTGTACTTGATGGGAGGAGCTCTGATCAGGCACGCCTAAAATGGCAAGATATGCCAGCGTAGCGCGTGCTCAGTCGCAGGGCGGTGGGCTATATGTCAGCCCGGTGGTTGGGGAGGGCGTTCGGGGGCTCTGGTGCGTCGAAAATGGGTCAGATCCTTTGGGGTCCTCATGTACTTGATGGGAGGCTACTGATCGAGGCTGCCCCTAAAATGGAAATGCCAGTGGCGCCGTGCGTGAAATAGTCACACCAGGGCGGTGAGGCTATAGCCTTTGGCCAGAGGGGTTAGGGAGAGGCGTTCGGGGCTACGGTTGTCGGAAATGGAGTGCAGGTCTTCCCGAGGGTCTCGCGTGCCACTTGATGGGAGCTCTGATCGGGGCACTTACTAAAATGGCAAAAGTACTTGTGGCCGCGTGAAATAATCACCGAGTCGGTGGGCAATAACCCTAACTGGTCGTGGGGGTTAGGAGGGGTTTAGGGGCTCTGTTCGTGAAAATGGGTACAGTCTTTTCGAGGGTCGTCGTGTGCCACATGGGAGGGTCAGTCAGGCTTGCCCTAAAATGGCAAAAATGCCAGTGAGCGTGAAATAGTCACCGAGTCGGTGGGCTATAATAACTTTGGTCGTGGGGGTTGGGGAGGGGTTTAGGTGGCTCACAGTGGGAAGTAGAATGGAGTACAGTCTTTTGAGGTCGTCATGTGCCAGATGGGAGGCTCTGAGTCGAGGCACCTAAAATTACAAAAATGCCCATTGTGCGTGGAATAGTCACAGGGCAGTGGGCTATATAGCCTTTGGTCCCAGGGATGGGGTTTAGGGGCTCTGGTGGTGAAAATGGGTCTGATCTTTTGAGGGTCCTGGTGTGCCCGGTGGGAGGCTACAGTCAGAGGCACTGCCTAAAATGGCAAAAATGCCAGGGCCTTGACGAAATAATCACTTTGAGGCGGTGGGCTATAGCCTTTGGTCCATGAGAGGTTGGGGAGGGGTTTGAGGGCTCTGGTCGCCGGAAATGGAGTACAGATTTTTGAGGGTCCTCGTGTGTGCCCAGTGGGAGGCCTACAGTCAGAAAGCTGCCCTAAAATGGCAAGAAATACCCAGTAGCGCGTGGAAATAGTCCATAAGTGGGATATAGCCTTTGGCCCGCGGGGGTTGGGGTGGGGCGTTCGGGGGCTCTGGGTGTCGGAAATGGGTACAGTCTTTTCGAGGGTCCTCGCGTGCCCAGTGGGAGGCTACGGTCAGGGCCTGCCCTAAAATGGCAAGAAATGCCCATGGCCATGGCAGCGTGAAATAATCGCAAGGCGGTGGGATATATGTGCTGGTGCGGGGTTGGGGAGGGGCGTCGGAAATGAGTGAGTCTTTTGAGGGGTCTCATGTGCCCGTGGAGAGCTACAGTCAGAGGCCTGCCTAAAATGGCAAAAGAAATGTCCAGCAGCGCTTGGCGTTAAATAGTCAGCATGGGGCGGTGGGATATAGCCTTTTGCCCACGGGGGTTGGGGTGGGGCGTTCGGGGGCTCTGGGTGTCGGAAATGGGTACAGTCTTTTCGAGGGTCCTCGCGTGCCAGTGGGAGGCTCTGACAGGGGCCTGCACTAAAATGGCAAAAATGCCAGTAGCATGAAATAATCATGAGGCGGTGGGCTATGTGCACAGTCTGTGAGGGGTTGGGGAGGGGCGTTCGAGGGCTCACAGGCGTCAAGAAATAGGTAGAGACTTTCGAGGGTCCTCGTGTACCCAGTGGGAGGCTACGGTCAGAGGGCTGCCTAAAATGGCAAGAAATGCCCTGTGACTGTGAAATAGTCACCAAGGCCGGTGGGCTGCAACTGGTCATGAGGGGTTGGGGAGGGTTTGAGAGTTACAGTCGTCGAAATGGTACAGTCTTTTCGAGGTCTTACGTGTGCCCGTGGGAGGCTACGGTCAGGCCTGCCCTAAAATGACAAGAAATGCCATGGCCTTGTAGCAAAGTATCACTTGAGGCCCAGGTGGGCTATAGCCTTTGGTCCTTGAGGGGTTGGGAGGGTTTGGGGCTCTGGTCGGGAAGCAGGTCTGATCTTTCGAGGGTCCTCGTGTGCAGGTGGGAGGCTACGGTGGAAGCACTATCTAAAATAGCAAAAATGCTTGTTGCAATGGCGTCAAATAGTCATGAGGCAGTGGGCTATAGCCTTTAGTCCAGCGGGGGTTGGGGAAGGTGTTTGGGGCTCATGTTCGTCATGGGTGTCTTTTGAGGGGTCCTCGTGTGCAGATGTGAGGCTACTGATCGAAGCCTACTAAAATGGCAAGAAATCCCCAGTGGCCCGTGAAATAGTCATGAGGCGGTGGGCTATAGCCTTTGGTCCGCAGGGGTGGGAGAGGCGTTAGGGGCTCTGGGCGTCGGCAATGGGTCAGGCTTTTGAGGGTCCTCGTGTGCCCAGATGGGAGGCTACTGGTCGAGACATGCCCTAAAATGGCAAGACATGCCTAGGCGGGCGCAGAAATAGTCAGGGCGGTGGGCTATAGCCTTTGGTCCAGGGGTTGGGAGGCGTTCGGGGCTCTGGGCGTCGGCAATGGGTACAGTCTTTTGAGGTCCTAGTGTACCTAGTGGGAGGCTACTGATCAGAGGCATGCCCTAAAATGACAAGAAATACCATGCGCATAGCGCGTGAAATAGTAGCCGAGGCCGGTGGGCTATAGCCTTTGGTCCGCGGGGTTGGGGAGGGTCGTTCGGGGGCTCTGGGCGTCGGAAATGGGTACAGACTTTTCGAGGGTCCTCGTGTACCCAGTGGGAGGCTACGGTCAGAAGCCTGCCCTAAAATGAAGAAATGCCAGTGTGAGTCTGCAGGAAATAATCATGGGAGCGGTGGGCTATAGCCTTTGGTCCACGGGGGTTGGGAGGGCGTTCGGGGCTTTGGGCGTCGAAATGGGTACAGATCTTTTGAGGTCCTTTGTACCCAGTGGTAGGTTACAGTCAGAGGCCTGCACTAAAATGGCAAGAAATGCCATGGCCTTGTGGAAATAGTCACCAAGGCAGTGGGCTATAGCCTTTAGTCATGAGGTTAGGGCGAGGGTTTACAGGGCTCAGTCGTGGAAATGGGTGCAGTCTTTCGAGGTCTCGTGTGCAGATGGGAGGCCTACGGTGAGGCCTGCCTAAAATTGCAAAAACCCAGCGGGCAGCCGTGAAATAGTCACGAGGCCGGTGGGTTATAGGCTTTAGTCCCATGAGGGGGTTGGGGAGGGGTTTAGGGGCTCAGTGGGTCGTGAAAATGGGTGAGTCTTTTCAAGGGTCCTAGTGTGCCCAGGTGGGAGGCTGAGGGTCAGAAGCCTACCCAAAATTGGCAAGAAATCCCAATGTAGCAGCGTGAAATAATCGCCAGGGCGGTGGGCTATAGCCTTTGGTCATGAGGTTGGGAGGGTTTGGGGGCTCGTTCATGGAAATGGGTGCAGTCTTTTGAGGGTCCTCGTGTGCCAGGTGGGAGGCTACTGAGGTCAGAAGGCTGCCCTAAAATAGCAAGACATACTAGCAGGCAGCGCGTGAAATAGTCACAGGGCCGGTGGGCTATAGCCCAGTCCCACAGGGGTTGGGAGGGCGTTCAGGGGCTCTGGGCGTCAGAAATGGTCTGATCTTCGAGGGTCCTCGTGTGCACAGTGGAGGCTCTCGGTCAGAGGCCTGCCACTAAATAACATGAAATGCCCAGTGGCAGCGGGTAAATAGTCATGGGGCCGGTGGTCTATAGCACTTTGGTCCACGGGGGTGGGAGGGGCGTTCGAGACTCTGCAGGCGTCGGCAATGGAGTGCAGTCTTTTGGGGGGTCTCGTGTGCCCAGGTGGGAGGCTGATCAGAGGCACTGCCCTAAAATAGCAAGACATCCCTAAGCGGCGCATGAAATGCAAATCCAGAAGGCCGGTGGGCTATAGCGCTTTGGTCCAGAGGTTGGGGAGGGGCGTTCGGGAGCTCTAGGCGTCGGCAATGGAGTCTGAGTCTTTTCGAGGTCTAGTGTACCTGAGTGGGAGGCTACAGTCGAGGCCTGCCTACAAATGACAAAGAAATACCAATGACCTTGTGCGTGAAATAATCATGCGAGGCCGGTGGTCTATAATGCTGGTCCTGAGGGTTGGGAGGGGCGTTCGGGGCTGGGCGTCGAAATGGGTACAGACACTTTTGAGGTCTCGTGTACCCAGTGGGAGACTCTGGTCAGGCTGCCTAAAATGGCAAAAGAAATACGCCAGCAGGAAATAGTCACAAGGGGCGGTGGGCTATATAGCCTGGTCCCATGAGGGGTTGGGCGGGTTTCGAGGGGCTACAGTGCGTCGGAAATGGGTACAGTCTTTTGAGGGTCCTCGTGTACTTGATGGGAGGCTACGGTCGAGGCACTGCCTAAAATAGCAAAAATCACCCACAGTATAGCGCGTGAAATAATCACGATGCGGTGGGCTATAGCCTGAGTCCATGCGGGGTTGGGGAGGGGTTTAAGCGGGCTCACAGTGTCGAAAATGAGTCTGATCTTCGAGGTCCTCGTGTACTTGATGGGAGACTACGTTGAAGTCTGCCCTAAAATGGTAAAATGCCAGCCCAGTGACTTGATGCAGAAATAATCCTTGTGGCGGTGGGTTATAGCTCTTTAGTCCTTGAGGGGTTGGGGAGGGGTTTGAGACTCACAGTGGGTCGGAAATGGAGTACAGTCTTTTCGAGGTCCTCGTGAGCCCAGTGGAAGGAAACTACAGTCAAGCCCGCCCTAAAATAGCAAAAGGAATGTCCAGCGGCCTTGGCCGCGTTAAATAATCCAGCGGGCAGTGGGCTATAATGCTATTGAGGGGGTTGGGGAGGGCGTTCGGGGGCTCACAGGTGTCGGAAATAGGTCTGAGTCTTTTCGAGGGTCCTCAGCGTGCCAGTGGGAGAGAGCTACTGGTCAGGCCTGCCCTAAAATGGCAGAAATGCCAAGCGTTGGCGTGTGAAATAATCGAGGCCGGTGGGCTATAGCCTAACTGGTCTGCGGGGGTTGGGAGGGGCGTCGGAAATGAGTGCAGTCTTTTGAGGGTCTTCGTGTGCCCGTGGGAGGCTACGAGTTAAAGGCACCTAAAATGACAAGAAATGCCAATGGCCTTGAGAAATAATTCTGAGGCAGTGGGCTATACTGCCCTTTGGTCATGAGGTTAGAGGCGGGGGTTGGGGCTGGTCATCGGAAATGGGTACAATCTTTCGAGGTCCTCGTGTGCAGATGGGGAGGCTACGGTGGGGAGGCACCTAAAATGGCAAAAAATACCCAGCCAGCCTTGGCGTGAAATAATCACTTGAGGCCGGTGGGCTATAGCCTTTAGTCCCATGAGGGTTGGGGAGGGGTTTAAAGGGGCTCACAGTCGTGAAAATGGTCTGATCTTCGAGGTCCTCGTGTGCCCAGTGGGAGGCTACGTTCAAGCACACTAAAATGGTAGAAATGCCACGTCGCGGTCACGGAAATAGTCATGAGGCCGGTGGGCTATAGCCTTAATCATGGGGGTTGGGGAGGGTTTGGGGCTCTGGCGTCGGAAATGAGTAGAGTCTTTCGAGGGTCCTCGTGAGCCAGGTGGGAGGCTACGGTCAAAGCCCGCCCTAAAAATGAAAATGTCAGCAGTGCAATGGCGCGTGAAATAGTCGCCGAGGCCGGTGGGCCTGTGGTCCGCGGGGGTTGGGGAAGGGTTCTCGGGGGCTCTTGTCGTCGGAAATGGGTACAGTCTTTTCGAGGGTCGTCATGAGCCCAGTGGGAGGCTCGTCGGAAGCCCGCCTAAAATAGCAAGAAATGTCCAGTGGCGCGTGCGTGAAATAATCAGCCGAGGCGGTGGGCTATAGCTTTGGTCCTCGGGGTTGGGAAGGGTTTGGGGCTCTTGTCGAAATGGGTACAGTCTTTTCGAGGGTCTTCGTGTGCCCGTGGGAGAACTCTGGTCAGGCCTGCCCTAAAATAGCAGAAATTCCCATCGTAGCAGCGTGTGAAATAATCGCCCGGGCGGTGGGATATAACCTTTGGTCGGCGGGGGTTGGGGGGGGGCGTCGGAAATGGGTACAGTCTTTTGAGGTCTTCGTGTGCCCGTGGGAGAGCTCTGATTAAAGGCCTGCCTTAAAATGACAAGAAATGCCCAATGACGCGAGGAAATAATTACAGGGCAGTGGGCTATACCGCACTGATCCATGAGGGGTTAGGGGCGGGGTTTAGAGCTCACTGGTCATCGGAAATGGGTACAACCACCGAGGTCCTCGTGTGATGGGAGGCTACGGTGATGAGCCTGCCTAAAATGGCAAAAATGCTCCATGTGATCCTTGAGGCGGTGGGCTATGGCCTTTGGTCATGAGGGGTTGGGGAGGGGTTTTAAAGGGGCTCACAGTGGTGAAAATGAGTACAGTCTTCGAGGTCCTCGTGTGCCCAGTGGGAGGCTACGTTGAAGCTGCCCTAAAATGAAAATGCCAATGTGTGATGCGGGAAATAATCACTTGAGGCCGGTGGGCTGCTGCTGCTAGTCGCGGGGGTTGGGAGGGGTTTCGGGGCTCTAGTCGTGGAAATGGGTACAGTCTTTTCGAGGTCTCGTGAGCCCAGTGGGAGGCTACGGTCAAGCCCGCCTAAAATGGCAAGAAATGTCCGTGGCCGTAGCGCGTGAAATAATCATGCTTGAGCCGGTGCCTATAAGCCTTTAGTCATGAGGGGTTGGGAGGGGTTTGAGGCTCTGGTTTTTGAGAATGGGTACAGTCTTTTGAGGGTCCTCATAGGCCAGGTGGGAGCTACTGGTCAAGCCCGCCCTAAAATGGCAAAAAATGCCAGGCGCAGCCGTGAAATAGTCATGAGGCGGTGGGCTATGTGCTGGTCTGCGGGGGTTGGTCTAGGGAGGCGTCGGAAATGGGTACAGTCTTTTGAGGGTCGCCGTGTGCCCGTGGGAGGCTACGATTAAAGGCCTGCCCTAAAATGACAAGAAATGTAGCATGGCCAGAAATAGTTACGAGGCGGTGGGCTGTAACTGATCAGCTTGGGTTGGGGAGGGGTTTAGGGGCTCACAGTGGTCGAAATTAGTCACAGTCTTTTCGGGGTCTCGTGTGCCCAGTGGGAGGCTTCTGATCAGAAGCCTGCCACTAAAAATGGCAAGAAATATGCCAATGGCGCAGCGTGAAATAGTCACGAGGCCGGTGGGCTATGTGCCCAGTCCCATGAGGGGTTGGGGAGGGGTTTAGGGGCTCTGAGTGGTAGGAAATGGGTGCAGTCTTTTCGAGGGTCTCGTGTGGCCAGTGGGAGGCTACTGGTCAGAAGGCTGCCGTAAAAATGGCAAGACATGCCTAAGCGGTGCCTTGGCGTGAAATTATTCTGCAAGGGCGGTGGGCTATAACCTTTGGTCCCACAGGGGGTTGGGAGGGAGGTCGTTCGGGGCTCTGGGCATCGAAATGGGTACAACCTTTTGTGTACCTAGTGGGAGGCTACGGTCAGAGGCCTGCGCTAAAATAAGAAAAATGCCAATGGTAGCGTGGTCATCGCCCGAGGCAGTGGGCTATAGCCTTTGGCCCATGAGGTTGGGAGGGTGTTCGGGGCTCACAGGTGTCGAGAAATGGGTACAGTCTTTTGGTCTCAGCGTGCCCAGTGGGAGGCTCTGGTCGAGCCTGCCCTAAAATGGCAAGAAATACTTAGCCAGGCGCAGCGCGTGAAATAATCGCCCAGGCAGTGGGCTATAGCCTTGCTGGTCTGCGGGGTTGGGAGAAGGCGTCGGAGTAATGGTACAGTCTTTTCGGTCTTCGTGTGCCCGTGGGAGGCTCTGGTCGAGCCCGGCCTAAAATGACAAGAAATGCCAGTGCGCGGTGAAGTATCACTTGGTAGGTGGGCTATGTGCTAGTCCAGCAGGGGTTGGGAGGGGTTTGAGGGGCTCTGAGTCGTCGGAAGCAGATGTACAGTCTTTCGAGGTCTCGTGTACTTGAGTGGGAGGCTCTGATTCAAGCCTGTCCTAAAATAACAAAAATGCCAATGGCATGGCGCGTCAAAATAATCGTCGAGGCGGTGGGCTATAGCCTTTGGTCCGCGGGGGTTGGGGAAGGTGTTTTGGGGGCTCTGTTCGTCAAAATGGGTACAGTCTTTTCGAGGGTCCTCGTGTGCCCAGTGTGAGGCTACTGGTCAAGCCTACCCTAAAATGTACGACATCTTGTGGCCTGTGGCGATGAAATAGTCATGCCCGAGGCGGTGGGCTATGCTTTGGTCCACAGGGGTTGGGAGGGCGTTCGGGGGGCTTTGGGCGTCGAAATGGGTGATCTTTCGAGGTCCTCGTGTACCCAGGGGGAGGCTACGGTCGAGGCCTGCACTAAAATGGCAAGAAATGCCAGTGGCTGTGCAGAAATAATCCACAAGGCAGTGGGCTATAGCCTTTGTCCATGAGGTTAGGCGAGGTTTCGGGGGTTCTGGTCGTCGGAAATGGGTCTGATCTTTTCGAGGTCTCGTGTGCCAGTGGGAGGCTACGGTGAGAGGCCTGCCACAAATGGCAAAAATGCCAATGTGCGTGAAATAATCACTTGAAGTCGGTGGGCTATAGCCTTTGGTCCATGAGGGGTTGGGGAGGGTTTGAGGCCTCACAGTGGTGAAAATGAGTACAGTCTTTTCGAGGGTCCTCGTGTGTGCCCAGATGGGAGGCTACGATTGAGCACTGCCTAAAATGGCAAGAAATACCAGTGAGGCGGTAGCGTGAAATAGTCAACAGAGGCCGGTGGGCTATAGGCTTTGGTCATGAGGGGTTGGGGAGGGGGTTTAGGGGCTGGTCATGAAAATGGGTACAGTCTTTTGAGGGTCCTCGTGTGCCCGATGGGAGGCTACGGTCAGAGGCACTGGAGTAAAATTACAAGAAATGCCAGTGGCGCGCGTGGATTAATCAGCCGAGGAGCCGGTGGGCTATAGCCTGTGGTCCGCGGGGGTTGGGGAGGGGTTTACAGGGCTCACAGTCGTCGGAAATGGGTACAGTCTTTCGAGGGTCCTCGTGAGCCAGTGGGAGGCTCTGGTCAGCCAGCCTAAAATGGCAAAAATGTCCAGCCAGCGTAGCGTTAAATAATCGCCGAGGCGGTGGGCTATAGCCTTTGGTCTCGGGGGGTTGGGAGGGCGTCGAAATGGTATGCAGATCTTTTGAGGTCCTCGTGTACCTAGTGGGAGGCTACGGTGAGGCACATACAAAAATGGCAAAAATGTGATTGCCTGTGTGTGAAATAGTCACTTGAAGTCGGTGGGCTATAGCCTTTGGCCATGAGGAGTTGGGGAGGAGTTTGAGGGGCTCAGTGGTCGGAAGCAGGTACTGATTATTTCGGTCCTCGTGTGCCCAGTGGGAGGCTGATTGAAGCACTGTCTAAAATAACAAGAAATGCCCAGTGACGCGTCGAGGCGCGTCAAATAATCGTCGAGGCCGGTGGGCTATAGCCTTTAGGTCCATGGGGTTGGGAAGGTGTTTGAGCTCTGTTAGTAAAAATGGGTACAGTCTTTTGAGGGTCTCGTGTGCCGTGTGAGGCTACGGTCAGAAGCCTACCCTAAAATAGCAAGACATGCCTTGTGCTGGCGCGTGAAATATTCGCCGAGGCGGTGGGCTATAGCCTTTGGTCCACAGGGGTTGGGAGGGCGTTCGGGGCTCAGTGCGTGAGTAAATGGGTACAGTCTTTTGAGGTCCTCGTGTGCCAGTGGGAGCTCGGTGAGGCCTGCCTAAAATGGCAAAAATGCCCCAATGCGCCGCGTGAAATAATCCATGAAAGTCGGTGGGCTATAGCCTTTGGTCCATGAGGTTGGGGGAGGGTTTTAGGGGCCTCACAGTGGTGAAAATGGTACAGTCTTTCGAGGGTCCTCGTGCTTGATGGGAAGCTACGTTGAAAGCACGCCACAAAATGGCAAAAATACCAAGCGCGTGAAGCAAATCAGGCATGAAACGGTGGGAAATAAGTCATGGTAGGTGTTGGGGAGGGGTTTAAGGAGCTCTGGTCGCCGAAAATGGAGTACTGATCTTTGAGGGTCCTCGTGTGCCCTTGATGGGAGGCTCTGATCGGAGGCTGCTGTGAGAGTACAAATAATGCCAAAGCGGTAGCGCAAGCGCGTGAAATAATCCAGGCAGGCCGGTCGTTATAGGCTTTAGTCCTTGAGGTTGGGGAGGGTTTAGGGGCTCACAGTGGGTAATGAGTCTGAGTCTTTCAAAGGGTCCCTAGTGTGCCCGATTGGGAGGCTAAGGTCAAGCCACTACCCCAAAAATGGCAAGAAATGCTTAGTGGCGCGATCACAGAAAATAGTCATGGGCGCAGGTGGGCTATGTACTGGTCGCGGGGTTGGGGAGAAGTTTAGGCGCTCTGGTCATGGGAATGGGTCTGTCTTTTGAGGGGTCCTCGTGTGCCCGGTGGGAGGCTCTGCGGGAGGCTGCCACTAAAATGGCAAGACATGCCTATGGCAGGCGCAGCGCGTGAAATAGTCAAGAGGCGGTGGGCTTCAGCACTTGCTGGTCCACCAGGGGTTGGGGAGGCGTTCGGTGGCTACAGGCGTCCGAAATGGGTACAGTCTTTGGTCCTCGTGTAGCCTAGTGGGAGGCTCTGGTAGAGGCACTGCCACTAAAATGTGGCCAACGTGAAATGCCTTAGCCGGCTGCAACAAGCGTGAAATAATCATGGGAGCAGGTGGTCTATGTGCTTGGTCCCACAGAGGTTGGGGAGGGGCGTTCAGGAGACTCTGGGCGTCAGCAATGGGGTACAGTCTTTTGAGGGTCTCGTGTGCCCAGGTGGGAGGCTCTGATCAGAGCCTGCCCAATGGCAAGAAATGCCAGCGCCAGCCTTGCGCGAAATAGTCATGGTAGGTGGGTTATAGTCTGGTCGCGAGGGGTTGGGGGAGGCGTTCGGGGGGCTCTACAGGCATGAGCAATGGGTACAGATCTTTTGAGGGTCCTAGGTATTACACTAGTGGGAGGCTACAGTCGGGAGGCTTGTCTAAAATGGCAAGAAATACCCATGACAGCCGCGTGGGGAAATAATCATGAGGCGGTGGTCTATAGCCTTTGGTCACAGGGGTTGGGAGGGGCGTTCGGGAGACTCTGGGCGTCCAAAATGGGTCCTGAACTTTACCGAGGGTCTCGTGTACCCAGTGGGAGACTACAGTCAGAGCCTGCCACAAAATGGCAAGAAATGCCCAGCCAGTAGCGGAAATAGTCACCAAGGACGGTGGGCTGTAGCACAGTCATGAGGGTTGGGGCGGGGGTTCAGGGGGCTCACAGTGGGCGGAAATGGGTACAGTCTTTTCGAGGGTCCTCATGTGCCCAGTGGGAGGCTACGGTCAGAGGCCTGCCCTAAAATGGCAAAAAATGCCCCCCAGCGCAGCGCGTGAAATAGTCACTGATGCCGGTGGGCTATAGCCTTTGGTCCGCGGGGGTTGGGGAGGGGGTTTAGGGGGCTCACAGTGCGTCGGAAATGGGTACAACCTTTGGGGTCCTCGTGTGGCAGGTGGGAGGCTACTGAGGTCGAGCCTGCTTGAAAATAGCAAGACATGCCTAGCAGTGGCGCAACGTGAAATAGTTCTTAGGGCAGTGGGCCTGTGCCTTTGGTCCTGAGGTTGGGGAGGGTGGTTCAGACTACAGGCATCGAAATGGGTGGGGAAACATTTCGAGGGTCCTCGTGTACCTAGTGGGAGGCTGATCGAGCCTGCCCTAAAATGGCAAGAAATGCCAGCGCAGTAGCGTGAATTAATCGTCAGCAAAGGCAGGTGGGCTATAGTCTTTAGTCCTTGAGGGGTTGGGAGGGGTTTCGGGGCTCACAGGTGAGTGGGAAATGGTACTGATCTTTTCGAGGGTCCTCGTGAGCCCAGGTGGGAACTCACGGTCTGATTGAAGCCGCCTAAATCACAAGAAATGTCAGCGGCGCCAGCAGTGAAATAATCAGCGGGCAGGTGGGCTATAGCCGTTGGCCACAGGGGTTAGGGAGGCGTTCGGGGCTCACTGGGTGTGGAAATGGGTACAGTCTTTTTGGTCCTCGCGTGCCAGTGGGAGGCTCTGGTCAGGAACTTACTAAAATGGCAAGAAATGCCAGCCTTGGCCAGCGTGGAAATAATCGCCGAGGCAGTGGGCTACTAGCCTTTGCTGGTGCGGGGGTTGAGGGGCGTGAAATGGTACAGTCTTTTAAAGGGTCTTCGTGTGCCGTGGGAGCTTCTGATCAGAGGCCTGCCTAAAATGACAAGAAATGAACATGGCGCAGCGCGGAAAGTGTCCAGGGGCCGGAGGCTATAGCCTGGTCCAGTGGGGGTTGGGGAGGGTTTGCAGGGCTCTGGTCGTCGGAAGCGAGGTACAGTCTTTTCGAGGTCTTCGTGTGCCCAGGTGGGAGGCTACAGTCAGAAGCTGTCACAAAATAACAAAATGCTTAAGCCAGTGGCGCGTCGCGTCAAATAATCATGAAAGGCAGGTGGGCTATAGTACTGGTCGGGGTTGGGGAAGGTGTTTGAGGGGCTCATTTGTCAAAATGGGTACAGTCTTTTCGAGGGTCTCGTGTGCCCGGTGTGAGGCTACGGTCAAGCCTACCTAAAATAGCAAAGACATGCCCATGGCGCACGATGGGAAATAGTCGCCCAGGCGGTGGGCTATAGCCTTTGGTCCATGGGGTTGGGAAGGGGCGTTAAAGGGGCTTTGGGCGTCAGAAATGGGTCTGATCTTTTAGGGGTCCTCTCGTGTACCCAGTGGGAGGCTACGGATTAGAGCCTGCACTAAAATGGCAAGAAATGCTCAATGCGCAGTGCGGGAAATAGTCACGAGGCGGTGGGCTACTGCCAGGTCCATGAGGGTTGGGCGAGGGTTTGAGGGGCTCTGGTGGTCGAAATGGGTACAGTCTTTTTGAGGGTCCTCGTGTGCCCGATGGGAGGCTACGGTGAGAGCACCTGCCTAAAATGGCAAAAATGCCTAGCTATGGCGCAGCGTGAAATAGTCACTGAAGTCGGTGGGCTATAGCCTTTGGTCATGAGGGGTTGGGGAGGGTTTAGGTGCCTCAGTGCGTCGAAAATGAGTACAGTCTTTTGAGGGTCCTCGTGTGATGGGAGGCTACGTTCGAAGCACATCCTAAAATGGCAAGAAATACAGCTGCTTGGCCGCGTGAAATAATCATGCCGGGGCGGTGGGCTATATGCCCCAGTCCCATGAGGTTGGGAGGGGTTTAGGCGCTCACGGTCATGGAGAAATGGTCTGCAGTCTTTTGAGGGTACTCGTGTGAGTGTGAGGCTACTGGTCAGAAGGCTGCCCTAAAATGGCAAGACATGCCCTAAGCGGGCGCAGCGCGTGCGTGAAATAGTCAAAGGCGGTGGGCTATAATAACTGGTCCACAGGGGTTGGGGAGGGGCGTTCGAGACTCTGGGCATCGAAATAGGTACAGTCTTTTGAGGGTCCTCGTGTACCTAGTGGGAGACTACGGTCAGAGGCCTGCTAAAATGGCAAGAAATAAATGCCATGGCCAGGGAAATAGTCAAGGGCCGGTGGGCTGTACTTTGGTCCATGAGGGTTGGGCGGGGTTCGGGGGCTCAGTCGTGGAACTGGGTACAGTCTTTTCGAGGTCCTCGTGTGCCCAGTGGGAGGCTCGGTCAGGCCTGCCCAAAATAATAAAAAATGCCCCCAGTATGTAGCGCGTGAAATAGTCATGATGCCGGTGGGCTATAGCCTTTGGTCCCTTGAGGGTTGGGGAGGGGTTTAGGGGCTCACAGTGGTCGGAAATAGGTGTACAGTCTTTTCGAGGTCCTCGTGTGGCCAGTGGGAGGCTACGGTCAGAAGCCTGCAGTAAAATGGCAAGACATGCCTAAGCGCAGCCGCGTGGAAATAATTACAGGGCCGTGGGCTATAGCCTGGTCCACAGGGGTTGGGGAGGGTCTTCAGGGGCTCTGGGCATCCAGAAATGGGTGGCTGTTCGAGGTCTCGTGTACCTAGTGGGAGGCTACGGTCGAGCCTGCCTAAAATGGCAAGAAATGCCAGCGGTGTCAGCGTGAATTAGTCGCGCCGAGGCAGGTGGGCTATAGTCTTTGGTCCATGAGGGGTTGGGAGGGGTTTGGGGCTCAGTGCGTCGGAAATGGGTGCAGTCTTTCGAGGGTCTCGTGAGCCCGGTGGGAGGCTCTGGTCAGAAGCCCGCCCTAAAATGTAAGAAATGTCAGCGCAGCGCGTGAAATAATCGCCGAGGCGGTGGGCTATAGCCGTTGGCCTTGAGGGTTGGGAGGAGGCGTTCGGGGAGCTCTGGGTGTCGGAAATGGGTACAGTCTTTCACGAGGTCTCGCGTGCCCAGTCAGGAGGCTACGTGGGGCCTGCCTAAAATGGCAAAATGCCAGTAGTGGCCAGTGCGTGAAATAATCGCCAAGGGCGGTGGGCTATAGCCTTTGGTCTCACGGGGTTGCGGAGGGGCGTGGAAATGGTACAGTCTTTTCGAGGGGTCTTCGTGTGCCCGTGGGAGGCTCTGATCGAGAGCCTGCCCTAAAATGACAAGAAATGCCCAATGGCCAGTGAAGTATCATGGGCAGTGGGCTATAGCCTTTAGTCATGAGGTTGGGAAAGGTGTTTGAGAGGCTCTGTTAAATCAAAAATGGGTACAGTCTTTTGGTCTCGTGTGCCCAGTGTGAGGCTGATCAAGCCTACCCTAAAATGGCAAGACATGCCAATGTGCGCAGCGCGTGAAATAATCGCCCAAGGCGGTGGGCTATGCTTTGGTCCATGGGGTTGGGAAGGGGGCGTTCGGGGCTTTGTGCGTCGAAATGGGTGATCTTTTGAGGGTCTCGTGTACCCAGTGGGAGCTCTGATTAGAGGCCTGCACTAAAATGGCAAGAAATGCCAAGCCAGTGTGGCGGAAATAATCACCGTGGCGGTGGGCTATAGCACTGGTCCCTTGAGGGTTGGGGCGAGGTTTGAGGGGCTCACAGTCGTCGGAAATGGGTACAGTCTTTTCGAGGGTCTCGTGTGCCCAATGGGAGGCTACAGTCAGGCACGCCACTAAGAGTACAAAAATGCCTAGCAGCCTTGGACACGTGGAAATAGTCACATGAAGTCGGTGGGCTATAGCCTTTGGTCGCAGGGGTTGGGGAGGGGTTTAGAGTGTCTACAGTGGTGAAAATGAGTACTGAGGTCTTTTCGAGGGGTCTCGTGTGCCAGTGGGAGGCTACGTTCGAGCTTTGTCCTAAAATAGCAAGAAAAACCAGTGCATTGTGCGTGGAAATAATCCTTGAGGCCGTGGGCTATAGCCTTTGGTCATGAGGGTTAGGGGAGGGGTTTAGGGGCTCTGGTCATGAAAATGGTACAGTCTTCTTAGGGGTCATCGTGTGATGGGAGGCTATGGTCGAGGCCTGCCCTAAAATGGCAAGAAATGCCCAGTGACGCGAAATAGTCAAAGGCAGTGGGTTATAGGCTTTGGTCAGCGGGGGTTAGGGAGGGGTTTAGGGGTTACAGTGGTGAAAATGGGTGATCTTTTCAAGGGTCCTAGTGTGCCAGTGGGAGGCTAGGGTCAAGCCTACCCTAAAATGGCAATAATTACCCAGCGGCGCAGCGCGTGAAATATTCGCCGAGGCCGGTGGGCTATAGCCTTTGGTCCGCGGGGGTTGGGGAGGGGGTTTAGGGCGCTCTGTTCATCGGAAATGGGTACAGACTTTTTGAGGGTCCTCGTGTGCCCAGTGTGAGGCTACTGATCAGGCTGCCTAAAATGGCAAGACATGCCTAGCGGCAGTAGCGCGTGAAATAGTCACGGCGGTGGGCTATGTGCTGGTCCAGGGGTTGGGAGGGCGTTCGGGGCTCTGGGCATCCGAATTGGGTACAGTCTTTTTGAGGGTCCTCGTGTACCTAGTGGGAGGCTACGGTCGAGGCACACTAAAATGGCGAAATGCCCATGGCTGTGCGTGAAATAATCGCAGAGGCGGTGGTCTATGTGCTTTTTAGTCCACGGGGGTTGGGGATGGGCGTTCGGGGGCTCTGGGCGGCGGCAATGGGTCCAGTCTGTTTGGAGGGTCCTCGTGTGCCCAGTGGGAGGCTCTGGTCGGAGGCACCTAAAAATGGCAAAAATGCCCAGTGGCCTTGTGCAGGAAATAGTCAACATGGCCCGGTGGGCTATAGCCTTTGGTCCCATGAGGGGTTGGGAGGGCGTTCGGGGCTCTGGGCATTGGCAATGGGTACAGTCTTTCGAGGGTCCTAGTGTACCTAGTGGGAGGCTACAGTCAGGAGGCACATAAAATGGCAAGAAATACCAGTGGCGCGTGAAATAGTCATAGGCGGTGGTCTATAACCTTTGGTCCACAGGGGTTGGGGAGGGGCGTTCGGGGCTCTGGGCGTCTAAATGGGTCTGACTTTCGAGGTCCTCGTGTACCCGATGGGAGACTCACTGGTCGAGGCCTGCCCTAAAATGGCAAGAAAATGCCAGTGAGCGCATCGCGGGAAATAGTCACAGGCGGTGGGCTATGGCCTGGTCCCTTGAGGGGTTGGGCGGGGTTTGAGGGCTCTGGTCGTGGAAATGGGTACAGTCTTTTCGAGGGTCTCGTGTGCCCAGTGGGAGGCTACTGATCAGGCACTGCCTAAAATGGCAAAAATGCCCAGTGCAGTAGCGTCGTGAAATAATCACGATGCGGTGGGCTATAGCCTAGTCTTGAGGGTTGGGGAGGGTTTAGGGGCTCTGGTGTGAAAATGAGTCTGATCTTCGAGGGTCCTCGTGTGCAGTGGGAGGCTACGTTGAAGCCTGCCTAAAATGGTAAGAAATGCCAGTAGTGATCAGAAATAGTCATGAGGCCGGTGGGCTATAGCCTTTGGTCTGCGGGGTTGGGGAGGGGTTTGAGGAGCTCAGTGGTGGAAATGGGTACAGTCTTTTCGAGGGTCCTCGTGAGCCAGTGGGAGGCTCTGGGTCGAAGCCCATACTAAAATGGCAAGAAATGTGTAGCGAGGCGGTGGGCTATAGCCTTGGCCAGAGGTTGGGGAGGGCGTTCGGGGGCTCACGGGTGTCGGAAATGGAGTACAGTCTTTTCGAGGGTCTCGCGTGCCCGATGGGAGGCTACAGTCAGGGCCTGCCCTAAAATGGCAAAAATACTTACCAGGCGTAGCGCGTGAAATAGTCAGCCAAGGCGGTGGGCTATAGCCTTTGGTCTGCAGGGGGTTGGGAGGGGCGTCGGGAAATGGGTACAGTCTTTTGAGGTCTTCGTGTGCCCGTGGGAGGCTACAGTTAAAGGCCTGCCTAAAATGACAAAAATGCCAGCCATGGCGCCGAGGAAATAATTACGAGGCGGTGGGCTATACCACTGGTCATGAGGGGTTGGGGCGGGGTTTGAGGCTCTGGTGCGTCGGAAATGGGTACAGTCTTTTCGAGGGTCCTCGTGTGCCCAGTGGGAGGCTCTGGTGAGAGGCACTGCCCTAAAATGTAAAAATGCCAGCCGGCCGCGTGAAATAGTCACTGAGGCCGGTGGGCTATAGCCTTTGGTCCGCGGGGGTTGGGGAGGGGTTTTAGGGGGCTCTGGTCGTCCAAAATGAGTACAGTCTTTCGAGGGTCCTCGTGTGCCCAGTGGGAGGCTACGTTCAGAAGCCTGCCCTAAAATGGTAAAATGCCCAATGTGTGATGCGGAAATAGTCACTGAGGCTGGTGGGCTATAGCCTTTGGTCCGCGGGGGTTGGGGAGGAGGTCTCGGGGGCTCTAGTCGTCGGAAATAAGTACAGTCTTTTCGAGGGTCCTCGTGAGCCCAGTGGGAGGCTATGGTCAGAAGCCCGCCCTCAAATGGCAAGAAATGTCCAAGCGGCAGCGTGAAATAACCAGCAAGGCCCGGTGGGCTATAGCCTTTGTGAGGGGTTGGGGAGGGGCGTTCGGGGGCTCTGGGTGTCGGAAATGGGTACAGTCTTTTTGATCGTCTTCGTGTGCCCCGTGGGAGGCTACGGTTAAAGGCCTGCCCTAAAATGACAAGAAATGTAGCAGGCGCCTTGGAGATAGTTCTAGGGCCGGTGGGCTATAGCCCTAGTCATGAGGGGTTGGGGCGGGGTTTGAGGCTCACAGTCGTCGGAAATGAGAACAGTCTTTCGAGGGTCCTCGTGTGCCCAGTGGGAGGCTACATTCATAAGCCTGCCCTAAAATGGTAAGAAATACTTATGCCAGCGCCGTGCAGAAATAGTCACCGAGGCGGTGGGCTACTGTGCTGAGTCACAGGGGTTGGGAGGCGGTTTAGGGGCTCTACAGTCGTCGGAAATGGGTACAGTCTTTGAGGGTCCTCGTGTGTGATGGGAGGCTACGGTCAGAAGCCTGCCGTAAAATGGCAAGACATGCCTAGCGGCGCAGCGCGTGAAATAGTTTCCGAGGCCGGTGGGCTATAGCATTTGTTCCACGGGGGTTGGGGAGGGTCGTTCGGGGGCTCTGGGCATCCGAACTGGGTACAGTCTTTTTGAGGATCTTCGTGTGCCCCGTGGGAGGCTACGGTTAAAGGCCTGCCCTAAAATTACAAGAAATGCCCAGCGGCGCAGCGCTGGAAATAGTCACCAAGGGCAGGTGGGCTATAGTGCTGGTCCCATGAGGGGTTGGGCGGGGGTTTAGGGGCTCAGGGCGTCGGAAATGGGTGGAGTCTTTTCGAGGGTCGGCGTGTGCCCAGTGGGAGGCTACGGTCAAGCCTGCCTAAAATGGTAGAAAATGCCAAGTAGCGCAGTCTGAGAAATAGTCACCAAGGCCGGTGGGCTATAGCTAGTCCTTGAGGGTTGGGGAGGGTTTAGGGGCTCACAGTGGAGTCGGAAATGGGTACAGTCTTTTCGAGGGTCCTCGTGTGGATGGTAGGCTCACTGGTCAGAAGCCTGCCCTAAATGGCAAGACATGCCCTAGCGGTGGCAGCGTGGAAATAACTGAGGCCGGTGGGCTATGCCTGGTCACCAGGGGTTGGGAGGTCGTTAAGGGTGCTCTGGGCGTCGAAATGGGTACAACCTTTGAGGTCCTCGTGTACCTAGTGGGAGGCTCTGATCGGGCACTGCCCTAAATGGCATGAAATGCCCAGCAGCCAGCGTGATATATTCGCAGAGGCTGGTGGGCTATAGCATTTGGTCTGAGGGGGTTGGGGAGGGGCGTCGGAAATGGAGTGCAGTCTTTTGAGGTCTTCGTGTGCCCGTGGGAGGCTCAGTTAAAAGGCCTGCCCTAAAATGACAAGAAATGCCAATGGCAGGAAATAATTACCGAGGCAGTGGGCTATACCACCAAGTCACATGAGGGTTGGGGCGGGGTTTGGGGGCTACAGTCGTCGGAAATGGGTACAGTCTTTTGAGGTCCTCGTGTGCCCAGTGGGAGGCTCTGGTGAGAAGCCTAACCTAAAATGGCAAGACATGCCCAGTATGGCAGCGCGTGAAATAGTCACAAGGCGGTGGGCTATAGCCTTTGGTCCTTGAGGGGTTGGGGAGGGGTTTAGGGGGCTCACAGTGGTGGAGTGGGTGCAGTCTTTTGAGGGTCCTCGTGTGCCCGATGGGAGGCTCGGTCAGAAGCCTGCCCTAAAATGGTAAGAAATGCCAGTGGCAGTCTGGGAAATAGTCACGAGGCGGTGGGCTATAGCCTGGTCCTTGAGGGGTTGGGGGAGGGTTTAGGGGGCTCACGGTCGCCGAAAATCAGTACAGTCTTTCGAGGTCCTCGTGTGCCCGGTGGGAGGCTACGTTCAAGCCTTCCCTAAAATGGCAGAAATACCAAGTGGCGCAGCGCGTGAAATAATCACCGAGGCGGTGGGCTATAACTAGTCCCATGAGGGTTGGGGAGAGGGTTTAGGGCTCTGGTAGTGAAATGGGTACAGTCTTTTGGTCCTCGTGTGGCCATGGTGAGCTCTGGTCGAAGCACTGCCCTAAAATGGGAAGACATGCCTAGCGGTAGCGCAGCGTGAAATAACTAGGGCCGGTGGTCTATAAGCCTTTGGTCCCACGGGGTTGGGAGGGTGGATTCGGGGCTCTGGGCGTCAAAATGGGTACAACCCAGGGTCCTCGTGTACCTAGTGGGATGCTACGGTCAGAGGCCTGCCTAAAATGGCAAAAGAAATGCCAGCGCAGCGCGTGAATTAATCATGAGGCGGTGGGCTATAGCCTTGGTCAGCGGGGAGGCGGCGTTAGGGGTTAAGGCGTCAGAAATGGGTTCAGTCTTTTTGAGGGTCTTCGTGTGCCCGTGGGAGGCTACGGTCAGAAGCCTGTCCTAAAATGGCAAGACATGCCTAGCGGCGCAGCGCGTGAAATAGCTACCGAGGCCGGTGGGCTATAGCCTTTGGTCCACGGGGGTTGGGGAGGGTCATTCGGGGGCTCTGGGCGTCCGAAATGGGTACAACCAACCTTCGGTCCTCGTGTACCTAGTGGGAGGCTACGGTCAGAGCCTGCCCTAAAATGGCAAGAAATGCTTAGCGGCCGGCGTGAATTAGTCGCTGAGGCCGGTGGGCTATAGCCTTTGGTCCGCGGGGGTTGGGGAGCGGCGTTAGGGGGTTCTGGGCGTCAGAAATGGGTTTAGTCTTTTTGAGGGTCTTCGTGTGCCCGTGGGAGGCTACGGTCAGAAGCCTTTCCTAAAATAGCAAGAAATGCCCAGCGGCGCAGCGCGTCAAATAGTCGCCGAGGCCGGTGGGCAATAGCCTTTGGTCCGCGGGGGTTGGGGAAGGTGTTTCGGGGGCTCTGGTCGTCAGAAATGGGTACAGTCTTTTCGAGGGTCCTCGTGTGCCCAGTGGGAGGCTACGGTCAGAAGCCTACCCTAAAATGTGAACATGCCAGGCGCAGCGCGTGAAATAGTCACAGGGCCGGTGGGCTATAGCCTTTGGTCCCATGAGGGGTTGGGGGAGGGTTTAGGGGCTCACAGTCGTCGGAAATGGGTACAGTGATCTTTTCGAGGGTCCTCGTGTGGATGGTGAGCTCTGGTCAGAAGCCTGCCTAAAATAACAGACATGCCCTAGCAGCAGTGTGGCAGTGAAATTACTCTAGGGCCGGTGGGCTATGTGCTGGTCCAGGGGTTGGGAGGGTCGTTCAGGGCTCAGGCGTCGAAATGGGTACAACCTTCGAGGGTCTCGTGTACCTAGTGGGAGGCTCACGGTCAGGAGGCCTGCCCTAAAATGGCAAGAAATGCCAAGCCAGGCGCAGCGCGTGAATTAATCATTGAGGCGGTGGGCTATAGCCTTTAGTCCTTGAGGTTGGGGGCGGGCGTTAGGGGTTCAGGCGTCAGAAATGGGTTTAGTCTTTTGAGAGGTCTTAGGTGTGCCCGTGGGAGGCTACGGTCAGAAGCCTTTCCTAAAATAACAAGAAATGCCCAGTAGCGTGCGTCAAATAATCATGGGGCGGTGGGCAATAATAACTTTGGTCCTTGAGGTTGGGGAAGGTGTTTGAGCTGGTCGTCGAAATGGGTACAGTCTTTTGAGGGTCCTCGTGTGCGATGGGAGGCTCTGATCAAGCCTACCTAAAATGGCAAGACATGCCCAGTGGCAGCGCGCGTGAAATAGTCACAGGGCGGTGGGCTATAACTTTGGTCCTTGAGGGTTGGGGAGGGGTTTAAGGGGGCTCAGTGGGTGAGGAAATGGGTCTGATCTTTTCGAGGGTCCTCGTGTGGCCAGTGGTAGGCTACGGTCAGAAGCCTGCCCTAAAAATGAAATGCCCATGATCTGCAGTGGGGAAATAGTCACAAGGGCAGTGGGCTATGCTGGTCCATGAGGGGTTGGGGAGGGGTTTAAAGGGGGCTCTGGTCGTGAAAATCAAGTACTGATCTTTTCGGCCGGTCCTCGTGTGCCCAGTGGGAGGCTACGATCGAAGCCTTCCCTAAAATGTGCAAGAAATGCCAGTGGCGCGTGAAATAGTCACAAGGGCGGTGGGCTATATGCTGGTCATGAGGGGTTGGGGAGGGGTTTAGGGGGCTCACAGTGCGTCGGAAATGGGTACAGTCTAAACTAGGGTCCTCGTGTGGCCAGTGGTAGGCTACGGTCAGAAGCCTGCCCTAAAATGGCAAGACATGCCCTGGCGGGCGCAGCGCGTGAAATAACTAGGGCAGTGGGCTATAGCCTTTAGTCCACTGGGGTTGGGGAGGGTGGATTCAGAGGGCTCTGGGCGTCCGAAATGGGTACAGCCTTTTCGAGGGTCCTCGTGTACCTAGTGGGAGGCTACGGTCAGAGGCCTGCCCTAAAATGGCAAGAAATGCCCAGCGGCGCAGCGCGTGAATTAGTCACCGAGGCCGGTGGGCTATAGCCTTTGGTCCGCGGGGGTTGGGGAGCGGCGTTAGGGGGTTCTGGGCGTCAGAAATGGGTTCAGTCTTTTTGAGGGTCTTCGTGTGCCCGTGGGAGGCTACGGTCAGAAGCCTGTCCTAAAATAGCAAGAAATGCCCAGCGGCGCAGCGCGTCAAATAGTCGCCGAGGCCGGTGGGCAATAGCCTTTGGTCCGCGGGGGTTGGGGAAGGTGTTTCGGGGGCTCTGGTCGTCAGAAATGGGTACAGTCTTTTCGAGGGTCCTCGTGTGCCCAGTGGGAGGCTACGGTCAGAAGCCTACCCTAAAATGGCAAGACATGCCCAGCGGCGCAGCGCGTGAAATAGTCACCGAGGCCGGTGGGCTATAGCCTTTGGTCCGCGGGGGTTGGGGGGGGGTTTTGGGGGGCTCTGGTCGTCGGAAATGGGTACAGTCTTTTCGAGGGTCCTCGTGTGGCCAGTGGGAGGCTACGGTCAGAAGCCTGCCCTAAAATGGCAAGACATGCCCAGCGGCGCAGTGCGGGAAATAGTCACCGAGGCCGGTGGGCTATAGCCTGTTAGTCCTTGAGGGGTTGGGGAGGGTTTAGGGGGCTCGGTGGTGAAAATCAATGAGTCTTTTGGGGTCCTCGTGTACCCAGGTGGGAGGCTACGTTCAAGCCTTCCCTAAAATGTAAGAAATGCCAATGGCCAGCGCGTGAAATAGTCACCGAGGCGGTGGGCTATAATATAGGTCATGAGGGGTTGGGGAGGGGTTTAGGGGCTCACGGTGCGTCGGAAATGGAGTGCAGTCTTTTCGAGGGTCCTCGTGTGGCAGTGGTGAGGCTCTGGTCAGAAGCCTGCCCTAAAATGGCAAGACATGCCTAGCGGTAGCAGCGTGAAATAACTACAGAGGCGGTGGGCTATAGCCTGGTCCACAGGGGGTTGGGAGGTCGTTCGGGGCTCTGGGCGTCCGAAATGGGTGCAACAACACCGAGGGTCCTCGTGTACCTAGTGGGAGGCTACGGTGAGGCACGCCCTAAAATGGCAAGAAATACCAGTAGCGCATCGCGGGAAATAGTCACAGGCGGTGGGCTATAATGCCCAGTCATGGGGGTTGGGGCGGGGGTTTGGGGACTCAGTCGTCGAGAAATGGGTGATTATTTTGAAGGTCCTCGTGTGCCCAGTGGGAGGCTCTGGTGAGAGGCACACTAAAATAACAAAAATGCCCAGCAGCGCAGCGCGTGAAATAGTCACTGAGGCCGGTGGGCTATAGCCTTTGGTCCGCGGGGGTTGGGGCGGGGGTTTCGGGGACTCTGGTCGTCGGAAATGGGTACAGTTAATTTGAAGGTCCTCGTGTGCCCAGTGGGAGGCTACGGTGAGAGGCACATACTAAAATAACCAAAAATGCCAATGTGAGCCGCGTGAAATAGTCACTGAGGCCGGTGGGCTATAGCCTTTGGTCCGCGGGGGTTGGGGAGGGGTTTTAGGGGGCTCTTGTCGTTGAAAATGAGTACAGTCTTTCGAGGGTCCTCGTGTGCCCAGTGGGAGGCTACGTTCAGAAGCCTGCCCTAAAATGGTAAGAAATGCCAGTATTGTGATCACGGGAAATAGTCCTTTGAGGCGGTGGGCTATAGCCTACTAGTCCTTGAGGGGTTGGGGTAGGGGTTTAGGGGGGCTCTGGTGCGTCAGAAATGGGTCTGATCTTTTCGAGGGTCCTCGCGTGGCCCGGTGGTAGGCTACAGTCAGGAAGCCTGCTAAAATGGCAAGACATGCCAATGACGCGATCTGAGGAAATAAGTCACAAGGCAGGTGGGCTATAACTGGTCCATGAGGGTTGGGAGGGGTTTAAGGGGCTCTCGGTGGGTGAAAATCAGTACAGTCTTTTCGAGGGTCCTCGTGTGCCCAGTGGGAGGCTACGTTCAGAAGCCTTCCCTAAAATGGCAAGAAATGCCAATGCGCTGGCGTGAAATAGTCACCAAGGGCCGGTGGGCTATAAGCCTTTGGTCCCAGGGGTTGGGGAGGGTTTAGGGGGCTCACAGTCGTCGGAAATGGAGTACAGTCTTTTCGAGGTCCTCGTGTGGCAGATGGTGAGCTACGGTCAGAAGCACTGCCACTAAAATGAGACATGCCTAGCAGGCGCAGCGTGAAATAACTACAAGGCGGTGGGCTACTGGTCCACAGGGGTTGGGGAGGGTCGTTCGGGGCTCTGGGCGTCCGAAATGGGTACAACCTTTTCGAGGTCTCGTGTACCTAGTGGGAGGCTACGGTCAGGCCTGCCCTAAAATAACAGAAATGCCCAATGACGCATCATGGAAATAGTCACCGAGCCCGGTGGGCTATATGCTAGTCCATGAGGGTTGGGGCGGGGTTTCGGGGACTACAGTGTGTCGTGGAAATGGGTCTGATTATTTGAAGGTCCTCGTGTGCCCAGTGGGAGGCTACGGTGAGGCACTGCCTTAAAATGGCAAAAATGCCAGTAGTGGCGTGAAATAGTCACTTGAGGCCGGTGGGCTATAGCCTTTGGTCCATGAGGTTGGGAGGGTTTAGGGGGCTCTTGTCGTTGAAAATAGTACAGTCTTCGAGGGTCCTCGTGTGCCCAGTGGGAGGCTACGTTCGAAGCACACTAAAATAATGGTAAGAAATGCCAGTGGCCTTGATGCAGGGAAATAGTCACTTGAGGCCGGTGGGCTATAACTAGTCCTTGAGGGGGTTGGGGAGGGTTTAGGGGGCTCTGGTCGTGAAATGGGTACAGTCTTTTCGAGGTCCTCTCGTGTGGCAGTGGTAGGCTCACGGTCAGGCACACACAAAATAACAAGACATGCCAGTGGTCTGAAATAGTCACCAAGGGCACGGTGGGCTATAATAACTGGTCCATGAGGGGTTGGGGAGGGTTTAGGGGCTCAGTGGTGAAAATCAGTCCAGACTTTTCGACCGTCCTCGTGTGCCCGTGGGAGGCTACGTTGAAGCCTTCCTAAAATAGCAAGAAATGCCAATGGTGTGCGTGAAATAGTCAAGGCGGTGGGCTATGTGCTGGTCATGAGGTTGGGGAGGGTTTAGGGGCTCACAGTCGTGAAATGGGTAAAGTCTTTTCGAGGGTCCTCGTGTGGCCAGTGGTGAGCTACAGTCAGAAGCACACTAAAATGGCAAGACATGCCTAGCGGTGGCAGCGCGTGGAAATAACTAGGACGGTGGGATATAGCCTTTGGTCCTCGGGGTTTGGGGAGGGTCGTTCGGGGGCTCTGGGCGTCGGAAATGGGTACAACCGGTCCTCGTGTACCTAGTGGGAGGCTACGGTCGAGGCACACTAAAATGGCAAGAAATGCCAGTGGCGCATCGGAAATAGTCCAGAGCCAGTGGGCTATAAGCCTTTAGTCCCTTGAGGGTTAGGGGCGGGGTTTGGGGACTCACGAGTCGTCGGAAATGGGTACAGTTATTTTGAAGGTCCTCGTGTGCCCAGTTGGAGGCTACGGTGAGAGGCCTGCGCCAAATAAAATATGTGTAGCGCGTAAGAAATAATCACTTGAGGCGGTGGGCTATAGCCTTTAGTCCATGAGGGTTGGGGAGGGTTTAGGGGCTCTTGTCGTTGAAAATGAGTACAGTCTTCGAGGTCCTCGTGTGCCCGGTGGGAGGCTAGATTGAAGCTGCCTACAAATGAGTAAGAAATGCCAGTGGCCGATGCGGAAATAGTCACTTGAGGCCGGTGGGCTATAATACTGGTCCCGCGGGGGTTGGGGAGGGGTTTAGGGGCTCTGAGTCGTCGGAAATGGAGTGCAGTCTTTTCGAGGTCCTCGTGTGGCAGTGGTAGGCTACGGTCGAGAAGCCTGCCTAAAATAACAAGACATGCCCAGGCCAGTAGCAGTCTGAGAAATAGTCACAGGGCAGTGGGCTATAGCCTTTGGTCCATGAGGGTTGGGGAGGGGTTTAGGGGCTACAGTCGTGAAAATCAATCTGAGTCTTTTCGAGGGTCTCGTGTGCCCAGTGGGAAGCTACGTTCAAGCCTTCCTAAAATAACAGAAATGCCAGTAGCGGTGCGTGGAAATAATCACCAAGGCAGTGGGCTATAGCCTTTGGTCATGAGGGTTGGGGAGGGGTTTAGGGGCTCTGGTGCGTGGAAATGGGTAAAGTCTTTTGAGGGTCCTCGTGTGGCCAGTGGTGAGGCTACGGTCAGAGAGCCTGCCTAAAATAACAAGACATGCCTAGCGGCAGCGCGCGTGAAATAATCACTTGAGGCCGGTGGGCTATAGCCTTTGGTCCATGCGGGGGTTGGGAGGAGTCGTTCGGGGCTCTGGGCGTCGAAATGGGTACAACCTTTTCGAAGTCCTCGTGTACCTAGTGGGAGGCTCTGATCAGGAGGCACTACTAAAATAGCAAGAAATGCCAATGGCCAGCGCGTGAATTAATCGCCGAGGCAGTGGGCTATGTGCTGGTCCCTTGAGGGGTTGGGGAGGCGGCGTTAGGGGTTGGGCGTCGAGAAATGGGCTCAGTCTTTTGAGGGGTCTTCGTGTGCACTGTGGGAGGCTACGGTCAGAGCACATCCTAAAATAACAAGAAATGCCAGTAGTTGTGCGTCGAATAATCGCGAGGCGGTGGGCAATATGCTGGTCCAGAGGGGTTGGGAAGGTGTTTGAGGGGCTCAGTGGTCAGTGAAATGGGTTCAGTCTTTTGAGGGTCTTACGTGTGCCCGTGGGAGGCTACTGGTCAGAAGCCTGTCCTAAAATAACAAGAAATGCCAGTGGTGTGATCGTCAAATAGTCAGGGCCGGTGGGCAATATGCACTGGTCCATGAGGGGTTGGGGAAGGTGTTTGAGGGGCTCTGGTCGTCAGAAATGGGTGACAGTCTTTTCGAGGGTCCTCGTGTGCCACATGTGGGAGGCTCTGATCAGAAGCCTACCTAAAATGTGCAAGACATGCCAGTGGCGCAGCGCGTGAAATAGTCACCAAGGCCGGTGGGCTATACAGTCCTTGAGGGTTGGGGAGGGTTTAGGGGCTCAGTCGTGAGGAATGGAGTACAGTCTTTTGAGGGTCCTCGTGTGTGATGGTAGGCTACTGATTGAAGCCTGCCCTAAAATGGCAAGACATGCCCTAGCGGCGCAGCGTGAAATAACCTAGGGCAGTGGGCTATAGCCTTTGGTCCACTGAGGGTTGGGAGGGTCGTTCGGGAGCTCTGGGCGTCAAAATGGGTACAACCTTTTAGGGTCCTCGTGTACCTAGTGGGAGGCTACGGTGAGGCCTGCCCTAAAATGGCAAGAAATGCCAGGCGCATCAGCGGAAATAGTCAAGGCGGTGGGCTATAATGGTCCCTTGGGGTTAGGGGCGGGGTTTGAGGACTACAGTCGTCGGAAATGGGTCTGATTATTTGAAGGTCCTCGTGTGCCCGATTGGGAGGCTCACGGTGAGAGGCCTGCCCTAAAATGGCAAAAATGCCAGCCAGCGCAGCGCGTGGAAATAGTCACTTGAGGCGGTGGGCTATATAGCCTTTAGTCCTTGGGGGGTTGAGGGGTTTAGGGGCTCTTGTCGTTGAAAATGAGTACAGTCTTCGAGGGTCCTCGTGTGGATGGGAGGCTACGTTCAAGCCTGCCCTAAAATAGTAAGAAATGCCAGTAGCGCAGTGCGAAATAGTCACTTGAGGCGGTGGGCTATAACTCTGGTCCATGAGGGGTTGGGAGGGGTTTGGGGCTCTGGTCGTCGGAAATGGGTACAGTCTTTCGAGGTCCTCGTGAGCCAGTGGGAGGCTACTGGTCGAAGCCGCCCTAAAATAGCAAGAAATGTCAGCGCTGGCGTGAAATAGTCGCCGAGGCCGGTGGGCTATAGCCTTTGGTCCGTGGGGGTTAAGGAGGGGCGTTCAGGGGCTCTGGGTGTCGGAAATGGGTGCAGTCTTTTCGAGGGTCCTCGCGTGCCCAGTGGGAGGCTACGGTAAGGGCCTGCCCTAAAATGGCAAGAAATGCCTATTGGCGCAGCGCGTGAAATAATCGCCGAGGCGGTGGGCTATAGCCTTTGGTCTGCGGGGTTGGGGAGGAGCTTGGAAATGGGTGCAGTCTTTTGAGGGTCTTCGTGTGTGCCCGTGTGAGGCTACTGATTAGAGAGCCTGCCCTAAAATGACAAGAATGCCAGTGGCCTTGTGCAGGAAATAATCCTGAGGCAGTGGGCTATAGCCTTTAGTCCCTTGAGGGTTGGGAGGGGCGTTCGGGGCTCGGGCGTCAGAAATGGGTACAGTCTTTTCGATGGTCCTCTTGTACCCAGTGGGAGGCTACAGTCAGAGGCACACCTAAAATGGCAAAAATGCCAGTGGCCTTCTGAGAAATAATCACCGAGGCGGTTGGCTATAGCCTTTGGTCATGAGGGTTAGGGGCGGGGTTTGGGGGCTCTGGTCGTAGGAAATGGAGTACAGGCTTTTTTCAAGGTCCTCGTGTGCCCAGTGGGAGGCTACGGTCAGAGGCACTGCCCTAAAAGTAAAAATGCCAAGTGTGCAGCGCGTGAAATAGTCCACAGGCGGTGGGCTATAGGCTTTGGTCCCTTGAGGGGTTGGGGGGAGGGTTTAGGGGCTCAGTGGTGAAAAATGCAGTCTTTTCAGCCGGTCCTCGTGTGCAGATGGGAGGCTCGTTCAAGCACCTTACTAAAATGTGCAAGAAATGCCATGGCGCAGCGCGTGAAATAAGTCACCGAGGCGGTGGGCCATAGCCTTTAGTCCCATGAGGGGTTGGGGGAGGGTTTAGGGGCTCTGGTCTTGAGAAATAGTCAGTCTTTTGAGGTCCTCGTGTGGCAGTGGGAGGCTACAGTCAAGCCTGCCCCCTAAATGTGCAAGACATGCCTAGCGCAGCTTGGCGCGTGGAAATAGTTACTAGGCCGGTGGGCTATAGCCTTTGGTCCCACGGGGTTGGGAGGGTCGTTCGGGGCTCTGGTCGTCGAAATGGGTACAATAGCACCGAGGGTCCTGTGTACCTAGTGGGAGGCTACTACAGGCCTGCTAAAATGGCAAGAAATGCCAATGGCGCTTAGTAATTGTCAGCGGGGCGGTGGGCTATAGCATTTAGTCCCATGAGGGTTGGGGAGCCGGGCGTTCTGGGGTTCTGGGCGTTAGAAATGGGTACATTCTTTTGAGGGTCATCGTGTGTGCCCGTGGGAGGCTACGGTCAAGCACTGTCCTAAAATAACAAGAAATGCCATGACGCAGCGCGTCAAATAATCATGGGGCGGTGGGCAATAACCTTTGGTCCCAGCGGGGTTGGGGAAGGTGTTTGGGGGGCTCACAGTGGTCGAAATGGGTGCTGTCTTTTCGAGGGTCCTCGTGGGCCCAGTGGGAGGCTACGGTCAGAAGCCTACCCTAAAATAAAGACATGCCAGTACTTGCAGCGCGTGAAATAATCATGGGGCAGTGGGCTATAGCCTTTGGTCCGCGGGGGTTGGGGAGGGGTGTTCGGGGGCTCTGGGCGTCCGAAATGGGTACAGTCTTTTCGAGGTCCTCGTGTACCCAGTGGGAGGCTACGGTCAGAGGCCTGCCCTAAAATGGCAAGAAATACCCAGCGGCGCAGCGCGGGAAATAGTCACCGAGGCCGGTTGGCTATAGCCTTTGGTCCGCGGGGGTTGGGGCGGGGGTTTCGGGGGCTCTGGTCGTCGGAAATGGGTACAGTCTTTTCGAGGGTCCTCGTGTGCCCAGTGGGAGGCTACGTGAGAGCCTTCCCTAAAATGGCAAAAAATGCCCAGCATAGCGTGAAATGGTGCGAGGCGGTGGGCTATGCTAGTCCAGGGGGTTGGGGAGGGGTTTTAGGGGCTCACAGTGCGTCGAAAATGAGTACAGTCGTTTCGAGGGTCTCGTGTGATGGGAGCTACGTTCAAGCCTGCCCTAAAATAACAAGAAATGCCAGATGGCCGCGTAAAATAGTCACCAAGGCGGTGGGCTGTGCCTTTGGTCCTTGAGGGGCTGGGAGGGTTTTATGGGGCTCATGTCGTCGGAAATGGGTACAGTCTTTTCAAGGGTCGTCGTGTGCCCAGTAGGAGCCTACGGTCAGAGGCCTGCCCTAAAATTGCAAAAAATGCCAGTAGTTGTGAGTGTCAAATAGTCAGCCGAGGGCGGTGGGCTATAGCGTTTGGTATGCGGGGGTTGGGAAAGGTGTTTGGGGCTCAGTGGTCGGAAATGGGTACAGTCTTTTCGAGGGTCCTCGTGTGCCTAGTTGGTGGCTACAGTCAGAAGCCTGCCCTAAAATGGCAAGACATGCCAGTGGCGCAGTCACGAGGAAATAGTCACCGAGGCAGGTGGGCTATGTGCTGGTCCATGGGGTTGGGGAGGGGTTTAGGGGGCTCAGTGGGTCGAAAATCAGTACAGTCTTTCGAGGGTCTCGTGTGCCCAGTGGGAGGCTACGTTCAAGCCTTCCCTAAAATGGCAAGAAATGCCCAGTGGCATGGCGTGAAATAGTCACACGAGGCAGTGGGCTGTGCTGATCCCATGAGGTTGGGAGGGTTTAGGGGGCTCTGGTCGGAAATGGGTACAGTCTTTTGAGGGTCCTCGTGTGGCCATGGTGAGCTACGGTCAGAAGCCTGCCTAAAATGACAAGACATGCCTAGCAGGCGCAGCGTGAAATAACTCTAGGGCGGTGGGCTATAGCCTTTGGTCCACAGGGGTTAGGGAGGGGTCGTTCGGGGAGCTCTGGGCGTCGAAATGGGTACAACCTTTCGAGGGTCCTCGTGTACCTAGTGGGAGGCTACGGTCAGGCCTGCCCTAAAATGGCAAGAAATGCCAGGCGCATCGCGGAAATAGTCACGAGCCCAGTGGGCTATAGCCTTGCTGGTCATGAGGGGTTGGGGGCGGGGTTTGGGGACTCACGGTCGTCGGAAATGGGTGATTATTTTGAAAGGTCCTCGTGTGCCCAGTGGGAGGCTACGGTGAGAGGCACACCTTAAAAATGGCAAAAAATGCCCAGCGGCGCAGCGTGGGAAATAAGTCAGCTTGAGGCGGTGGGCTATTGCCTTTGGTCCGGGGGGGTTGGGGCGGGGTTTTAGGGGGCTCTGGTCGTCGAAAATGAGTACAGTCTTTCGAGGGTCCTCGTGTGCCCAGTGGGAGGCTACGTTGAAGCCTGCCTAAAATGGTAAAAATGCCAGTGGCCTTGATCACAGGAAATAGTCCTTGAGGCGGTGGGCTATAACTCTGGTCAGCGGGGGTTGGGGTGGGGTTTAGGGGCTCACAGTCGTCGGGAAATGGGTGCAGTCTTTCGAGGGTCCTCGTGTGGCCAGTGGTAGGCTACTGGTCGAGCACATGCCCTAAAATGGCAAGACATGCCAATGGCCTTGATCTGAAATAGTCACAGAGTCCGGTGGGCTATGTAGCCTTTGGTCATGAGGGGTTGGGGAGGGGTTTAGGGGCTCAGTGGGTCAAAATCAATCTGAGTCTTTTCGAGGTCCTCGTGTGCCCGGTGGGAGGCTACGTTCAAGCCTTCCACAAAATAACAAAGAAATGCCAATGGCCAGCGCGTGAAATAGTCACCAAGGGCCGGTGGGCTATAATGCTGGTCCATGAGGGTTGGGGAGGGGGTTTAGGGGGCTCTGGTCGTCGGAAATGGGTACAGTCTTTTCGAGGGTCCTCGTGTGGCCAGTGGTAGGCTACGGTCAGAAGCCTGCCCTAAAATGACAAGACATGCCTAGCGGCGCAGCGCGTGAAATAGTCACTGAGGCCGGTGGGCTATAGCCTTTGGTCCGCGGGGGTTGGGGAGGGTCGTTCGGGGGCTCTGGGCGTCCGAAATGGGTACAGCCTTTTCGAGGGTCCTCGTGTACCTAGTGGGAGGCTACGGTCAGAGGCCTGCCCTAAAATGGCAAGAAATGCCCAGCGGCGCAGCGCGTGAATTAGTCGCCGAGGCCGGTGGGCTATAGCCTTTGGTCCGCGGGGGTTGGGGAGCGGCGTTAGGGGGTTCTGGGCGTCAGAAATGGGCTCAGTCTTTTTGAGGGTCTTCGTGTGCCCGTGGGAGGCTACGGTCAGAAGCCTGTCCTAAAATAGCAAGAAATGCCAAGTAGCTGTGCGTCGAATAATCATGAGGCGGTGGGCAATAGCACTGGTCCTTGAGGGGTTGGGAAGGTGTTTGGGGCTCACGGTGGTCAGAAATGGGTTCAGTCTTTTTGAGGGTCTTCGTGTGCCCGTGGGAGGCTACGGTCAGGCTTTGTCTAAAATAACAAGAAATGCCAGTGACGATCGTCGAATAGTCGCCGAGGGCGGTGGGCAATAACTTTGGTCCATGAGGGGTTGGGATGGTGTTTCGGGGGCTCTGGTCGTCAGAAATGGGTACAGTCTTTCGAGGGTCCTCGTGTGCCTGTGGGAGGCTACGGTCAGAAGCCTACCCTAAAATGGCAAGACATGCCAGTAGCGCAGCGCGTGAAATAGTCACAAGGGCCGGTGGGCTATGTGCTGGTCCTTGAGGGGTTGGGGAGGGGTTTAGGGGCTCACGGTCGTCGGAAATGGGTGCAGTCTTTTCGAGGGTCCTCGTGTGGCCAGTGGTGAGCTACGGTCAAGCCTGCCTAAAATGGCAAGACATGCCTAGCGGCGCGTGCGTGAAATAACTCTAGGGCGGTGGGCTATAGCCTTTAGTCCCACAGGGGTTGGGGAGGGTCGTTCGGGGCTCTGGGCGTCGAAATGGGTACAACACCGAGGGTCCTCGTGTACCTAGTGGGAGGCTACGGTCAGGCCTGCCCTAAAATGGCAGAAATGCCAGCGCATCATGAAATAGTCACCGAGGCCGGTGGGCTATAGCCTTTGGTCCGCGGGGGTTGGGGCGGGGGTTTCGGGGACTCTGGTCGTCGGAAATGGGTACAGTTATTTTGAAGGTCCTCGTGTGCCCAGTGGGAGGCTACGGTGAGAGGCCTGCCCTAAAATGGCAAAAAATGCCCAGCCTTGGCGTGAAATAATCACGAGGCGGTGGGCTATAAGCCTTTAGTCATGAGGGTTGGGGTGGGGTGTTCGGGGGCTCTTGTCGTTGAAAATGAGTACAGTCTTTCGAGGGTCCTCGTGTGCCCAGTGGGAGGCTACGTTCAGAAGCCTGCCCTAAAATGGTAAGAAATGCCAAGTGTGATGCGGAAATAGTCACTTTGAGGCAGTGGGCTATACTACTGGTCATGAGGGTTGGGAGGGGTTTGAGGGGCTCTGGTCGTGGAAATGGGTACAGTCTTTTCGAGGGTCTCGTGAGCCCAGTGGGAGGCTCTGGTCAAGCCCGCCCTAAAATGGCAAGAAATGTCAGTATGCGTGAAATAATCGCCGAGGCAGTGGGCTATAGCCTTTGGCCCAGCGGGGTTGGGGAGGGGCGTTCGGGGCTCACAGGTGTCGGGAAATGGGTACAGTCTTTTGAGGGTCCTCGCGTGCCAGTGGGAGAGCTACGGTCAGGGCCTGCCCTAAAATGGCAGAAATGCCCTGCGCAGTAGCGTGAAATAGTCATGAGGCAGTGGGCTATAGCCGTTGGTCTGCGGGGGTTGGGGAGGGGCTTCGGACATGGGTGCCGTCTTTTTGAGGGTCTTCGTGTGCCCCGTGTGAGGCTACGGTGAGAGGCCTGCCCGAAAATGACAAGAAGAATGCCAGCGCAGCAGGAAATAGTCCCCGCGGCCGGTGGGCTATAGCCTTTGGTCCGCGGGGGTGGGGGTGGGGCGTTCGGGGGCTCTGGGCGTCCGAAATGGGTACAGTCTTTTCGAGGGTCCTCGTGTACCCAGTGGGAGGCTACGGTCAGAGGCCTGCCCTAAAATGGCAAGAAATGCCAGGCGCGCGAGAAATAGTCACAAGGCAGGTTGGCTATAGCCTTTGGTCCCTTGAGGGTTGGGGCGGGGGTTTGAGAGGGCTCACAGTCGTCGGAAATGGGTACAGGCTTTCAAGGGTCCCCGTGTGCCCAGTGGGAGGCTCTGATCAGAGCACTGCCCTAAAATTGCAAAAATGCCAATGGCCAGTGCGTGAAATAGTCCTGAGGCGGTGGGCTATAGGCTTTGGTCATGAGGGTTGGGGAGGGTTTAGGGGCTCAGTGCGGTATCAATCAGTACAGTCTTTTCGGCCGGTCCTCGTGTGCCAGTGGGAGGCTACGTTCAAGCCTGCCTAAAATAGCAAGAAATGCCAGCCAGGCGTGAAATAGTCACCAAGGCGGTGGGCCATAGCCTTTGGTCCTTGAGGTTGGGGAGGGGTTTAGGGGCTCTGGTCGTGGAAATGGGTCTGATCTTTTCGAGGTCCTCGTGTGGCCGGTGGGAGGCTACGGTGAGCACTGCCCTAAAATGGCAAGACATGCCTAGCCAGCGCGTGAAATAGTTCAAGGCCGGTGGGCTATAGCTGGTCCCACAGGGGTTGGGAGAGGGTGGATTCGGGGCTCTGGTGTCCAGAAATGGGTACAACCTTTGAGGGTCTCGTGTACCTAGTGGGAGGCTCTACGGTCAGAGGCCTGCCTAAAATGGCAAGAAATGCCAGCGCAGTGGCGTGAATTGTCATCGCCGAGGCGGTGGGCTATAACATTTAGTCCATGAGGGGTTGGGGAGGCGGCGTTCGGGGTTACAGGCGTTAGAAATGGGTACAGTCTTTTGAGGGTCTTCGTGTGCCCGTGGGAGGCTACGGTCGAAGCACAATGTCCTAAAATAGCAAGAAATGCCAGTGGCCAGTATGGCCGCGTCAAATAATCAGCAGGCGGTGGGCAATAGCCTTTGGTCCTTGAGGTTGGGAAGGTGTTTGAGGCCTCTGGTCGTCAGAAATGGGTACAGTCTTTTCGAGGTCCTCGTGGGCCCAGGTGGGAGGCTCTGATCGAAGCCTACCCTAAAATGGCAAGACATGCCAGTGCGTGAAATAATCATGGGGGCAGTGGGCTATAGCCTTTGGTCCCATGAGGGTTGGGAGGCGTTCGGGGCTCTGGGCGTCCGAAATGTATCTGATCTTTTCGAGGTCTCGTGTACCCAGTGGGAGGCTACGGTCAGAGCCTGCCCTAAAATGGCAAGAAATGCCATGGCAGCGTGAAATAGTCAAAGGCGGTTGGCTACTTTGGTCCCTTGAGGGGTTGGGAGGCGGGGGTTTGGGGGCTCACAGTGTCGGAAATGGGTACAGTCTTTTCGAGGGTCCTCGTGTGCCCAGTGGGAGGCTACGTGAGAGCCTTCCCTAAAATGGCAAAAAATGCCCAGCAGCGCAGCGCGTGAAATAGTTACTGAGGCCGGTGGGCTATAGCCTTTAGTCCACGGGGGTTGGGGAGGGGTTTTAGGGGGCTCTGGTCGTCGAAAATGAGTACAGTCTTTTCGAGGGTCCTCGTGTGCCCAGTGGGAGGCTACGTTCAGAAGCCTGCCCTAAAATGGCAAGAAATGCCCAGCGGCGCAGCGCGTGAAATAGTCACCGAGGCCGGTGGGCTATAGCCTTTGGTCCGCGGGGGCTAGGGAGGGGGTTTCGGGGGCTCTTGTCGTCGGAAATGGGTACAGTCTTTTCAAGGGTCCTCGTGTGCCCAGTGGGAGGCTACGGTCAGAGGCCTGCCCTAAAATTGCAAAAAATGCCAGTAGTGAGGTGTCAAATAGTCAGGCGGTGGGCTATATAGCCTTTGGTCATGAGGGTTGGGGAAGGTGTTTCGGGGGCTCTGGTCGTCAGAAATGGGTACAGTCTTTTCGAGGGTCCTCGTGTGCCTAGTGGGTGGCTACGGTCAGAAGCCTGCCCTAAAATGGCAAGACATGCCCAGCGGCGCAGTGAAATAAGTCATGGGGCGGTGGGCAATAGGCTTTGGTCCGCGGGGGTTGGGGAGGGGCGGTCGGGGGCTCTGGGCGTCCGAAATGGGTACAGTCTTTTCGAGGGTCCTCGTGTACCCAGTGGGAGGCTACGGTCAGAGGCCTGCCCTAAAATGGCAAAAAATTCCAAGCGGCGAGGCCGTGAAATAGTCACCGAGGCCAGTGGGCTATAGCCTTTGGTCCCATGAGGTTGGGCGGGGTTTGGGGGGGCTCTGGTCGTCGGAAATGGGTACAGACTTTTCGAGGGTCCTCGTGTGCCCAGTGGGAGGCTACGGTGAGAGGCCTGCCCTAAAATGGCAAAAAATACCCAGCAGCGCAGCGCGTGAAATAGTTACTGAGGCCGGTGGGCTATGTGCTGGTCATGAGGGGTTGGGGAGGGTGTTTAGGGGGCTCTGGTCGTTGAAAATGGGTACAGTCTTTTCGAGGGTCCTCATGTACCCAGTGGGAGGCTACGATTCAGGCACGCCTAAAATGGCAAGAAATACCCAGCGGCGTGCGTGAAGCGATCACAAGGGCGGTGGGCTATAGCCTTTGGTCCCATGAGGTTGGGAGGGGTTTAGGGGCTCAGTGGTCGAAAATGGGTACATTCTTTTCGGGGTCCTCGTGTACCAGTGGGAGGCTCTGTCAGAAGCCTGCCCTAAAATGGCAAAAATACCAATGGCTAGTGCGTGAAATAGTCACCAAGGCAGTGGGCTATAGGTTTTGGTCCCATGAGGGGTTGGGGAGGGGTTTAGGGTGGTTCTTGTCGTCGAAAATCGGTGATCTTTTCGTGGGTCCTCGAGTTCCCAGTGGGAGGCTTCAGTCAGAGGCCTGCCCTAAAATTGTAAAAATGCCAGTGGCGGCCAGCGTCAAATAGTCATGAGGCGGTGGGCAATAACCTTTGGTCCCATGAGGGTTGGGGAAGGTGTTTGAGGGGCTCTGGTGCGTCAGAAATGGAGTGCAGTCTTTTCGAGGTCCTCGTGTGCCCTGTGGGAGGCTACGGTCAAGCCTACCTAAAATAACAAGACATGCCCAATGGCCTTGTGCGTGAAATAATCCAAGGGCCGGTGGGCTATAGCACTAGTCCATGAAGGGTTAGGGAGGGGGTTTCAGGGGCTCACAGTGCGTCGAAAATGAGTACAGTCTTTTCGAGGGTCCTCGTGTGCGGTGGGAGGCTACGGTCGAGAAGCTGTCTAAAATGTGAGACATGCCCAGCGTAGTAGCGTGAAATAATCAGCCCAAGGGCATGTGGGCTATAGCCTTTGGTCCATGGGGGTAGGGGAGGGGTTTAGGGGCTCACAGTGCGTCGAAAATGGAGTGCAGTGTTTCGAGGGTCCTCATGTACCCAGTGGGAGAGCTACGGTCAAGCCTACCTAAAATGTGAGACATGCCCAGCCCTTGGCCGTGAAATAATCACCAAGAGGCAGTGGGCTATAGCCTTTGGTCATGAGGGGTTGGGGAGGGTTTAGGGGAGACCACAGTGGGTCGAAAATGGGTACATTCTTTTCGAGGGTCCTCGTGTGCCCAGGTGGGAGGCTCTGGTCAGAAGCCTACCCTAAAATAACAGACTTATGCCCAGGTGGCCCGCGTAGCGTGAAATAGTCACAGGCGGTGGGCTATGTGGTCAGTCCCTTGAGGGGTTGGGGAGGGGGGTTTAGGGGCTACAGTGGTCGAAAATGGGTACGATTCTTTTCGAGGGTCTCGTGTGTGATGGGAGGCTACGGTCAGAGGCCTGCCCTAAAATTGCAAAAAATGCCAATGACGCGCAATGGCGCGTCAAATAATCGCTTAGGGCATTAGGGCAATAGCCTTTGGTCCATGAGGTTTGGGAAGGTGTTTGGGGCTCACGGTTGCTGAGAAATGGGTACAGTCTTTTCGAAGGTCCTCGTGTGCCACAATGTGGAGAGCTATGGTGAAAGCCTACCTAAAATGGCAAGACATGCCAGGCGCAGCGCGTGGAAATAGTCACCAAGGCAGTGGGCTATACCTTTAGTCATGAGGGTTGGGGAGGGAGTTTAGGGGGCTCTGAGTCGTAGGAAATGGGTATAGTCTTTTCGAGGTCCTCGTGTGGCCAGTGGTGAGGCTACGGTCAGAAGCACTGCCCTAAAATAACAAGACATGCCCTAAGCAGTATGGCGCGTGAAATAACTCACAAGGGCGGTGGGCTGTGCTGGTCCCACAGGGGGTTAGGGGAGGGTGGATTCGGGGCTCTGGGCGTCAGAAATGGGTACAACTTTCGAGGGTCCTCGTGTACCTAGTGGGAGGCTACGGTCAGAGGCACTGCCTAAAATGGCAAGAAATGCAATGACGCGTCATGAAATAGTCACCAAGGCTGGTGGGCTATGTGCTGAGTCCTTGAGGGTTGGGGCGGGTTTGGGGACTCGGTCGTCGGAAATGGGTCTGATTATTTGAAGGTCTCGTGTGCCCAGTGGGAGGCTCGGTGAGAGGCACCGCCTAAAATAGCAAAAATGCCCAGTATGTGAGTGAAATAGTCCTTGAGGCAGTGGGCTATAGCCTTTAGTCATGAGGGTTGGGGAGGGTTTTAGGGGCTCTTATCGTTGAAAATGAGTCTGATCTTCGAGGGTCCTCGTGTACCCGGTGGGAGGCTCGTTCAGAAGCCTGCCTAAAATAATGAAATGCCAGTAGCGCAGTGCGGGAAATAGTCACTTGAGGCGGTGGGCTATAGTGCTAAGTCCCATGAGGGTTGGGGAGGGGTTTAGCAGGGGCTCAGTGGTCGTCGGAAATGGAGTCTGAGTCTTTTCGAGGTCTCGTGAGCCCAGTGGGAGGCTACTGATCAAGCCCGCCCTAAAATAGCAAAAGAAATGTCAAGCGGTAGTGGCGATGAAATAATCGCCGAGGCGGTGGGCTATAGCCTTTGTATGAGGTTGGGGAGGCGTTGGGGGCTCACAGGTGTCGGGAAATGGGTACAGTCTTTTCGAGGGTCATCAGCGTGCCCTTGAGTGGGAGGCTCTGTCAGGGCCTGCCCAAAATGGCAAAAAATGCCCAAGCAGCGATAAGTGTCCTTGAGGCCGGTGTGCTATAGCCCCAGTGCGGGGGTTGGGGAGGCGTCGGAAATGGCTGCAGTCTTTATGAGGTCTTCGTGTGCCCGTGTGAGGCTACTGATTGAGCCTGCCCTAAAATGACAAGAATACCAATGGCCAGGCGCAGCGCGGGAAATAATCCACAGAAGGCAGTGGGCTATGTGCTTTAGTCAGGAGGTTGGGAGGGGCGTTCGGGAGCTCACAGGCGTCAGAAATGGGTACAGTCTTTCGATGGTCCTCGTGTACCCGATTGGGAAGCTACGGTCGAGGCCTACTAAAATAACAAGAAATGCCAGTGGCAGTATGAGAAATAGTCACGAGGCCGGTTGGCTATGTGACAGTCATGAGGTTGAGGCGGGGTTTGGGGCTCTGGTCGTGGGAAATGGGTGCTGTCTTTTCGGGGGGAATCGTGTGCGCGGTGGGTGGCTACGGTCAGGAGGCCTGCCTAAATTGCAAAAAATGCCAGCGGCCTTGGCCGGCGTGAAATAGTCCACAGGGCGGTGGGCTATAGGCTTTGGTCATGAGGGGTTGGGGAGGGTTTAGGGGCTCTGGTGAAAATCAGTACAGTCTTTTCAGCCAGTCCTCGTGTGCCCAGTGGGAGGCTACGTTCAGAAGCCTGCCACTAAAATGGCAAAATGCCAGTGGCGCAGCCGTGAAATAGTCACATAGGCGGTGGGCTGTAGCCAGTCAGAGGGGTTGGGGGAGGGGTTTAGGGGCTCTACAGTCGTGGAAATGGGTACAGGAGTCTTTGAGGGTCCTCGTGTGATGGGAGGCTACGGTCAAGAAGCCTGCCTAAAATGGCAAGACATGCCCTAAGCGGCTAGCCCGCGTGAAATAATTCTGGGGCGGTGGGCTATAATAACTGGTCCACAGGGGTTGGGAGGGGTCGTTCGGGGGGCTCTGAGGCGTCAGAAATGGGTCTGATCTCACCGAGGGTCCTCGTGTACCTAGTGGGAGGCTCTTGTCAGAGGCCTGCCCTAAAATGGCCAAAATGAAATGCCAGTAGCAATGGCGTGAATTAGTCGCCGAGGCGGTGGGCTATAGCCTTTGGTCCATGAGGGGTTGGGAGGGCGGGCGTTCGGGGTTGTTAGAAATGGGTACTGATCTTTTGAGGTCTTCGTGTATTGCCCGTAGAAACTCTGATCGAAAGCCTGTCTAAAATAACAAGAAATGCCGGCGTGCGTCAAATAATCGCCCGAGGCGGTGGGCAATAGCCTTTGGTCAGCGGGGGTTGGGAAGGTGTTTGAGGCTCACAGTCGTCGAGGAAATGGAGTCTGCAGTCTTTCCAGGGTCCTCGTGGGCCCGGTGGGGACTGGTCGAAGCCTACCCTAAAATGAACAGGTTATGCCAATGCGCCAGCGCGTGGAAATAATCGCGATGCGGTGGGCTATAGCCTTTAGTCCATGAGGGTTGGGGAGGCGTTCGGGAGCTCTGGGCGTCAAGTGAAATGGGTACAGTCTTCGAGGTCCTCGTGTACCCAGGTGGGAGGCTACGGTCAGAGGCCTGCCCTAAAATGTGAAAATGCCCGGTGGCGCAGCGTGAAATAGTCAAGGGCAGTTGGCTATAGCCTTTGGTCCCATGCGCGGGGGTTAGAGTAGAGGGGGTTTGGGGGCTCACAGTCGTCGGAAATGGGTACAGATCTTTTCGAGGGTCCTCGTGTGATGGGGAGCTCGTGAGACTTCCCTAAAATGGCAAAAATGCCCAGATGGCCGCGTGAAATAATTCTTGGGCGGTGGGCTGTGCTTTAGTCACAGGGGTTGGGGAAGGGTTTAGGGGCTCTGAGTCGTGAAATGAGTACAGTCTTTTCGAGGGTCCTCGTGTGCCATGGGAGAGCTCGTTCAGGAAGCCTGCTAAAATGAAAAGAAATGCTTGGCCAGGTGGCGCGTAAAATAGTCACCAGGGCGGTGGGCTATAGCCTTTGGTCATGAGGGGCTAGGGAGGGAGTTTCGGGGGCTCAATAGTCCGTCGGAATTGGGTACAGTCTTTTCAAGGGTCGTCGTGTGCCCGGTGAGCCTGGTCAGGAGCCTGCCCTAAAATTGCAAAAATGTGTGGCAGGCGTCAAATAATCATGAGGCGGTGGGCTATGTGCTTTAGTCCCATGCGGGGTTGGGAAAGGTGTTTGGGGGCTCGTCGTCTGAAATAGGTACAGTCTTTTCGAGGGTCATCGTGTGACCCGTGGGAGGCTACAGTCAGAAGCCTACCCTAAAATAACAAGACATGCCAATGACATGTCGTGAAATAATCGCCAGGCGGTGGGCTATAGCCTTGCTGGTCCGTGGGGTTGGGGAGGGCGTTAAGAGCTCTGGGCGTCAGAAATGGGTACAGTCTTTTCGAGGTCTCGTGTACCCAGTGGGAGGCTGGTCAGAGCCCTGCCTAAAATGGCAGAAAATGCCCATGGCGCCAGCCTTGGGAAATAGTCACCGAGGCCGGTGCGCTATAGCCTTTGGTCCGCGGGGGTTTGGGCGGGGGTTTAGGGGGCTCTGGTCGTCGAAAATGAGTACAGTCTTTTCGAGGGTCCTCGTGTGCCCAGTGGGAGGCTACGGTCAAAGGCCTGCCCTAAAATGTGCAAAAATGCCCAGCAGGCGCGCGTGAAATAGTCACCAAGGGCAGTGGGCTATAGCTTGGTCCCATGAGGGTTAGGAGAGGGTTTGAGGGGCTCTGAGTGCGTGAAAATGGTACAAGTCTTTTCGAGGTCCTCGTGTGCCAGTGGGAGGCTCTGATGGTCAAGCCTGTCCTAAAATGGCAAGACATGCCTTGGCGTGGCAGCGTGAAATAATCGCCGAGGCATGTGGGCTAGCCTTTGGTCCAGGGGTGGGGTAGGGGAGGGGTTTAGGGGCTCTGGTCGTCGAAAATGGGTACAGTCTTTTGAGGGTCCTCATGTACCATGGGAGCTACGGTCAAGCCTGCCCTAAAATGTAAAATACCCAGTGACGCAGTGGCGTGAAATAGTCACAGAGGCCGGTGGGCTATGGCCTTTGGTCCCAGGGGTTGGGGAGGGGTTTAGGGGCTACAGTGCGTGAATGGGTACATTCTTTTCGAGGTCCTCGTGTGCCCAATGGAGGCTCTGGTCAAGCCTGCCCTAAAATGAAATACCCAATGGTATGTGAAATAATCACACCAAGGGCAGTGGGCTATATGCTTGGTCCCTTGAGGGGTTGGGAGAGGGTTTGAGGGGGCTCACAGTGCGTCGAAAATGGGTACATTCTTTTCGAGGGTCCTCGTGTCTTGCAGATGGGAGGCTGATCAGCCTACTAAAATAACAAAGACATGCCAGTGGCGCAGCGTGAAATAATCGGTGGGCTATGCTGGTCCGTGGGGGTTGGGGAGGGCGTTCGGGGCTCTGGGCGTCAGGAAATGGGTACAGTCTTTTCGAGGTCTCGTGTGCAGTGGGAGGCTACAGGTCAGAGCCACAGCCTAAAATGGCAAGAAATGCCAGTGGCAGCGCGGGAAATAGTCACCTTAGGGCCGGTGGGCTATAGCCTTTGTCCATGAGGGTTGGGGAGGGGTTTAGGGGCTCTGGTGGTGGAAATGGGTACAGATCTTTCGAGGTCCTCGTGTAGCAAGTGGGAGGCTACGGTCAGAAGCCTGCCTAAAATAACAAAAATGCCAATGATGCGCAGCGCGTGAAATAGTCATGAGGCGGTGGGCTATATGAGTCATGAGGGTTAGGGAGGGGTTTCGGGGCTCACAGTGGGGTCGAAAATAGTACTGGAGTCTTTTGAGGTCTCGTGTGCCCGATGGGAGGCTACGGTCGAAGCACTTTGTCTAAAATGTAAGACATGCCAATGACGTGGCAGTAGCGTGAAATAATCAGCCCAAGGCATGTGGGCTATGGCCTTTGGTCATGAGGGAGTGGGAGGGTTTAGGGGCTCACAGTGCGTCGAAAATGGGTACATTCTTCGAGGGTCTCGTGTGCCAGGATGGGAGGCTCTGATTCAAAGCACATACTAAAATGGCAAATACCAGCCTTGTGCGTGAAATAGTCACCAAGGGCGGTGGGCTATAGGTTTTAGTCCCTTGAGGTTGGGGAGGGGTTTAGGGGTTCTGGTGCGTCGAAAATGGGTACATTCTTTTGAGGGTCCTCGTCGTGTGCCCGATGGGAGGCTACGGTCGGAAGCCTGCCCTAAAATGTGCAAGAAATACCCGATTGGCGCGGTAGTGAAATAGTCACAAAGGGCCGGTGGGCTATAACTGGTCAGGGGTTTGGGAGGGGTTTAGGGGGCTCTACAGTGCGTCGAAAATGGGTACATTCTTTTGAGGGTCCTCAGTGTGCTTGATCAGGGAGGCTACGGTCAGGAGCCTTCGATGAAAATGAAATAATACCAGTGACGCAAGCGCGATGAAAATAGTCATAGAGACGATTGGGCTGCCAATGAGCTGGTCATGGGGTTGGGGAGGGGTTTAGGGAGTTACAGGTCGTCAGGAATGGAGTACAGTCTTTTAGGGGTCCTCGTGTGCCCAGTGGGAGGCTCTGATTGTCAGGCACCTGCCCTAAAATTACAAAAATGCCAGCCAATGTGTGTCGTGGAAAATAATCAGCTGCAGGCAGGTGGGCTATAACGCTGGTCCACGGGGGATCGGGAGGGTTTGAGGGCTCTGGTCATCGGAAATAGATGCAGTCTTTTCGAGGTCTCGTGTGCCCGATGGGAGGCTCTGATCGAGCACAAGCCTGCCTAAAATGACAAGAAATGCCCAGTAGCCTTGTGCCGGAAATAATCCAAGGCAGGTGGGCTATAAGCCTTTATCCCGGGGGTTGGGAGGGGGGTTTGGGGCTCAGTCGTGGAAATGGGTACGATCTTTTCGAGGTCCTCTCGTGTGGCAAGTGGGAGGCTACGGTCAAGCACAGCCTAAAATGGCAAGAAATGCCAGTGGCGCATGCGTGAAATAATCCTGCAGGGCGGTGGGCTATAACTGCTGGTCCTTGAGGGAGTTAGGAGGGGTTTGGGGCTCTGGTCGTCGAAAAATGAGTACAGTCTTTTCGAGGGTCCTCGTGTACTTGATGGGAGGCTACGTCGAGCACATCCTAAAATGTGCAGAGACATGCCATGGCGTGGCAGCGTGAAATAGTCATGAGGGAGCATGTGGGCTATAGCCTTTGGTCCATGAGGGTGGGGAGGGGGGTTTAGGGGCTCACAGTGGGCCAGTAGGTATTCTTTTGAGGTCCTCGTGTGCTTGATGGGAGGCTCAGTCAGGAAGCACCCTAAAATAGAAAATACCCAGCCAGCGCTTGTGCGTGAAATAGTCCTGCAGGTGGGCTATAGGTTTAGTCCTTGGGGGTTGGGGAGGGTTTAGGGGTTACAGTCGTGAAAATGGGTACATTCTTTTCGAGGGTCCTCGTGTGCTTGATGGGAGGCTACGGTCAGAGCACTGCCACACAAATAGCAAGAAATACCCGATTAGTGGCGTGAAATAGTCACAAGGCGGTGGGCTATAACTTTGGTCATGAGGGTTTGGGAGGGTTTAGGGGCTCACTGGTCGTCGAAAATGGGTACATTCTTTTCGAGGGTCCCTCGTGTGCCCGATTAGGGAGGCTCATCAGAAGCTTTGCCCACTATGGCAAGAAATACCCAAGCGCGTGGAAATAATCACAGGCCGATGGGCTATAGGTTTTAGTCCTTGAGGTTGGGAGGGTTTAGGGGAGTTACAGTCGTCGGAAATTGGTACAGTCTTTTCGAGGTCTCGTGTGTACCCGATGGGAGGCTCACGGTCGAGGCACTGCCCTAAATTACAAAAATGCCATGGCCAGTAGCGTGAAATAGTCACAAGGGCAGGTGGGCTATAACTGGTCACAGCAGGGGATCGGGAGGGGTTTGGGGGCTCAGTGGTCGAAATGGGTCAGTCTTTCGAGGGTCCTCGTGTGCCCAGTGGGAGGCTACTGGTCAGAAGCCTGCCCAAAATGGCAAGAAATACCAATGCATGGCGTGAAATAGTCAGGCATAGCCTTTGGTCATGGGGTTGGGGAGGGGTTTAGGGGGCTCACGGTGGGTGAAAATGGGTACATTCCTTTCCGAGGTCCTCGTGTGCCCGATGGGAGGCTGATTCAGAGGCACTGCCTAAAATGGCAAGAAATGCCAGTAGCACTGGCCAAGTGAAGCAGTCGCTTGGCGGTGGGCTATAGCCTAGTCGCATGGGTTGGGGAGGGGCGTTCGGGGGTTACAGGCGTCGGAAATGGGTACAAGTCTTTTGAGGTCCTTATATGCCCGATGGGAGGCTCTGATCAGAGGCCTGCCCTAAAATGGCAACAAATGCCATGGCCTTGTATGCCAGGAAATAGTCACTGAGGCCGGTGGGCTATAGCCTTTGGTCCACGGGGGATCGGGAGGGGGTTTCGGGGGCTCTGGTCGTCAGAAATTGGTACAGTCTTTTCGAGCGTCCTCGTGTGCCCAGTGGGAGGCTACGGTCAGAAGCCTGCCCTAAAATGGCAAGACATGCTGTACGCAGCGCGTGAAATAAGTCGCCGAGGCGGTGGGCTATATTGCTGGTCCATGAGGGTTGGGAGGGGTTTAGGGGCTCTGGTGCGTCGGAAATGGGTACAGTCTTTTGAGGGTCCTCGTGTGCCCGATGGGAGGCTACGGTCAGGAGGCCCCAAAATGGCAAGAAATGCCAGTGACATGTGCGTAAAGCAGTCAGCCGAGGCGGTGGGCTATAACCTTTAGTCCATGAGGTTGGGGGAGGGGTCTTAGGGAGCTCTGGTCATCGGAAATGGGTACAGTCTTGTCGAGGTCCTCGTGTGCCCGTTGGAGGATCTGGTCAGAGCCTGCCTAAAATGACAAGAAATGCCCTGGCGCAGCGTGAAATAATCACCGTGCGGTGGGCTATGTGCCTGCAGTATGTGGAGGAGTTTAGGTGGCTCTGGTCATCGAGAAAATGGGTACAGATTTTTGAAGGTCCTCGTGTGCCCGTGGGAGGCTACTGATCAGAGGCCTGCCCTAAAATGACAAGAAAGGCCAGCGCAGCGCGTGAAATAGTCAAGGCCGGTGGGCTATAGCCTTTGGTCCAGTCATGAGGGTTGGGAGGGGTTTGGGGGCTCTTGTCGTGAGAAATGGGTGCAGTCTTTTCAAGGGTCCTCGTGTGCCCGGTGAAGACCCTACGGTCAGAGGCCTGCCTAAAATTGCAAAAATTCCCAGCGGTGAAAGCGTCAGATAGTCCCAGGGGCAGTGGGCTATAGCCTTTAGTCCATGAGGTTGGGGAAGGTGTTTGAGGGAGCTCAGTCGTCGTGAAATGGGTACAGTCTTTTCGAGGGTCCTCGTGTGCCTGAGTGGGAGGCTACGGTCAAGCCTACCCTAAAATGGCAAGACATGCCAGGCCTGTGGCAACGTGAAATAATCGCCGGTGGGCTATAGCCTTTGGTCCGTGGGGGTTGGGAAGGGGGGTTCGGGGGGTCGGGGCGTCCAGAAATGGAGTACAGTCTTTTCGAGGGTCTCGTGTACTTGATGGGAGGCTCTGTCAGGCCCTGCCCTAAAATAGCAAGAAATCCCAGTGGCATGGCCCAGTGAAATAGTCACCAAGGGCAGGTGGGCTATAGCCTTTGGTCATGAGGTTGGGGGCGGGGTTTAGGGGCTCACAGTCGTCGGAAATAAATTACAGACTTTTCGAGGTCCTCGTGTGCCAGTGGGAGGCTACGTTGAGAGGCTGCCCTAAAATGGCAAAAATACCAGCCGCGTGGAAATAATTCTTGAGGCGGGTGGGCTATAGCCTTTGGTCATGGCCAGTTGGGAGGGTTTTGGGGGCTCTGAGTGCGTCGAAAATGAGTACAGTCTTTTCGAGGGTTCTCGTGTGCCATGGGAGATCGTTCAAGCACTGCTCTAAAATGGCAAGAAATGCCTTGTATGACAGCGTGAAATAGTCACCAGGTAGGTGGGCTATAATACTGGTCCATGAGGGGTTTGGGAGGGGTTTAGAAGGGGGCTCTGGTCGTCAATGGGTGCATTCTTTTAGGGGTCCTCGTGTGCCCGATGGGAGGCTACGGTCAGAAGCCTGCCCTAAAATGGCAAAAAATCAGTGTGCAGCGTGGAAATAGTCCATAAGGCGGTGGGCTATAGGTTTAGTCCCTTGGGGTTGGGGAGGCGGGTTTAGGGAGTTGGTCGTCGAATGGGTACAGTCTTTTGAGGGGCTCCTCGTGTGCCCAGTGGGAGGCTACAGTCGAGGCACGCCCTAAATTGCAAAAAATGCCAGTGGCCTTGTGCGTGAAATAGTCACCAAGGGCGGTGGGCTATGTACTGGTCCCGCAGGGGTTGGGAGAGGGTTTAGGGGGCTCACAGTGGGTTGAAAATGGGTACATTCTTTTCGAGGTCCTCGTGTGCCCTTGATGGGAGGCTACGGTCAGGCCTGCCCTAAATAGCAAAAATGCCAATGGCTGGCCGTGAGCAGTGGCCGGTGGGCTATACCTTTGGTCCGCATGGGTTGGGGAGGGGTTCGGGGTTACAGGCGTCGGAAATGGGTGCAGTCTTTTCGAGGTCCTTGTGTGCCCGTGGGAGGCTACGGTCGAGGCCTGCCTAAAATGGCAACAAATGCCAATGTGTGCGGAAATAGTCACTTGAAGGCGGTGGGCTATAGCCTTTGGTCCCACGGGGATCGGGAGGGGTTTGAGGGGCTCACAGTGGTCAGAAATTGAGTACAGTCTTTCGGCGTCCTCGTGTGCACGAGTGGGAGGCTACGGTCGGAAGCCTGCCTAAAATAGCAAGAAATGCCAATGAGCCGCAGCGCGTGGAAATAGTCACCGAGGCGGTGGGCTATAGCCTTTGGTCATGAGGGGTTAGGGAGGGGGTTTGAGGCTCTGAGTGGTAAATGAGTACAGTCTTTTCGAGGTCCTCGTGTGCCCGATGGAGGCTCTGATCAAGCCTGCCCCAAAATAATGGCAAGAAATACCAGTAGTGGCGTGAAATAGTCACCGCCGGTGGGCTATAACCTGGTCCATGAGGGGTTGGGGAGGGGTTTAGAGGGGCTCAGTGGTCGAAAATGGGTACATTCCTTCGAGGGTCTCGTGTGCCCAGTGGGAGGCTGATCAGAAGCCTGCCCTAAAATGGCAAGAAATACCAATGACAGTGGCGCGCGTGAAATAGTCCAAGGGCGGTGGGCTATAGGTTTTAGTCCATGAGGTTGGGGGAGGGGTTTAGGGGTTCTGGTCGTGAGAAATTGGGTACAGTCTTTTCGAGGGTCTCGTGTGCCCAGTGGAGGCTATGGTCGAGGCCTGCCCTAAATTGCAAAAAATGCCAATGGCGCAGCGCGTGAAATAGTCACAAGGCAGGTGGGCTGCTATGCTGGTCCCACAGGGGATCGGGAGGGAGGGGTTTCGGGGCTCTGGTCGTCGGAAATGGGTACAGTCTTTTCGAGGTCTCGTGTGCCAGATGAGGCTACGGTCAGAAGCACACCCAAAATGGCAAAAATACCAATGGCCAGCGCGTGGAAATAATCCATAGGGCCGGTGGGCTATATTTTAGTCCTTGAGGTTGGGGAGGGGTTTAGGGGTTCAGTGCGTGGAAATTGGTACAGTCTTTTCGAGGTCTCGTGTGCCCGATGGGAGGCTACGGTCGAGGCCTGCCTAAAATTGCAAAAATGCCCATGGCGCTGTGCGTGAAATAGTCACCAAGGCCGGTGGGCTGTGCTGGTCACAGGGGATCGGGAGGGGTTTAGGGGCTCACTGGTCGTCGGAAATGGGTACTGAGTCTTCGAGGTCCTCGTGTGCCCGGTGGGAGGCTACGGTGAAGCACTGCCCCAAAATGCAAGAAATACCCATGGCGCAGCGCGTGAAATAATCCTGGGCCGGTGGGCTATAGCTTTGGTCCAGGGGTTAGGGAGGGGTTTAGGGGCTCTGGTGGGTGAAAATGGGTACATTCCTTTGAGGGTCCTCGTGTGCCCGGTGGGAGGCTCTGATCAGGCACACCCTAAAATGGCAAGAAATGCCAGCACAGCCCGTGAAGCAGTCGCTTGGCAGTGGGCTATAGCCTGGTCCCATGGGTTGGGGAGGCGTTGAGGGTTGGGCGTCGGAAATGGGTACAGTCTTTTCGAGGTCCTTGTGTGCCCGATTGGGAGGCTACGGTCGAGGCACTGCCTAAAATGGCAACAAATGCTGTGGAGCGGCAGGAAATAGTCATGAGGCGGTGGGCTATGCTGGTCCATGAGGGGATCGGGAGGGGGTTTGGGGGCTCTGGTGCGTGAAATTGGTACAGTCTTTTTCGGCGTCTCGTGTGCCCAGTGGGAGGCTCTGGTCAGAGCCTGCCCTAAAATGGCAAGACATGCCCAGCGGTATGGCAGCGCGTGAAATAATCGCCATGGGGCAGGTGGGCTATATAGCCTTTGGTCCGCGGGGGTTGGGGAGGATGGTTCGGGGGATCTGGGTGTCGGAAATGGGTACAGTCTTTTCGAGGCTCCTCATGTGCCCAGTGGGAGGCTACGGTCAGAGGCCGGCATGAAAATGGCAAGAATTGCCCAGCCTGTGCGTGAAGCAGTCAGCGAGGCATTGGGCTATAATGCTGGTCCTTGAGGTTGGAGAGGGTTTAGGGGCTCTGGGCATCGGAAATGGGTACAGTCTTGTCGGGGTCTCGTGTGCCCGTTGGAGGATCTGATTCAGGAGGCACTGCCCTAAAATGCCAAGAAATGCCTAGCGGCGCAGCGCGTGAAATGAGTCCAGATGCGGTGGGCTATAGCCTTTGGTCCGCGAGGGTTGGGGAGGGGGTTTAGGTGGCTCTGGTCATCGAAAATGGGTACAGATTTTTTGAAGGTCCTCGTGTGCCCCGTGGGAGGCTACGGTCAGAGGCCTGCCCTAAAATGACAAGAAAGGCCCAGCGGCGCAGCGCGTGAAATAGTGACCGAGGCAGTGCGCTATGTGCTGGTCGCGGGGTTGGGAGGGTTTGAGGGCTCTTGTCGTCAGGAAATGGGTACAGTCTTTTCAAGAGGTCCTCGTGTGCCCAGTGGGAGCCTCTGATCGGAGCCTGCCTAAAATTACAAAAAAATTCCAGTGCGGCGTCAAATAGTCAGCCAAGGCGGTGGGCTATAGCCTTTGGTCAGCGGGGGTTGGGAAGGTGTTTGAGGGCTCAGTGCGTCAGAAATGGGTACAGTCTTTTCGAGGGTCCTCGTGTGCCTGAGTGGGAGGCTACGGTCGAAGCCTACCCTAAAATGTGAGACATGCCCAGCCAGCGTGAAATAGTCATGCAAGGCGGTGGGCTATAGTGCTGGTCCGTGGGGGTTGGGAGGCGTTCGGGGGCTCTGGGCGTCAAAATGGAGTCAGTCTTTTCGAGGGTCTCGTGTACCCAGTGGGAGGCTACGGTCGAGCCACTGCCCTAAAATAGCAAGAAATCCCAGCGCTTGGCAGGAAATAGTCACTGCAGGGTGGGCTATAGCCTTTGGTCCCATGAGGGTTGGGGCGGGGTTTGGGGCTCTGGTCGACTGAAATAGGTACAGACTTTTAGAGGGTCCTCGAGTGCCCGTGGGAGGCTACGTTGAGGCACTGCCTAAAATGGCAAAAATACCAGCCTTGGCCGCGTGAAATAATTCTTGGTAGGCGGTGGGCTATAGCCTTTAGTCATGGCGGTTGGGGAGGGTTTAGGGGCTCGGTCGTGAAAATGAGTACAGTCTTTTCGAGGGTTCTCGTGTACCCAGTTGGAGGATCGTTCAAGCCTGCCCTAAAATGGCAAGAAATGCCAGTAGTGGCGCGTGAAATAAGTCACGAGGCCGGTGGGCTATAGCCTTTAGTCCTTGAGGGGTTTGGGAGGGGTTTAGAGGGCTCAGTCGTCGAAAATGGGTACATTCTTTTCGAGGGTCCTCGTGTACCCAGTGGGAGGCTACGGTCAGAGGCCTGCCCTAAAATTGCAAAAAATGCCCAGCGGCGCAGCGCGTGAAATAGTCACCTAGGCCGGTGGGCTATAGGTTTTGGTCCGCGGCGGTTGGGGAGGGGGTTTAGGGGGTTCTGGTCGTCGGAAATGGGTACAGTCTTTTCGAGGGTCCTCGTGTGCTCAGTGGGAGGCTACGGTCAGAGGCACATACTAAAATGCAAAAATGCCCAGCCAGTAGCGGGTGAAATAGTCACGAGGCCGGTGGGCTATAACTCTGGTCCCAGGGGTTGGGGAGAGGGTTTAGGGGCTCAGTGGTCGTTGAAATGGGTACATTCTTTTCGAGGGTCCTCGTGTGCCCGGTGGGAGGCGACGGTCAGAGGCCTGCCTAAAATGGCAATGAAATGCCGGCACAGCCGTGAAAGCAGTCAAAGCACGGTGGGCTATAGCCTTTAGTCCGCATGGGTTGGGAGGGGCGTTAGGGGGCGTCGGAAATGGGTACCGTCTTTTGAGGTCCTTGTGTGATGGGAGGCTCTGTCGAGGCCTGCCTAAAATGGCAACAAATGCCAGTGTGGCAGTGGAAATAGTCATGAGGCAGTGGGCTATAGCCTTTGGTCCACAGGGGATCGGGAGGGGTTTGAGGGCTCTGGTCGTCAAATGGAGTACAGTCTTTTCAGGCGTCCTCGTGTGCCCGATGGGAGGCTGGTCAGGCACCCTAAAATAACAAGACATGCCAGTGGCGCAGCGTGAAATAATCGCAAGGCAGTGGGCTATAACCTTTGGTCCATGAGGTTGGGAGGGTTTAGGGGCTCAGTGCGTGGGAAATGGGTACAGTCTTTTGAGGGTCTCGTGTGCCCGGTGGGAGGCTACGGTCAGGCCTGCCCCAAAATGGCAAGAAATGCCAGCGCAGCGTGAAAGCAGTCGCGAGGCGGTGGGCTATAGTGCTGGTCCTTGAGGGTTGGGGAGGGTTTAGGGGCTCAGGCATCGGAAATGGGTACAGTCTTTTCGAGGGTCCTCGTGTGCCCAGTGGGAGGCTACGGTCAGAAGCCTGCCCTGAAATGACAAGAAATGGCCAACGGCGCAGTGCGTCAAATAGTCACCGAGGCCGGTGGGCTATGTGCTGGTCCTTGAGGCGTTGTGGAGGGTTTAGGTGGCTCACGGTCGCCGAAAATGGGTACAGATTTTTGAAGGTCCTCGTGTGCCCGTGGGAGGCTACGGTCAGGCGTGCCCTAAAATGACAAAAGAAGGCCCAGCGAGCCTTGTGCGTGGAAATGATCCAAGGCGGTGGGCTGCCTTTGGTCATGCGGGTTGGGGAGGGGTTGGGAGCTCTGGTCCTCGCAAATGGGTACAGTCTTTTGAGGTCCTCGTGTCTTGAGTGGGAGGCTGATCAGGAGCTTGCCCACAAATGGAAAATGCCTTGACGCAGTGCGTGAAATAATCCTTAGGGCGGTGGGCTACTGTGCTGGTCCCATGAGGAGGTTGGGGAGGGGTTTAGGGGCTCTGGTGGTGGAAATGGGTAAAATCATTTGAGGGTCCTCGTGTGCCCGTGGCGAGGCCTACAGTCAGGCCTGCCCTAAAATGAAAAATACAGCTCTTGTGCGCGTGAAATAGTCCTCGAGGCCGGAGGATATATCCTTTGGTCCTTGAGGGGTTGGGAGAGGGTTTGAGGGGTTACGGTCGCCAATGGGTACAGTCTTTTGAGGTCTTGTGTACTTGATGGGAGGCTACAGTCTGAGCACTTGCACAAAATGAAATGCCAATGGCGCAGCCGTGAAATAGTCACCAGGCGGTGGGCTGTGCTGAGTCCCACAGGGGGTTGGGAGGCGGTTTAAAGGGGCTCTGAGTCGTCGGATATGGTACAATCTTCGAGGGTCCTATTGTGCCCGGTGGGAGGCTACGGTCAGGCACGCCCTAAAATGGCAGAAATGCCAATGACGCCTTGTGGCGTGAAAGCAGTCGCCGGGCAGGTGGGCTATAGCCTTTCCTCGAGGGTTGGGGAGGGACGTTCGGGGGCTCTGGGCGTCGGAAATGGATACAGTCTTTTCGAGGTTCCTCGTGTGCGATGGGAGGCTACTGATCAGCCTGCCTAAAATAGCAGAGATGCCTGCCAGGCGCAGCAGCGTGAAATAGTCGCCCGAGGCGGTGGGCTATAGCCTTTGGTCCCATGAGGGTTGGGAGGGGTTTGGGGGGCTCCGGTCATCAAAAATGGGTACAGTCTCTTCGAGGTCTCGTGTGCCCAGTGGGAGGCTGGTCAGAAGCACATGCCTAAAATGGCAAGAAAATGCCAATGACGGCCTTGAAATAGTCACAGGGCGGTGGGCTATAGCCTTGGTCCACAGGGGTTTGGGAGGGGTTTAGGGGCTCTGGTTGTCGGAAATGGGTACAGTCTTTTGAGGGTCCTCGTGTGCCAGGTGGAAGAGCTACGGTCAGGCTTGCCCTAAAATGGCAAAGACATGCCCCAATGGCGCATACGCGTGAAATAGTCGCCAAGGCCGGTGGGCTATAGCCTTTGGTCGCATGACAGTTGGGGGAGGGGTTTGAGGGGAGCTGGTCGCCGAAAATGAGTACGGTCTTTTGAGTGTCCTCTTATTAGATGGGAGGCTACTGGTCGGAAGCCTGCCTAAAATAACAAAAAATGCCAATGGCGTATGAAATAGTCACAAAGGCGGTGGGCTATGCTGGTCCATGAGGTTGGGAGGGGGTTTAGGGGGCTCTGGTCGTCGGAAATGGGTACAGTCTTTTCGAGGTTCCTCGTGTGCTCCGTGGGAGGCTACGGTCAGAAGCCTGCCCTAAAATGGCAGAAAATGCCCAGCTGCGCGGCGCGTGAAATAGTCCTCGAGGCCGGAGGGATATATCCTTTGGTCCGCGGGGGTTGGGGAGGGGGTTTAGGGGTTACGGTCGCCAATGGTACAGTCTTTTAGGGGTCTTGATGTGCTTGATGGGAGGCTACGGTCAGGCACTTGCCCAAAATGGCAAGAAATGCCCAAGCGGTAGCGCGTGAAATAGTCACCGAGGCCGGTGGGCTATAGCCTTTGGTCCACGGGGGTTGGGGAGGCGGTTTAGGGGGCTCTGGTCGTCGGATATGGGTACAATCTTTTCGAGGGTCCTATTGTGCCCAGTGGGAGGCTACGGTCAGAGGCCTGCCCTAAAATGGCAAGAAATGCCAGTATGGCCTTGTGCAGTGAAAGCAGTCATGAGGCGGGTGGGCTATAACTTAGTCCATGGGGTTGGGAGGAAGTTGCAGGTCTGCAGGCGTGGGAAATGGGTACAGTCTTTTCGAGGTTCCTCGTGTGCCGATTGGGAGGCTACGGTCAAGCCTGCCCTAAAATGGCAAGATGCCCTGCAGTAGCATTGAAATAATCATGTGGCAAGGCAGGTGGGCTATAACTGGTCCTTGAGGTTGGGGAGGGGTTTAGGGGCTCTGGTCATCAAAATGGGTACAGTCTTTTTCGAGGGTCCTCGTGTGCCCAGGTGGGAGGCTCTGATTCGAAGCTTTGCCTAAAATGTGAAAATGCCCAGCCATGGCGCTTAGAAATATCACCAAGGCGGTGGGCTATGTGCTGGTCCATGGGGGTTTGGGAGGGTTTGAGGGAGCTCTGGTCGTCGGAAATACGTCAGTCTTTTGGGGTCTCGTGTACTTGATGGAAGGCCTCTGGGTCAAGCCTGCCTAAAATAGCAAGACATACCCATGCCAGTAGCGTGGAAATAATCGCCCGAGGCGGTGGGCTATAGCCTTTGGTCATGACAGTTGGGAAGGGGTTTAGGGGCTCTGGTCGCCAGAAATGGGTACAGTCTTTTGAGTGTCCTCTTGTGATGGGAGGCTCTGTCAGAAGCCTGCTAAAATGGCAAAAATACTTATGACGGCGCAGCGCGTGAAATAGTCACCAAGGCGGTGGGCTATAGCTAGTCCCTTGAGGTTGGGAGGGGTTTAAGGGGCTCACGGTGAAGCCGAATGGGTACAGTCTTTTCGAGTTCCTCGTGTGCTCCGTGGGAGGCTACGGTCGAAGCCTGCCCTAAAATCATAAGACATGCCAATGCCAGGCGCTGGCGCGTGAAATAATCGGCCGAAGCGGTGGGCTATAACCTTTGGTCCCATGAGGTTGGGGAGGGGTTTAGGGGGCTCTGTTCCTCGAAAATGGGTACAGGCTGTTCGGGGGTCCTCTTCTAATGATGGGAGGCTACGGTCAAGCCTGCCTAAAATAGCTAGAAATACTTGCCAGGCGCAGCGCGTGGAAATAGTCACCAGGGCAGTGGGCTATAATGCTTTAGTCAGGGGGTTGGGAGGGGTTTAGGGGCTCACAGGTGCAGAAATGGGTACAGTCTTTTCGAGGGTCCTCGTGTGCCCGTGGGGAGGCTACTGATCAGAGGCCTGCAATAAAATAGCAAGACATGCCAGGCGCAGCCCGTGAAATAATCATGGGGGCCGGTGGGCTATAAGTTTGGTCCAGAGGGGTTGGGGAGGGTTTAGGGGCTCTGGTCGTGAAATGGGTACAGTCTTGTTGAGGGTACACGTGTTCCCAGTGGCGGGCTACACTCAGAGGCCTGCCTTAAAATGGCAAGAAATGCCCAGTGGCGCAGCGCGTGAAAACAGTCGCCGGGCGGTGGGCTATGTGCTTTGATCCATGCGGGGGTTGGGAGGAAGTTACAGGGCTCTGGGCGTCGGAAATAGGACAGTCTTTTCGAGGTCCTCGTGTGCCCAGTGGGGAGGCTGTCAGAAAGCCTGCCTAAAATGGCAAGACATGCAAGCCAGGCGCAGCGCGTGAAATAATCCACCGAGGCGGTGGGCTATAGCCACTAGGGGTTGGGGAGGGGTTTAGGGGCTCTTGTCGTCGGAAATGGGTACAGTCTTTTCGGGGTCCTCGTGTGCCCGTGGAGGCTCGGTCAGAGCCTACCCTAAAATGACAAGAAATGCCCAATGGCGCTGGCCGTGAAATAGTCACGAGGGCCCGGTGGGCTATGGCATTTAGTCCAGGGGTTGGTGAGGGAAGTTACAGGGCTCTGGTGTTGGAAATGGGTGAGTCTTTTCGAGGGTCCTCGTGTGCCCAGTGGGAGGCTCACGGTCAAGTTTGCTATAAAATGGCTAGACATCCCAGCGGTATAGCGTGAAATAATCGCTTGAGGCCGGTGGGCTATAACGCTTTAGTCCCATGGAGGGTTGGGGAGGGTTTAGGGGCTACTGGTCGTGGGAAATAAATTACAATCTTTTGAGGGTCCTCGTGTGCCCAAGCGGGGAGGCTCTGGTCAGAGGCCTGCCCTAAAATGGCAAGAAATGCCAGTGGCGAGGTGAAAGCAGTCGGCAAGGGGCCGGTGGGCTATAAGCCTTTGTCATGAGGGTTGGGAGAATTACTGGGCTGGGCATGATGGGTACAGTCTTTTCGAGGTCCTCGTGTGATCAGTGGGAGGCTGCGGGAAGCACTGCCTAAAATAACAAGAAATGCCAAGTATAGCGTGAAGCAGTCGGCCCGGCGGTGGGCTATAACTTTGGTCCATGAGGGGTTGGGAGGGAAGTTACTGGGGCTCTGGGCGTGGGAAATGGGCAGTCTTTTCAAGGGTCCTCGTGTACTTGATGGGAGGCTACCGTCAAAAGCCTGCCCTAAAATGGCAAGACATGCCAGTGGTGCGTGAAATAATCGCGAGCGGTGGGCTATAGCCTTTGGTCCCGCGAGGTTGGGAGGGTTTAGGGGGCTCTGGTCCTCAATGGGTGAGTCTTTCGAGGGTCCTCGGTCTTGATGGGAGGCTCTGGTCAAGCCTGCCTAAAATGGCAAGAAATGCCCATAGCGCGTGAAATAGTCACGAGGCGGTGGGCTATAGCCTGCTAGTCATGAGGGGTTGGGGAGGGGTTTAGGGGCTCACGGTCGTCGGGAAATGGGTACAGTCTTTTGAGGGGTCCTCGTGTCCCCGTCTTGAAACTTCTGGGTCGAGGCCTACCTAAAATGACAAGAAATGCCCAGCCAGTGCAGTGAAATAAGTCACAAGGCGGTGGGCTATAGCATTTAGTCCTTGAGGGTTGGGAGGGAGTTCTGGGGCTCTGGGCGTCGGGAAATGGGTACAGTCTTTTCGAGGGTCTCCTCGTGTGCAGTGGGAGGCTCGGTCAGAAGCGTGCCATAAAATGGCTAAACATCCATGACGCATAGCGTGAAATAGTCATGAGGCCGGTGGGCTATAGTCTTTGGTCATGAGGGGTTGGGGGAGGGTTTAGGGGCTCACGGTAGTCGGAAATAGGTACAATCTTTTCGAGGGTCCTCGTGTGCCCAGCGGAGGCTCACAGTCGAGGCCTGCCTAAAATGGCAAAAATGCCAGCGCGCAGAGTGAAAGCAGTCGCCCGAGGCAGTGGGCTATAACTTTGTCCTTGAGGTTGGGGAGGGATGTTCTGGTGCTGCAGGCGTGAAATGGGTACAGTCTTTCGAGGTCCTCGTGTGATCAGTGGGAGGCTACGATTGTCAAGCCTGCCCTAAAATAACAAGACATGCCAGTGCGCAGCGCGTGAAATAGTCGCGAGGCGGTGGGCTATAGCCTTTGGTCCGTGAGGGTTGGGGGAGGGGTTTAGGGGCTCTGGTCGCCAATGGGTACAGTCTTTTAGTGTCCTCTTGTGTGCCAGTGGAGGCTACGGTCAAGCCTGCCCTAAAATGTAAGAAAATGCCCAGTGCGCAGCGTGTGAAATAGTCACGAGGCCGGTGGGCTATAACTGGTCCTTGAGGGTTGGGAGGGGTTTAGGGGGCTCCGATCGTCGGAAATGGGGACAGTCTGTTCGAGGTTCCTAGAGTGCTCCGTGGGAGGCTACGGTCAGAAGCCTGCCCTAAAATGGCAAGACATGCCCAGCGGCTCAGCGCGTGAAATAGTCGCCCAGGCCGGTGGGCTATAGCCTTTGGTCCGCGAGGGTTGGGGAGGGGGTTTAGGGGGCTCTGGTCGTCGAAATTGGGTCAGTCTTTTCGAGGGTCCTCGTGTGATGGGAGGCTCTGAGTCGAAGCCTGCCTAAAATGGCAAGAAATGCCAGTGCGCAGCCGTGAAATAGTCACCAGGGCCGGTGGGCTATAGCCTTTGGTCCTTGAGGGTTGGGGAGGGGTTTAGGGGCTCTGGTGAGTGGGAAATGGGTACAGTCTTTTCGAGGGTCCTCGTGTCCCCCCTTGAGGAGGCTCTGAGTCAAGGCCTACCCTAAAATGACAAAAATACTTGTGGCCAGCGCGTGAAATAGTCACAGAGGCAGGTGGGCTAAAGCATTTAGTCCCATGAGGGTTGGGAGGAAGTTACGGGGCTCTGGGCGTGGAAATGGGTACAGTCTTTCGAGGGTCCTCGTGTGCCCAGTGGGACTCGGTCAGAAGCCTGCCATAAAATAACAAGACATGCCATGGCCCAGGCGCATCGCGTGAAATAGTTGCCGAGGCCGGTGGGCTATAGCCTTTGGTCCGCGGGGGTTGGGGAGGGGGTTTAGGGGGTTCTGGTCGTCGGAAATGGGTACAATGTTTTCGAGGGTCCTCGTGTGCCCAGCGGGAGGCTACGGGAAGAGGCCTGCCCGAAAATGGAAAGAAATACCCAGTGGCGCTTGTGCGTGAAAGCAGTCGCCGAGGCGGTGGGCTATAAGCCTTTGGTCATGAGGGGTTGGGAGGGAAGTTCTCAGGGCTCTGGGCGTCGGGAAATGGGTGCAGTCTTTTCGAGGGTCCTCCGTGCCCGATGGGAGGCTCTGAGGTCAGGCCTGCCCTAAAATGGCAAGACATGCCAGGCGCATCGCGTGAAATAATCGCCGTAGGGCCGGTGGGCTATAGCCTTTGGTCATGAGGTTGGGGAGGGGTTTAGGGGCTCGTGTCCTCGAAAATGGGTACAGTCTTTTCGAGGGTCCTCGTGTGCCAGTGGAGAGCTACTGGTGAAGCCTGCCCTAAAATGGCAAGAAATGCCAATGCCTTGCGCGTGAAATAGTCACGAGGCGGTGGGCTATAGCCTTTGGTCCATGAGGTTGGGAGGGTTTAGGGGCTCACGGTGGTGAAATGGGTACAGTCTTTTCGAGGTTCCTTGTGTGCTCCGTGGAGGCTCTGATCAGAGCCTGCCGTAAAATGGCAAAGACATGCCCATGCGTGCGTGAAATAGTCACGAGGCGGTGGGCTATAGCTGGTCCCATGAGAGGTTGGGAGGGTTTAGGGGCTCTGGTCTTGGGAAATGGGTACAGTCTTTTGAGGTTCCTTGTGTGCTCCGTGGGAGGCTACGGTCAAGCCTGCCTAAAATGTGAACATGCCAATGCGGCGCGTGAAATAATCGCCGAGGCAGGTGGGCTATAGCCTTTGGTCCTTGAGGGTTGGGGAGGGGTTTAGGGCTCTGGTCCTCGAAAATGGGTCTGATCTTTTGAGGGTCCTCGTGTGCCCTTGATGGGAGGCTCGGTCGAAGCACACTAAAATGGCAAAAATGCCAATGGCAGCGTGGAAATAGTCCGCATAGGGCGGTGGGCTATACTTTGGTCAGCAGGGGGTTGGGAGAGGGGTTTAGGGGCTCTGGTCGTGGAAATGGGTACAGTCTTTTGAGGGTCCTCGTGTGCCCGTGGGAGGCTCGGTCAGGCCTACCTAAAATGACAAGAAATGCCCAATGGCGCAGCGCGTGAAATAGTCAAGGGCCGGAGGGCTATAGCATTTTGTCAGCCGGAGTTGGGAGGAAGTTACAGGGCTCACAGGCGTGAGAAATGGGTACAATCTTTTCGAGGTCCTCTTGTGCCCAGTGGGAGGCTACGGTCAAGCCTGCCTAAAATAGCTAGAAATGCCCAGCAGCGTGAAATAGTCACCGAGGCCGGTGGGCTATAGCCTTTGGTCCGCGGGGGTTGGGGAGGGGGTTTAGGGGGCTCTGGTCGTCGGAAATGGGTACAGTCTTTTCGAGGGTCCTCGTGTGCCCCGTGGGAGGCTACGGTCAGAGGCCTACCCTAAAATGACAAGAAATGCCCAGCAGCGCAGCGCGTGAAATAGTCACCGAGGCCGGTGGGCTATAGCATTTGGTCCGCGGGGGTTGGGGAGGGAAGTTCTGGGGCTCTGGGCATCGGAAATGGGTACAGTCTTTTCGAGGTTCCTCGTGTGCCCAGTGGGAGGCTACGGTCAGAAGCCTGCCATAAAATAGCAAGACATGCTTGGCGCAGTGCGTGGGAAATAATCATGGTGAGGCGGTGGGCTATAAGCCTTTGGTCCCATGAGGGTTGGGGTGGTGTTTTCGGGGGCTCTGGTCATCAGAAATGGGTACAATCTTTTCGAGGGTCCTCGCGTGCCCAGCGGGAGGCTACGGTCAGAGGCCTGCCCTAAAATGGCAAGAAATGCCAGTGGCCTTGTGCGTAAAGCAGTGTGGAGGCCGGTGGGCTATAGCCTTTGGTCCGCGGGGGTTGGGGAGGGAAGTTCTGGGGCTCTGGGCGTCGGAAATGGGTACAGTCTTTTCGAGGGTCCTCATGTGCCCAGTGGGAGGCTACGGTCAGAAGCCTGCCCTAAAATGGCAAGACATGCCCAGCGGCGCAGCGCGTGAAATAGTCGCCGAGGCCGGTGGGCTATAGCCTTTGCTCCGCGAGGGTTGGGGAGGGGGTTTAGGGGGCTCTGGTCCTCGAAAATGGGTACAATGTTTTCGAGGGTCCTCGTGTGCCCAGCGGGAGGCTACGGTCAGAGGCCTGCCCTAAAATGGCAAGAAATGCCCAGCGGCGCAGCGCGTGAAACGGTCGCCGAGGCCGGTGGGCTATAACTGGTCCCATGAGGTTGGGGAGGAAGTTCACGGGGCTCTGGGCGTGGAAATGGGTACAGTCTTTTGAGGGTCCTCACGTGCCCATGGGAGGCTCTGATCAGGCCTGCCCTAAAATGGCAAAGACATGCCAGCGGCGCATCAGCGTGAAATAGTCATGAGGCAGTGGGCTATAGCCTTTGGTCATGAGGTTGGGGAGGGTTTAGGGGCTCTGGTCCTCGAAAATGGGTCTGATCTTTTCGAGGTCCTCGTGTGCCAGATGGGAGGCTCTGAGTCGAGCCCTAAAATGGCAAGAAATGCCCAGTAGCCGTGAAATAGTCACCGAGGGCGGTGGGCTATAGCCTGATCCATTGAGGGGTTGGGGAGAGGTTTAGGGGCTCACAGTGCGTCGGAAATGGGTACAGTCTTTTGAGGGTTCCTTGTGTGCTCCGTGGGAGGCTACAGTCGAGCACTGCCGTAAAATGGCAAGACATGCCAAGTGGCCAGCAGCGTGAAATAGTCCTGAGGCGGTGGGCTATAACTGTCCCATGAGGGTTGGGGTGGGGTTTTCGGGGGCTCTGGTCTTCGGAAATGGGTACAGTCTTTTCGAGGTTCCTTGTGTGCTCCGTGGGAGGCTACGGTCAAGCCCTAAAATAGCAAGACATGCCAGTATGGCGTGAAATAATCAGGGCGGTGGGCTATAGCCTTTGGTCCCTTGAGGTTGGGGAGGGTTTAGGGGCTCACTGGTCCTCGAAAATGGGTACAGTCTTTTCGAGGGTCCTCGTGTGCCATGGGTGAGGCTACGGTCGAGCACGCCTAAAATGGCAAGAAATGCCAGTGCGCAGCGTGAAATAGTCAAGGGCGGTGGGCTATAACTGGTCCATGAGGGGTTGGGGAGGGGTTTAGGGGCTCACAGTGGGTCGGAAATGGGTTCAGTCTTGTCGAGGGTCCTAGTGTGCCCCGTGGGAGGCTACTGTCAGAGGCCTACTAAAATGACAAGAAATGTAGCCAGCAGCGTGAAATAATCACTTGAGGCGGTGGGCTATAGCATTTAGTCCTTGAGGAGTTGGGAGGGAAGTTACAGAGGGCTCACAGGCGTCGGAAATGGGTACAATCTTTTCGAGGGTCCTCTTGTGCCCGATGGGAGGCTCTGACAGTGCCCTAAAATAGCTAGAAATGCCAGCGTGGCGTGAAATAATCACAGGGCGGTGGGCTATAGCCTTTGGTCCTTGAGGTTGGGAGGGGTTTAGGGGGCTCTGGTCGTCGGAAATGGGTACAGTCTTTTCGAGGGTCCTCGTGTGCCCCGTGGGAGGCTACGGTCAGAGGCCTACCCTAAAATGACAAGAAATGCCCAGCAGCGCGAAATAGTCACCAAGGCGGTGGGCTATAGCATTTTGTCCGCGGGGGTTGGGGAGGGAAGTTATGGGGCTCTGGGCCTCGGAAATGGGTACAGTCTTTTCGAGGTTCCTCGTGTGATGGGAGGCTACTGATCAGAAGCACTGCCATAAAATAACAAGACATGCCAGTGACATGGCGTGAAATAATCATGAGGCGGTGGGCTATAGCCTTTGGTCCGCGGGGGTTGGGGAGGGAGTTTAGGGGCTCTGGTCATCGAAATGGGTACAATCTTTTCGATGGTCCTCGCGTGCCCAGTGGGAGGCTACGGTCGGAAGCCTGCCCTAAAATGGCAAGAAATGCCAGTAGCAGCGTGAAAGCAGTCGAGGCGGTGGGCTATAGCACTGGTCATGCGGGGTTGGGGAGGGAAGTTCTGGGGCTCAGGTCGTCGGAAATGGGTACAGTCTTTTCGAAGGTCCTCATGTGCCCAGTGGGAGGCCTGGTCAGACGCCTGCACTAAACTGCAAAGACATGCCCAGAGGCGCAGCGCGTGAAATAGTCACCGAGGCCGGTGGGCTATAGCCTTTGGTCCGCGAGGGTTGGGGAGGGGGTTTAGGGGGCTCTGGTCCTCGAAAATGGGTACAGTCTTTTCGAGGGTCCTCGTGTGCCCAGTGGGAGGCTACGGTCAGAGGCCTACCCTAAAATGACAAGAAATGCCCAGCGGCGCAGCGCGTGAAATAGTCACCGAGGCCGGTGGGCTATAAGCATTTAGTCCATGAGGGGTGGGAAGGAAGTTACAGGGTTGCAGGCGTGGGAAATGGGTCAGTCTTTTCGAGGTTCCTCGTGTGCCCAGTGGGAGGCTACGGTCGAGAAGCACTGCCATAAAATAGACATGCCAGTGGCCTTGGCGCGTGAAATAAGTCATGTAGCAGTGGGCTATAGCCTTTGGTCCATGAGGGTTGGGGAGGGTTTAGGGGCTCTGGTCATCAGAAATGGGTACAATCTTTTGAGGGTCTCGTGTGCCCAGTGAGGAGGCTACGGTCAGAGGCCTGCCTAAAATGGCAAGAAATGCCAATGGCGCAGCGTGAAAGCAGTCGCGAGGCAGTGGGCTATAGCCTTTGGTCATGAGGTTGGGAGGGAAGTTCTGCAGGCTCAGGCGTCGGAAATGGGTACTGATCTTTTCGAGGTCCTCGTGTGCCCGGTGGGAGGCTACGGTCAGAAGCACCTGCGCTAAAATAATGAGACATGCCCAGCGCGTGGCGTGAAATAATCATGGGGCGGTGGGCTATAGCCTTTGCTCCGAGGCGTTGGGGAGGGGTTTCGGGGCTCTGGTCCTCTAAAATGGGTACAGTCTTTTCGAGGGTCCTCGTGTGTGATGGGAGGCTCTGTCAGAATCACTGCCTAAAATGGCAAGAAATGCCTAGCGGCGGCGCGTGAAATAGTCACGAGGCCGGTGGGCTATAGCCTTTGGTCCGAGGGGTTGGGAGGGGGTTTAGGGGGCTCTGGTCGTCAGAAATGGGTACAGTCTTTTCCAGGGTCCTCGTGTGCCCCGTGGGAGGCTACGGTCAGAGGCCTACCCTAAAATGACAAGAAATGCCAGCATGGCGTGGAAATAGTCACCAGGCAGGTGGGCTATAGCATTTAGTCCATGAGGTTGGGAGGAAGTTACAGGGCTCTGGGCGTTGGAAATGGGTCCAGTCTTTTCGAGGGGTCTCGTGTGCCCAGTGGGAGGCTGGGTCAAGCCTGCCATAAAATGGCAAGAACATGCCCAGCCAGTATGGCGCGTGAAATAGTCATGGGGCGGTGGGCTATAGCCTTTGGTCCTTGAGGGTTGGGAGAGGGTTTAGGGGCTCAGTGTCGTGAAATGGGTACACTCTTTTCGAGTGTCCTCATGTGCCCAGGGAGAGCTACGGTCAGGCACATGCCCTAAAATGTAAGAAATGCCAGCCCTTGTGCCCGCGTGAAAGCAGTCAGGGGCGGTGGGCTATAGCCTTTGGTCCGCGGGGGTTGGGGAGGGAAGTTCTGGGGCTCTGGGTGTCGGAAATGGGTACAGTCTTTTGTAGGGTCCTCGTGTGCCCAGTGGGAGGCTCCGGTCAGAAGCCTGCCCTAAAATGGCAAGAAATGCCCAGCGGCGCAGCGCGTGAAATAGTCGCCGAGGCCGGTGGGCTATAGCCTTTGGTCCGCGGGGGTTGGGGAGGGGGTTTAGGGGCTCTGGTCCTCGGAAATGGGTACAGTCTTTTCAAGGGTCCTCGTGTGCCCAGTGGGAGGCTACGGTCAGAAGCATGCCCTAAAATGGCAAGAAATGCCAGCGGTGCAAGCGTGAAATAATCGCCAGGCAGTGGGCTATAACCCAGTCCATGAGGGTTGGGAGGGTTTAGGGGCTCTGGTCATCGAAAATGGGTACAGTCTGTTCGGGGGTCCTCGTGTGCCTTGATGGGAGGCTACAGTCAGATGCACTGCCCTAAAATGTGAAATGCCAGTGGCCTTGTGCGTGAAATAATCATAGAAGGCCGGTGGGCTATGTGCCTGGTCTTGTGAGGGTTGGGGAGGGGTTTGGGGGCTCAGTGGTCGGGAAATGGAGTACAGTCTTTTGAGGGTCCTCGTGTGAGTGGGAGGTCTGATCAGAGCCTGCCCTAAAATGGCAAGAAATGCCTAGCTGCCTTGTGCGTGAAATAAGTCATAAAGCCGGTGGGCTATAGCATTTAGTCCTTGAGGGGTTGGGGAGGGTTTAGGGGCTCTGGTCAGTGAAATGGGTACAATCTTTTCGAGGGTCCTCGTGTGCCCAGTGAGGAGGCTCTGATCAGGCCTGCCCTAAAATGGCAAAAGAAATGTGGCGCAGCGCGTGAAAGCAGTCGCCAGGCGGTGGGCTATAGCCTTTGGTCATGAGGGTTGGGAGGAAGTTGCAGGGCTCAGGTGTCGGAAATGGGTACAGTCTTTCGAGGGTCCTCGTGTGCCCATTGGGAGGCTACGGTCAGAAGCCTGCCCTAAAATGGCAAGACATGCGTAGCCAGTAGCCGCGTGAAATAATCAGGGCCGGTGGGCTATAGCCTTTGGTCCGCGAGGGTTGGGGAGGGGGTTTAGGGGGCTCTGGTCCTCGAAAATGGGTACAGTCTTTTCGAGGGTCCTCGTGTGCCCAGAGGGAGGCTACGGTCAAGCCTGCCCACAAAATGGCAAGAAATGCCCACCAGCTGGCCCGTGAAATAGTCACCAGGCTGGTGGGCTATAGCCTTTGGTCCTTGAGGTTGGGAGGGTTTAGGGGGCTCACAGTGCGTCGGAAATGGGTACAGTCTTTTCGAGGGTCCTCGAATGCCCCGTGGGAGGCTACGGTCAGAGGCCTAACCTAAAATGACAAGAAATGCCCAGTAGCGCGCGTGAAATAATCACAAGGGCGGTGGGCTATAGCATTTAGTCGCGAGAGGTTAGGGGAGGAGTTTAGGGGCTCTGGTCCTCGAAAATGGGTACTGAGTCTTTTCGAGGGTCCTCGTGTGCCGATGGGAGGCTACGGTCGAAGCCTGCCTAAAATGGCAAGAAATGCCAGTGGCGCAGCGCGTGAAATATCACAAGGCGGTGGGCTATAACTGGTGCCCATGAGGGGTTGGGAGGGTTTGGGGCTCGGTGGTCGGAAATGGGTACAGTCTTTTCGAGGGTCCTCGTGTGCCCGTGGGAGGCCTCTGGTCAGAGGCCTACCTAAAATGACAAGAAATGCCAGCCGCGTGAGTGAAAGCAGTGTGAGGCAGTGGGCTATAGCCTTTGTCATGAGGTTGGGAGGGAAGTTACAGACTCTGAGGCGTGGAAATGGGTGCAGTCTTTTCGAGGGTCCTCGTGTGATCAGTGGGAGGCTCTGATTGAAGCCTGCCTAAAATGGCAAGACATGCCAGCGGTGCAGCGCGTGAAATAGTTGCGAGGCCGGTGGGCTATGTGCTGTCCTTGAGGTTGGGGAGGGTTTGAGGGCTCTGGTCATGAAAATGGGTACAGTCTTTTCGAGGGTCCTCGTGTGCACTTGATGGGAGGCTACAGTCAGATGCACCTGCCTAAAATGGCAAAAATGCCAGTAGCGCAGCGCGTGGAAATAGTCACAGGCCGGTGGGCTGTAGCCTTTGGTGCGTGAGGGTTGGGAGGGTTTAGGGGCTCTGGTCGTGGAAATGGGTGAGGTCTTTTCGAGGTCTCGTGTGCCCGATGGGAGGTACAGTCAGGCCTGCCCTAAAATGGCAAGAAATGCCTAGCTGCATGGCGCGTGAAATAGTCACCAGGCGATTGGGCTATAGCATTTAGTCCAGCGGGGTTGGGAGGGTTTAGGGGCTCTGGTCGTCAGAAATGGGTACAATCTTTTGAGGTCTCGTGTGCCCAGTGGGAGGCTCTGATCAGGCCTGCCTAAAATAGCAAGAAATATGCCAGGCCTTGTAGCGTGAAGCAGTCGCCGGGCGGTGGGCTATAGCCTTTAGTCCTTGAGGTTGGGAGGCGATTACAGGGCTCTGGGCGTCGGAAATGGGTACAGTCTTTTGAGGTCCTCGTGTGCCCGAGTGGGAGGCTCTGTCAGAAGCCTGCCCTAAAATGTGAACATGCCCAGTGGCGCGTGTGAAATAATCATGAGGGCGGTGGGCTATAGCCTTTGCTCCTTGAGGTTGGGGTGGGGTTTGGGGCTCTGGTCCTCGAAAATGGGTACAGTCTTTTCGAGGGTCCTCGTGTCTTGATGGGAGGCTACGGTCAGAGCACTGCCCTAAAATGGCAAGAAATGCCAGTGGCGCGCGTGAAATAGTCCAAGGCCGGTGGGCTATAGCCTGGTCATGGGGTTGGGGAGGAGGTTTAGGGGCTCTGGTCGTGGAAATGGGTACAGTCTTTTCGAGGTCCTCGTGGGCCCGTGGGAGGCTCTGATCGAGGCCTACCTAAAATGACAAGAAATGCCAATGGCAGCGTGAAATAGTCACGAGGCGGTGGGCTATAGCATTTGGTCATGAGGGTTGGGAGGAAGTTACAGGGCTCTGGGCGTCGGAAATGGGTACAGTCTTTTGAGGTCCTCGTGTGCCCAGTGGGAGGCTACAGGTCAAGCACTGCCATAAAATGGACATGCCAGTGGCGCGCGTGAAATAATCGCCGAGGCGGTGGGCTATAGCCTTTAGTCCTTGAGGGGTTGGGAGGCGGTTTGAGGGGCTCTGGTCGTCAGGAAATGGGTACAATCTTTTGAGGGTCCTCGTGTGTGCCCAGTGAGGAGGCTCTGACAGTCAGAAGGCCTGCCTAAAATGGCAAGAAATACCAATGACATGGCCAGCGTAAAGCAGTCAGCCGAGGCGGTGGGCTATAACCTGGTCCTTGAGGTTGGGAGGAAGTTCTGGTGCTCACAGGTGTCGAAATGGGTACAGTCTTTTGAGGGTCCTCGTGTGCCCATTGGGAGGCTCCGATCACAAGCCTGCCCAAAATATGTGAGACATGCCCAAGCGCAGCGTGAAATAAGTCATGGGGCGGTGGGCTATAGCCTTTGGTCCGAGGTTGGGAGGGGTTTACGGGGCTCTGGTCCTCGAAAATGGGTACAGTCTTTTCGAGGGTCTCGTGTGCCAGTGGGATCTCGGTCAGAAGCACTGCCTAAAATGGCAAGAAATGCCCACCATGGCCGTGAAATAGTCAGCGAGGCTGGTGGGCTATTGCCTTTGGTCCTTGAGGGTTGGGGAGGGGTTTAGGGGCTCTGGTCTTGAAATGGGTACAGTCTTTTGAGGTCTCGTGTGCCCGTGGGAGGCTACGGTGAGGCCTAACCTAAAATGACAAAAAGAAATGCCAGCAGCTGGCGTGAAATAGTCACAGGGCGGTGGGCTACTGTATTTGGTCCATGAGGTTGGGGAGGGGTTTAGGGGTTCTGGTCTCGAAAATGGAGTCACAGTCTTTTCAGAGGTCTCGTGTGCCAGTGGGAGGCTCGGTCAAGCACTGCCCTAAAATGGCAAGAAATGCCAGTGGCGCAGCGCGTGAAATAGTCAAGGGCCGGTGGGCTATAGCCTTTGGTCCTTGAGGGGTTGGGAGGGGTTTGGGGCTCACAGTCGTCGGAAATGGGTACAGTCTTTTCGAGGGTCTCGTGTGCCCGTGGGAGTCTAAGGTCAGAGGGCTACCTAAAAATGACAAAAAATACGGCCAGCGCAGCGTAAACAGTGCGGGCCGTGGGCTATAGCCTTTGTCCTTGAGGGTTGGGAGGAAGTTCAGGGGCTCTGCAGGCGTCGGAAATGGAGTCAGTCTTTTGAGGGTCCTCGTGTGATCAGATGGGTGAGGCTACGGTCAGAAGCCTGCCTAAAATAACAAGACAGCGGTGCAGCAGTGAAATAATCATGGGGCCGGTGGGCTATAGCTGGTCATGAGGGGTTGGGGAGGGTTTAGGGCTCACGGTCATCGAAAATGGGTACAGTCTTTCGAGGTCCTCGTGTGTGTACTTGATGGGAGCTCTTGTCAGATGCCTGCCTGCAATGGCAAGAAATGCCAGTAGCGCGTGCGTGAAATAGTCATAGGCGGTGGGCTGTAGCCTTTGGTCTTGAGGGGGTTGGGAGGGGTTTAGGGGCTGAGGTCGTGAAATGGGTCTGATCTTTTGAGGTCCTCGTGTGCTTGATGGGAGAATGCGGTCAGGCATACTGCCCTAAAATGGCAAGAAATGCCAAAAGCTGCATGGCCGTGAAATAGTCACAGGCGGTGGGCTATAGCCTTTAGTCATGAGGTTGGGAGGGAAGTTTTTGGGGTTACAGGGCTCAGGCGTCGGAAATGGGTACAGTCTTTCGAGGTCCTCGTGTGCCCAGGTGGGAGGCTACTGGTCGAAGCACGCCATAAAATGTGAACATGCCCATGCCAATGTGTGCGTGAAAATAATCGCCGGCGGTGGGCTATAGCACCTTTGGTCCATGAGGGGGTTGGGGAGGCGGTTTAGGGGCTCTGGTCATGCCGGAAATGGGTCTGGGTCTTTTGAGGGTCTCGTGTGCAGTGGGAGGCTACGGTCAGAAGCACACTAAAATGGCAAAAATACCAGTAGCGCGCAGCGCGTGAAATAGTCATCGAGGCGGTGGGCTATAACTGGTCCACGGGGGTTGGGAGGCAGTTTAGCGGGCTCTGACGTCGTGGAAATGGGTACAATCTTTTGGGGGTCCTCGTGTGCTGTGATGGGAGGAATGCAGTCAGACACCTGCCCTAAAATGGCAAGAAATGCCAGTGTGACGCATGAAATAGTCAAAGGCGGTGGGCTATAGCATTTAGTCCAGGGGTTGGGAGGAAGTTCTGGGGTTACGGGGATGCAGGCGTGGAAATGGGTACAGTCTTTTCGAGGTCCTCGTGTGACCCGAGTGGGAGGCTACGGTCAGAAGCATGCCACAAAATGGGAAGACATGCCCTTGAGCTTGTGCGTGAAATAGTCACCAGGGCGGTGGGCTATAAGCCTTTAGTCCTTGAGGTTGTGGAGGGGTTTAGGGGCTCAGGTGGGTGCAGAAATGGGTACAGTCTTTTGAGGTCCTCGTGTGCCCGTGGGAGCTTCTGATCAGAGGCCTACCTAAAATGACAAGAAATGCCAGCAGCGCAGCGCGTGGGGAAATGATCACTTAGGGCCGGTGGGCTATAGCATTTGGTCCCATGAGGGGTTGGGAGGAAGTTACAGGGCTCACAGGCGTCGGAAATGGGGTACAGTCTTTTCGAGGTCCTCGTGTGCCCAGTGGGAGGCTCTGAGGTCAAGCCTGCCCTAAAATAGCAAAAATGCCCAATGGCCTTGTGCGTGAAATAGTCACCAGGGCGGTGGGCTATGTGCTAGTCCACAGGGGTTGGGGAGGCGGTTTAGCGGGCTCACAGTGCGTGGAAATGGGTACAATCTTTTGAGGGTCCTCGTGTGCGCAGTGGGAGGAATGCGGTCAAACACACCCCTAAAATGGCAAAAGAAATGCCAGTAGCGCCTTGTGCGTGAAATAGTCACGAGGCCGGTGGGCTATAGCATTTGGTCATGAGGGTTGGGGAGGGAAGTTACAGGGGTTACAGGGCTCTGGGCGTCGGGAAATGGAGTGAGTCTTTCGAGGGTCCTCGTGTGCCCGATGGGAGGCTCTGGTCGAAGCACACCATAATGTAATAGACATGCCAATGGCCTTGTGGCGTGAAATAATCAGCCAGGGCAGTGGGCTATAGCCTTTAGTCCATGAGGGTTGGGAGGCGGTTTAGGGGGCTCTGGTCATGGAAATAGATGTACAGTCTTTTCGAGGGTCCTCGTGTGCCAGTGGGAGGCTCTGAGTCGAGCTGCCCTAAAATGGCAAAAGAAATACCCAGGCGTGGCAGCGTGAAATAGTCACCAAGGGCGGTGGGCTATAACTGGTCCACAGGGGGTTGGGAGGCAGTTTAAGCGAACTCTGATCGTCGGAAATGGGTACAATCTTTTCGAGGGTCCTTGTGTGCGCTTGATGGGAGGAATGCTGGTCAGACACCTGCCCTAAAATGGCAAGAAATGCCATGGCCTGTGCGTGAAATAGTCAAGGCGGTGGGCTATAACATTTGGTCCTTGAGGTTGGGGAGGAAGTTACAGGGTTACAGGGCTCTGGGCGTCGGAAATGGGTACAGTCTTTTCGAGGTCCTCGTGTGACCCGATTGGGAGGCTACAGGTCAAGCCTGCTACTAAAATGGCAAGACATGCCAGTGGCGCAGCGCGTGAAATAATCACCAAGGGCCGGTGGGCTATATGCTAGTCATGAGGGTTGTGGAGGGTTTAGGGAGCTCACAGTCGTGGAAATGGGTACAGTCTTTTGAGGGTCCTCGTGTGCCCGTGGGAGGCCTCGGTCAAGGCCTACCACTAAAATGACAAGAAATGCCCGGCAACAGCGCGTGGAAATAGATCACCCAAGGGCGGTGGGCTACTGCATTGGTCCATGAGGGTTGGGGAGGAAGTTACGGGGCTCTGGGCGTCGGAAATGGGTCTGAGTCTTTTCGAGGTCTCGTGTGTGCTTGATGGGAGGCTACAGTCAAGCCTGCCCTAAAATGGCAAGAAAATGCCAGTGGCCGCGTGAAATAATCACCAGGAGCCGGTGGGCTATGTGCTGGTCCCACGGGGGATGGGGACGCGGACTAGCGGGCTCTGGTCGTCGGAAATGGGTACAATCTTTTCGAGGGTCCTCGTGTGCGCAGTGGGAGGGTACGGTCAAACACCTGCCCTAAAATGGCAAGAAATGCCAAGCCAGGCAGCGCGTGGGAAATAATCACCAAAGGCGGTGGGCTATAGCATTTGGTCATGAGGTTGGGAGGAAGTTACGGGGTTACAGGGCTCTGGGCGTGGAAATGGGTACAGTCTTTTCGAGGGTCTCGTGTGCCCAGTGGGAGGCTCAGTCGAAGCCTGCCATAATATGTGCAAGACATGCCATGACGGCCCGCGTGAAATAGTCATGAGGCGGTGGGCTATAGCCTTTGGTCATGAGGGTTGGGGGAGGCGGTTTAGGGGCTCTGGTCATGGAAATGGGTCAGTCTTTCGAGGGTCCTCGTGTGCCAGTGGGAGGCTCGGTCAAGCCTGCCTAAAATAACAAGAAATGCCCAGTGGCGTGGCGCGTGAAATAGTCACCAAGGCGGTGGGCTATGCTGGTCCCAGGGGTTGGGGAGGCGGTTTAGCGGGCTCACAGTGCGTCGGAAATGGGTACAATCTTTTGAGGTCCTTGTGTCTTGTGATGGGAGAATGCAGTCAGACACCTGCCCTAAAATGGCAAGAAATGCCAGTGCAGCGTGAAATAGTCACCGAGGCAGTGGGCTATAGCATTTAGTCCCATGAGGGTTGGGAGGAAGTTACAGGGTTACAGGGCTCAGGCGTCGGAAATGGAGTGCAGTCTTTCGGGGTCCTCGTGTGACCGGTGGGAGGCTACGGTGAGAAGCACACTAAAATAACAAGACATGCATGGCGCCAGCGTGAAATAGTCAAGGCCGGTGGGCTATAACTGGTCAGGGGTTGTGGAGGGGTTTAGGGGCTCTGGTCGTGGAAATGGGTCAGTCTTTTCGAGGGTCCTCGTGTGCCCGTGGGAGGCTCTGATCAAAGGCCTACCTAAAATGACAAAAAATGCCCAGCCAGCAGCGCGTGAAATAATCACAAGGGCGGTGGGCTATAGCATTTAGTCCTTGAGGTTGGGAGGGGAAGTTAGGGCTCTGGGCGTCGGGAAATGGGTACAGTCTTTTCGAGGTCCTCGTGTGAGTGGGAGGCTACAGTCGAAGCCTGCCCTAAAATGTGAACATGCAATGACGCATGCGTGAAATAATCAGCAGGCCGGTGGGCTATAGCCTTTGGTCCCATGAGGGGTTGGGGAGGGGTTTAGGGGCTCTGGTCATGAAATGGGTACAGTCTTTTGAGGGTCCTCGTGTGCCAGGATGGGAGGCTCTACGGTCAGATGCCACAGAAATGGCAAGAAATGCCAGTGGCGCTTAGCGTGAAATGATCACCAAGGCCGGTGGGCTGTGTGGTCTTGGGGTTGGGAGGGTTTAGGGGCTCGGTGCGTCGGAAATGCAGTCTTTTCGGGGGTCCTCGTGTGCATTGGGAGGAATGCAGTCAGGCCTTTGCACTAAAATGGCAAAAATGCCTAGCTGCCTTGTGCGTGGAAATAAGTCACCAAGGGCCGGTGGGCTATAGCATTTAGTCCTTGAGGGTTGGGAGGAAGTTTTGGGGTTACAGGGTTACAGGCGTGGAAATGGGAACAGTCTTTTAGAGGGTCATCGTGTGCCTAGTGGGAGGATACTTTCAGAAGCCTTCCATAAAATGGCAAGACATGCCAATGACATAGTGCGTGAAATAATCGCCAAGGCAGTGGGCTATAGCCTGGTCCCAGGGGTTGGGGAGGCGGTTTAGGGGCTCTGGTCGCCAATGGGTCTGATCTTTTGAGGGTCCTCGTGTGCTCAGTGGGAGGCTCGGTGAAGCTGCACTAAAATGGCAAGAAATGCCAATGTAGCGTGAAATAGTCACCAAGGGCGGTGGGCTATATGCCCTAAGTCACAGGGGTTGGGGAGGCGGTTTAAGCGGGCTCACAGTCGTCGGAAATGGGTACAGTCTTTTCGAGGGTCCTCGTGTGCGCTTGTGGGAGGTGCAGTCGAGACACACGCCTAAAATGGCAAGAAATGCCAGTGGCGCAGCGTGGAAATAAGTCACAGGGCGGTGGGCTACTGCATTTTGGTCATGAGGTTGGGGAGGAAGTTACATGGGGTTACAGGGCTCAGGCGTCGGAAATAGTGTACAGTCTTTTCGAGGGTCCTCGTGTGACGATGGGAGCTACGGTCGGAAGCACCTGCCCTAAAATAACAAGACATGCCAGTAGTGCGTGAAATAATCATGCCGGGCAGTGGGCTATAGCCTTTGGTCCCACAGGGGTTGGGAGGCGGTTTAGGGGCTCTGGTCGCCGGAAATGGGTAAGGTCTTTTCGAGGTCCCTCGTGTGCTCGATGGGAGGCTCGGTCAAGCACTGCCCTAAAATGGCAAGAAATGCCAGTGTGCGCGCGTGAAATAATCACCGGGCGGTGGGCTATAGCCTTTGGTCCACAGGGGTTGGGAGGCGGTTTAGCGGGCTCACAGTCGTCGGAAATGGGTACAATCTTTTGAGGTCCTCGTGTGCGTGGGAGAATGCGGTCGAGACACACTAAAATGGCAAGAAATGCCAGTAGTAGCGCGCGTGAAATAGTCACCAAGGCAGATGGGCTATAGCATTTGGTCCCATGAGGGTTGGGAGGAAGTTGCAGGGTTACAGGGCTCTGGGCGTGGAAATGGGTCTGATCTTTTGAGGGTCCTCGTGTGACCAGTGGGAGGCTCACGGTCGAGCCTGCCCTAAAATGGCAAGACATGCCAATGGCCAGCGTGAAATAATCGAGGCAGTGGGCTATAACCTTTAGTCCATGAGGGGTTGGGGAGGAGGGTTTAGGGGCTCTGGTCATGAAAATGGGTACAGTCTTTGAAGGTCCTCGTGTGTGCCCAGTGGGAGGCTCTGATCAGAAGCACCTGCCTAAAATAGCTAGAAGTGCCAATGGCCTTGTGCGTGAAATAATAGTCACTTAGGGCCGGTGGGCTATATAACAGTCCTTGAGGGTTGTGGAGGGGTTTAGGGGGCTCAGTGCGTGGGAAATGGAGTGCAGTCTTTTCGAGGTCTCGTGTGCCCGTGGAGAGCTCTGATCGAGACTTACCTAAAATGACAAGAAATACCCAACAGCATGGCGTAGCGTGAAATAATCCATAGGCCGGTGGGCTATAGCATTTGGTCAGAGCGGTTGGGGAGGGTGGTTACAGGGCTCTGGGCGTCGGGAAATGGGTGCAGTCTTTTGAGGGTCCTCGTGTGAGTGGGAGGCTACGGTCAGAAGCCTGCCATAAAATGTGAACCATGCCATGCGGGGCCTAGCGTGAAATAGTCAGGAGGCCGGTGGGCTATAGCCTTTGGTCATGAGGGGTTGGGGAGGCGGTTTAGGGGTTACAGTGGGTCGGAAATGGGTACAATCTTTCGAGGGTCCTCATGTGCCCTTGAGGCTACAGTCAGAGGCCTGCCCTAAAAATGGCAAGAAATGCCCAGTAGCGTCAGAAGCAGTCAGCATGGGGCGGTGGGCTATAGCCTTTGGTCCATGAGGTTGGGAGGAAGTTACAGGGCTCTGGGCGAGGGAAATGGGTACAGTCTTTTCGAGGGTCCTCGTGTGCCACGTGGGAGGCTACGGTCAAGCACACAAAATGGCAAGACATGCCAGTGTAGCGTGAAATAATCGCCGAGGCGGTGGGCTATAATGCTGGTCCAGCGAGGGTTGGGGAGGGGTTTAGGGGCTCTGGTCCTCGAAAATGGGTCAGTCTTTTGAGGGGTCTCGTGTGATGGGAGGCTCTGATTGAGCCTGCCATAAAATAACAAGACATGCTTGCCAGTGGCCGCGTGAAATAGTCGCCGAGGCCGGTGGGCTATAGCCTTTGGTCCGCGAGGGTTGGGGAGGGGGTTTAGGGGCACTGGTCATCGGCAATGGGTACAGTCATTTCGAGGGTCCTATCGTGCCCAGTGGGAGGCTACGGTCAAGCACTGCCCTAAAATAACAAGAAATGCCAATGGCGTAGCGTGAAATAATCAAGGGCAGTGGGCTATATATGCTGGTCCACAGGGGTTGGGGAGGCGGTTTAGCGGGCTCACAGTCGTCGAAATGGGTACAATCTTTTCGAGGGTCCTCGTGTGCCTTGATGGGAGGTGCAGTCAGACACCTGCCCTAAAATGGCAAAAATGCCCAGTGGCGTGAAATAGTCACCGAGGCCGGTGGGCTATAGCATTTGGTCCGCGGGGGTTGGGGAGGGAAGTTCTGGGGTTCTGCGGCTCTGGGCGTCGGAAATGGGTACAGTCTTTTCGAGGGTCCTCGTGTGACCAGTGGGAGGCTACGGTCAGAAGCCTGCCTAAAATATGGCAAGACATGCCAGTGGCGCAGCGTGAAATAGTCAAGGCGGTGGGCTATGTAGTCCCATGAGGGTTGTGGAGGGGTTTAGGGGGCTCACAGTGCGTCGGAAATGGAGTACAGTCTTTTCGAGGTCCTCGTGTGCCCGTGGGAGGCTCTGGTCAAGGCCTACCCTAAAATGACAAGAAATGCCAACAGCGCATGGCCGTGAAATAGTCCAAGGGCCGGTGGGCTATAGCATTTAGTCCATGAGGTTGGGGAGGAAGTTCAGGGCTCTGGGCGTCTGAAATGGGTACAGTCTTTTCGAGGGTCCTCGTGTGCCCAGTGGGAGGCTACAGTCAAAGGCCTGCCTAAAATGAGACATGCCAGCCAGCGCATGCGTGAAATAATCATGGGGGCCGATTGGGCTATAGCCTTTGGTCCATGAGGGTTGGGGAGGGTTTAGGGGGACCTGGTCATCAAAAATGGGTACAGTCTTTTCGAGGGGTCCTCGTGTGCCCAGGTGGGAGGCTCTGATCGGATGCACATACAGAAATGGCAAGAAATGCCAGTGGCGCAGCGCGTGAAATAGTCAAGGGCCGGTGGGCTGTAGCCTTGTGAGGGTTGGGGAGGGTTTAGGGGGCTCTGGTCGTGGAAATGGGTACAGTCTTTTGAGGGTCCTCGTGTGCCAGTGGGAGGAGTGCAGTCAGGGCCTTTTTGCCCTAAAATGGCAAGAAATGCCTAGCTGCTTGGCGTGAAATAGTCACAGGCGGTGGGCTATAGCATTTGGTCCTTGAGGTTGGGAGGAAGTTTTGGGGTTACAGGGCTCAGGCGTCGGGAAATGGGTGCAGTCTTTTCGAGGTCCTCGTGTGACGGTGGGAGGCTACGGTCAGAAGGCACTTTGCCACTAAAATGGCAAGACATGCCCAGCCAAGCGTGAAATAATCAGTCATGGGGCGGTGGGCTATAATGGTCCCATGAGGGTTGGGGAGGGTTTAGGGGCTCTGGTCATGAAAATGGGTACAGTCTTTTCGAGGGTCCTCGTGTGTGCCCAGATGGGAGGCTACTGATCAGAAGCTTTGCCGTAAAATGGCTAGAAGTGCCAAGTGGCGCTTGCGCGTGAAATAGTCACAAGGCCGGTGGGCTATAGCCTGTGCTGGTCCTTGAGGGTTGTGGAGGGGTTTAGGGGCTGCAGTGCGTCGGAAATGGGTACAGTCGTTTGAGGTCTCGTGTGCCCGTGGGAGGATCTGATCGAGGCCTACCTAAAATGACAAGAAATGCCCGCGCAATAGCGCGTGAAATAATCACCAGGCGGTGGGCTATAGCATTTGGTCCTTGAGGGGTTAGGAGGAAGTTCTGGGGCTCTGGGCGTCGGAAATGGGTACAGTCTTTTCGAGGGTCTCGTGTGCCCAGTGGGAGGCTACGGTCAAAAGCCTGCCATAAAATAACAAGACATGCCAATGACATAGCGTGAAATAATCGCCGGGCGGTGGGCCTTTGGTCAGCATGAGGGTTGGGGGAGGCGGTTTAGGGGTTACAGTCGTGAAATGGGTACAATCTTTTCGAGGGTCCTCATGTGCCAGCCGAGGCTACAGTCAGGAGGCCTGCCCTAAAATGGCAAGAAATGCCAGTGGCCTTGGCGTGAAAGCAGTCATGAGGCGGTGGGCTATAAGCTTTGGTCCATGAGGGTTGGGGAGGGAAGTTCAGGGGCTCACTGGGCGTCGGAAAAGGTACTGAGTCTTTCGAGGTCCTCGTGTGCCCAGTGGGAGGCTACGGTCAGAAGCCTGCCCTAAATGGCAAGACATGCCCAGTGGCCTTGTGCGTGAAATAATCAGCATAGGCAGTGGGCTATAGCCTTTGGTCCCATGAGGGTTGGGGAGGGTTTAGGGGCTCTGGTCCTCGAAAATGGTTCTGATCTTTTCGAGGGTCTCGTGTGCCGATGGGAGGCTACAGTCAAGCCTGCCCTAAAATAACAGAAATGCCAATGGTGCGTGGAAATAGTCACCGAGGCCGTTGGGCTATAGCCTGGTCCAGCAGGAGGTTGGGGAGGGTTTAGGGACTCACAGTGGTCGGAAATGGGTACAGTCTTTTGAGGGTCCTCGTGTGGATGGGAGGAAATGCAGTCAGGCCTGCCTAAAATGGCAAGAAATACCCAGCCAGGCGCAGCAGGTGAAGCAGTCGAGGGCAGTGGGCTATAGCCTTTGTCATGAGGGATTGGGAGGGAAGTTCACAGGAGCTCTGGGCGTCGGAAATGGGTCAGTCTTTTCGAGGGTCCTCGTGTACCCAGTGGGAGGCCTGGTCGAAGCACTGCCATAAAATAACAAGACATGCCAATGTGCGCGTCGTGAAATAATCATGAGGCCGGTGGGCTATAGCCTTTGATCCATGAGGGTTGGGAGGGGTTTAGGGGGCTCAGTGGTGGAAATGGGCACAATCTTTTGAGGGTCTCGTGTGCCCAGTGGGAGGCTACGGTCAAGCCTGCCTAAAATGGCTAGAAATGCCAAGAGCAGCGTGGAAATAGTCAAGGGGCGGTGGGCTATGTGCTGGTCCATGAGGGGTTGGGGAGGGGTTTAGGGGCTCACAGTGCGTGGGAAATGGAGTACAGTCTTTTCGAGGTTCCTCGTGTGCCCAGTGGGAGGCTACGGTCAGAGGCCTACCCTAAAATATCAAGAAATGCCCAGCAGCGCAGCGCGTGAAATAGTCATCGAGGCCGGTGGGCTATAGAATTTGGCCCGCGGGGGTTGGGGAGGGAAGTTCTGGGGCTCTGGGCGTCGGAAATGGGTACAGTCTTTTCGAGGTCTCGTGTGATGGGAGGCTCTGGTCAAGCCTGCCATAAAATGGCAAGACATGCTTAGCGCCAGCGCGTGAAATAATCATGGGGCGGTGGGCTATAGCCTTTGATCCATGAGGGTTGGGGAGGGGTTTAGGGGGCTCACGGTGCGTGGGAAATGGGCACAATCTTTTCGAGGGTCCTCGTGTGCCCAGTGGAGAGGCTCTGTCAGTCACTGCCATAAAATGGCAAGAAATAACCAGCGGCGCAGCGCGTGAAGCAGTCATGGGGCGGTGGGCTATAACCTTTGGTCCAGCATGAGGGGTTGGGAGGAAGTTAGGGGCTCACGGGCGTCGGAAAAGGGTACAGTCTTTTCGGGTCTCGTGTGCCCTTGATGGGAGGCTACGGTCAGGAAGCCTGCCCTAAATGTGAACATGCCCAGCGCATGCGTGAAATAGTCACCGAGGCCGGTGGGCTATAGCCTTTGGTCCGCGAGGGTTGGGGAGGGGGTTTAGGGGGCTCTGGTCCTCGAAAATGGGTACAGTCTTTTCGAGGGTCCTCGTGTGCCCAGTGGGAGGCTACGGTCAGAAGCCTGCCCTAAAATGGCAAGAAATGCCAAGCGCGTGAAATAATCGCCGGGCGGGTGGGCTATAGCCTTTGGTCCGCGGGGGTTGGGGAGGGGGTTTAGGGGGTTCTGGTCGTCGGAAATGGGTACAGTCTTTTCGAGGGTCCTCGTGTGCCCCGTGGGAGGCTACGGTCAGAGGCCTACCCTAAAATGACAAGAAATGCCCAGTGGCGCAGCGCGTGAAATAGTCACCGAGGCCGGTGGGCTATAGCATTTGGTCCGCGGGGGTTGGGGCGGGAAGTTCTGGGGCTCTGGGCGTCGGAAATGGGTACAGTCTTTTCGAGGGTCCTCGTGTGCCCAGTGGGAGGCTACGGTCAGAAGCTTGCCATAAAATGGCTAGACATCCCAGCGGCGCAACGCGTGAAATAGTCGCCGAGGCCGGTGGGCTATAGCCTTTGCTCCATGAGGTTGGGGAGGGGTTTAGGGGCTCTGGTGGTAATAAATGGGTACAATCTTTTCGAGGCTCCTCGTGTGCCCAGCGGGAGGCTACGGTCAGAGGCCTTCCCTAAAATGGCAATAAATACTTAGCCAGCGCAGCAAGTGAAAGCAGTCGAGGCAGTGGGCTATAGCCTTTGTCCATGGGGTTGGGAGGAAGTTAGGGGCTCTGGGCGTCGGGAAATGGGTACATTCTTTTCGAGGGTCCTCGTGTGAGCAGTGGGAGGCTACGGTCAAGCCTGCCTAAAATGTGAGACATGCCCAGCGGCGCAGCGTGAAATAGTCAAGGGCGGTGGGCTAGCTGGTCCCACAGGGGTTGGGGAGGCGGTTTAGGGGCTCTGGCGTCGGAAATGGGTAAAATCTCTTGAGGGTCTCGTGTGCCCTTGAGTGGGAGGCTACGGTCAGAGGCCTGCCCTAAAATGGCAAGAAATACCATGGCGCAGTGAAGCAGTCGCCGAGGCGGTGGGCTATAGCCTTTGGTCCGCGGGGGTTGGGAGGAAGTTTGCAGGGCTCACAGGCGTCGGAAATGGGTACAGTCTTTCGAGGTCCTCGTGTGCCCGGTGGGAGGCTCTACGGTCGAAGCCTGCCCTAAAATGGCAAGACATGCACAGCCGCGCAGCGCGTGAAATAGTCAAGGGCAGGTGGGCTATAGCCTTTGGTCCCACAGGGGTTGGGGAGGCGGTTTAGGGGCTCACAGTGGTTGGAAATGGGTACAATCTTTTGAGGGTCCTCGTGTGCCCGGTGGGAGGCTCTGATCAAGCCTGCCCTAAAATGGCAAGAAATGCCAATGGCGCAGCGCGTGAAGCAGTCAAGGGCGGTGGGCTATAAGCCTGGTCGGCGGGGTTGGGAGGAAGTTACGGGGCTCACAGGCGTCGGAAATGGGTGCAGTCTTTTCGGCGTCTCGTGTGCCCAGTGGGAGGCTACGGTCAGAATCCTGCCCTAAAATGGCAAGACATGCCAGCGGCGCAGCGCGTGAAATAATCATGGAGGCGGTGGGCTATAGTGCTTTGGTCCCGAGGGTTGGGGAGGGTTTAGGGGCTCACGGTCGAAAATGGGTACAGTCTTTTCGAGGGTCCTCGTGTGCCCAGGTGGGAGGCTCTACGGTCAAGCCTGCCTAAAATAAAGAAATGCCAATGGTGCGTGGAAATAGTCACAGGCGGTGGGCTATAGCCATTGGTCCATGAGGTTGGGGGAGGGTTTAGGGGGCTCTGGTGCGTGAGAAATGGGTACAGTCTTTTGAGGGTCCTCGTGTGCTTGATGGGAGAATGCAGTCAGGCCTTCCCTAAAATGGCAAGAAATGCCTAGCGGCGCAGCGCGTGAGATAGTCACCGACGCCGGTGGGCTATAGCATTTGGTCCGCGGGGGTTGGGGAGGGAAGTTCTGGGGTTCTGGGGCTCTGGGCGTCGGAAATGGGTACACTCTTTTCGAGGGTCCTCGTGTGACCAGTGGGAGGCTACGGTCAGAAGCCTGCCCTAAAATGGCAAGACATGCCAATGGCCGCGTGAAATAGTCATGGGGCGGTGGGCTATAGCCTTTGGTCCCATGAGGGGTTGGGGAGGGTTTAGGGGCTTTGGTCGCCGAAAATGGGTACAGTCTTTTCGAGGGTCCTCGTGTGAGTGGGAGGCTGGTCAGAGCCTGCCTAAAATGGCTAGAAATGCCAGCGTGTGTGCGTGAAATAGTCACAGGCGGTGGGCTATAGCCTTTGGTCCACGGGGGTTGGGGAGGCGGTTTAGCGGGCTCTTGTCGTCGGAAATGGGTACAATCTTTTCGAGGGTCCTCGTGTGCGCAGTGGGAGTGTACGGTCAGACACCTACCCTAAAATGGCAAGAAATGCCCAGCGGCGCAGCGCGTGAAATAGTCACCGAGGCCGGTGGGCTATAGCCTTTGGTCATGCGGGGTTGGGAGGAAGTTACAGGGTTACAGGGCTCAGGCGTCGGAAATGGGTACAGTCTTTTCGAGGTCTCGTGTGACCCGATGGGAGGCTACGGTCAGCCTGCCCTAAAATGAGACATGCCAATGGCCAGCGCGTGAAATAATCCGAGGCGGTGGGCTATAGCCTTTGGTCATGAGGGGTTGGGAGGGTTTAGGGGCTCTGGTCGCCAATGGGTACACTGTTTCGAGGGTCCTCGTGTGCCCAGTGGGAGGCTACTGATCGAAGCACTGCCTAAAATATTAGAAATGCCAATGGCGCGGCGTGAAATAGTCAAGGCAGTGGGCTATGCTTTAGTCCATGAGGGGTTGGGAGGGGTTTAGGGGCTCAGTCGTCGGAAATGGGTACAGTCTTTTCGAGGGTCTCGTGTGATGGGAGGCTACGGTCGAAGCACTGCCCTAAAATGGCAAGAAATGCCAGTAGTGCAGCGCGTGAAATAATCACAAGGGCCGGTGGGCTATAGCCTTTGGTCCACAGGGGGTTGGGAGGGGTTTAGGGGGCTCTGGTGGTGGAAATGGGTACAGTCTTTTGAGGATCCTCGTGTGCCCAGTGGGAGGCTCTGATCGAGGCCTACCTAAAATATCAAGAAATGCCAGCGCATGGCGCGTGAAATAGTCATCGAGGCGGTGGGCTATAGAATTTGGCCCAGCGGGGTTGGGGAGGAAGTTCAGGGCTCACAGGCGTGGGAAATGGGTACAGTCTTTTCGAGGTCCTCGTGTGCCCAGTGGGGCCTTCTGATCAGGAAGCACCTGCCATAAAATAGCAAGACATGCCCAATGGCGCGTGAAATAGTCGCAGGCGGTGGGCTATAGCCTTTGATCCATGAGGGTTGGGGAGGGGGTTTCGGGGGCTCTGGTCGTCGGAAATGGGCACAATCTTTTCGAGGGTCCTCGTGTGCCCAGTGAGGCTCTGGTCAGTCACCTGTAAAATGGCAAGAAATGCCAGCCAGTGGCCAGCGTGAAGCAGTCAGCAGGCGGTGGGCTATAACCTTTGGTCCATGAGGTTGGGAGGAAGTTACAGGGGCTCACAGGCGTCGGAAAGAGTACAGTCTTTGCGGGTCCTCGTGTGCCCAGTGGGAGGCTACAGTCAGAAGCCTGCCTAAAATGGCAAAGACATGCCAGTGGCGCAGCGCGTGAAATAATCATGGGGCAGTGGGCTATAGCCTTTGGTCCCATGAGGTTGGGGAGGGGTTTAGGGGCTCTGGTCCTCGAAAATGGGTACAGTCTTTTGAGGGTCCTCGTGTGCCCATGGGAGGCTCTGATCAGAAGCCTGCCCTAAAATGGCAAGAAATGCCAATGGCCAGTAGCGTGAAATAATCATGAGGCCGGTGGGCTATAATGCTTTGGTCCCATGAGGGTTGGGGAGGGGTTTAGGGGTTCTGGTCGTGGAAATGGGTACAGTCTTTTCGAGGGTCCTCGTGTGCCCGTGGGAGGCTCTGGTCAGAAGCCTACCCTAAAATGACAAAAATATGCCAGGCGCAGCGTGAAATAATCACCAAGGGCAGGTGGGCTATAGCATTTGGTCCGCGAGGGTTGGGGAGGGAAGTTCTGGGGCTCTGGGTGTCGGAAATGGGTACAGTCTTTTCGAGGGTCCTCGTGTGCCCGGTGGGAGGCTACGGTCAGAAGCTAGCCATAAAATGGCTAGACATCCCAGCTGTGTGCGTGAAATAGTCAGCGAGGCGGTGGGCTATAGCCTTTGCTCCATGAGGGGTTGGGGAGGGGTTTAGGGGCTCACAGTGCGTGAAAATAGGTACAATCTTTTCGAGGCTCCTCGTGTGTAGCGGAGGCTACGGTGAGAGGCCTTCCCTAAAATGGCAATAAATGCCAGACGCAGCGGGTGAAAGCAGTCGCGAGGCAGTGGGCTATAGCCTTTGTCCATGAGGTTGGGAGGAAGTTTCAGGGCTCTGGGCGTCGGAAATGGGTACAGTCTGTTCGAGGGGCCTCGTGTGATCAGTGGGAGGCTACGGTCAGAAGCCTGCCTAAAATAACAAGACACATGCCAATGGCGCGTGAAATAGTCACAGGCGGTGGGCTATAGTGCTGGTCCCAGGGGTTGGCGAGGCGGTTTAGGGGGATCTGGTCGTCGGAAATGGGTACAATCTTTTCGAGGGTCCTCGTGTGTCCAGTGGGAGGCTACGGTCAGATGCCTGTCCTAAAATGGCAAGAAATGCCAGCAGTGACGCGTGAAGCAGTCGCCCGAGGCGGTGGGCTATAGCCTGGTCGTGAGGGGTTGGGAGGGAAGTTACGGGGCTCACTGGTCGTCGGAAATGGGTACAGTCTTTTCGAGGGTCCTAGTGTGCCCAGTGGGAGGCTACTGTCTGAAGCCTTCCCTAAAATGGAAAGACATGCCCAGCAGCGCAGCGCGTGAAATAGTCACCGAGGCCGGTGGGCTATAGCCTTTGGTCCGCGGGGGTTGGGAGAGCGGTTTAGGGGCTCTGAGTGGGTTGGAAATGGGTACAATCTTTTGAGGGTCCTCGTGTGCCCAGTGGGAGGCTACTGGGTCAGAGGCCTGCCCTAAATAATAAGAAATGCCAGCGTGGCCGTGTGAGCAGTCGAGGCGGTGGGCTATGTGCTGGTCGGCGGGGGTTGGGGAGGAAGTTACGGGGCTCTGGGCGTCGGAAATGGGTGAGTCTTTTCAGGCGTCTCGTGTGATGGGAGGCTCTGAGTCAGAGGCCTGCCCTAAAATGGCAAGAAATGCCCAGAGGCGCAGCGCGTGAAATAGTCACCGAGGCCGGTGGGCTATAGCCTTTGGTCCGCGGGGGTTTGGGCGAGGGTTTAGGGGGCTCTGGTCGTCGAAAATGGGTACAGTCTTTTCGAGGGACCTCGTGTGCCCAGTGGGAGGCTACGGTCAGAAGCCTGCCCTAAAATGGCAAGAAATACAAAGGGGCGCAGCGCGTGAAATGGTCGCCGAGGCCGGTGGGCTATAGCCTTTGGTCCTCGGGGGTTGGGGAGGGGTTTAGGGAGCTCTGGTGCGTGGAAATGGGTACAGTCTTTTCGAGGGTCCTTGTGTGCCAGTGGGAGGAATGCGGTCAGGCCTGCCTAAAATGGCAAGAAATGCCTAGCAGCGCAGCGTGAGATAGTCAAGCCCGGTGGGCTATAGCATTTGGTCCATGAGGTTGGGAGGAAGTTCTGGGTTTACAGGGCTCTGGGCGTCGGAAATGGGTACAGTCTTTTCGAGGTCCTCGTGTGACGGTGGGAGGCTCGGTCAGAAGCCTGCCATAAAATGTGACATACCAATGGCCAGCGCGTGAAATAATCATAGGGCGGTGGGCTATAGTGCTGGTCCCACAGGGGTTGGGGAGGCGGTTTAGGGGCTCACAGTGCGTCGGAAATGGGTACAGTCTTTTGAGGGTCTCGTGTGCCCGATGGGAGGCTCTGATCAAGCCTGCCCTAAAATGGCAAAAAACGCTCAGCGTCGCTGCGCGTGAAATAGTCACAGGCGGTGGGCTATACTTTGGTCATGAGGGTTGGGGAGGCGGTTTAGGGGGCTCTGGTCGTCGGAAATGGGTACACTCTTTTCGAGGGTCCTCGTGTGCCCAGTGGGAGGCTACGGTCAGAGGCCTACCCTAAAATGGCAAGAAATGCCCAATGGCCTTGTGCGTCAAGCAGTCATGAGGCGGTGGGCTATAGGCTTTGGTCCCGGGGATTGGGAGGAAGTTAGAGGGCTCTGGGCGTCGGAAATGGGTACAGTCTTTCGAGGTTCCTCGTGTGCCGATGGGGAGGCTCTGGTCAGAGCCTGCCTAATATGGCAAGACATGCCCAGCGGCGCAGCGCGTGAAATTGTCGCCGAGGCCGGTGGGCTATAGACTTTGGTCCGTGAGGGTTGGTGACGGGGTTTAGGGGGCTCTGGTCGCCAATGGGTACAGTCTTTTTGAGGGGTCCTCGTGTGATGGGAGGCTTTGGTCGAGCCTGCCTTAAATAATAAGAAATGCCAATGGCGTGTGAAATAATCACGAGGCCGGTGGGCTATAGCTGGTCCATGAGGGTTGGGAGGGGTTTAGGGGGCTCTGGGCGTCGGAAATGGGTACAGTCTTTTTTAGGGTCCTCGTGTGCCCAGTGGGAGGCTACGGTCAGAGGCCTGCCCTAAAATGGCAAGAAATGCCCAGCGGCGCAGCGCGTGAAACGGTCGCCGACGCCGGTGGGCTATAGCATTTGGTCCGCGGGGGATGGGGAGGGAAGTTCTGGGGCTCTGGGCGTCGGAAATGAGTACAGTCTTTTCGAGGGTCCTCGTGTGCCCAGTGGTAGGCTACGGTCAGAAGCCTGCCCTAAAATGGGAAGACATGCCCAGCGGCGCAGCGCGTGAAATAGTCACCGAGGCCGGTGGGCTATAGCATTTGGTCCGGGGGGGTTGGGGTGGGGTTTTTGGGGGCTCTGGTCGTCGAAAATGGGTACAGTCTTTTCGAGGGTCCTCATGTGCCCCGTGGAAGGCTACGGTCAGAGGCCTACCCTAAAATGACAAGAAATGCCCAACGGCGCAGCGCGTGATATAGTCACCGAGGCCGGTGGGCTATAGCATTAGTCCATGAGGGTTGGGGAGGAAGTTACAGGGTTACAGGCGTCGGAAATGGTACAGTCTTTTCTAGGGTCCTCGTGTGCCCAGGTGGGAGGCTACAGTCAGGAAGCACACCAAAATGTGAGACATGCCAATGGCCTTGTGCGTGAAATAATCATGGGGCACGGTGGGCTATGCTTTGGTCCATGAGGGTTGGGGAGGGGGGTTTGGGGGCTCTGGATGTCTGAAATGGGTACATTCTTTTCGAGGGTCCTCGTGTGCCCAGTGGGAGGCTATGGTCAGAAGCCTGCTTTAAAATGGCAAGAAATACCAGTGACGCGTAAAATAATCCGAGGCGGTGGGCTATAACTGGTCCTTGAGGTTGGGAGGGTTTAGGGGCTCTGAGGCGTCGGAAATGGGTACAGTCTTTTCGTGGGTCCTCGTGTGCTGAGTGGGAGGCTACGGTGAGGCCTGCCCTAAAATGGCAAAATTCCCAATGCCCAGCGCGTGAAGCAGTCACGAGGCCGGTGGGCTATAGCATTTAGTCCAGCGGGGTTGGGGAGGGAAGTTACAGGGCTCACGGGCGTCGGAAATGGGTACAGTCTTTTCGAGGGTCTCGTGTGTGCCCAGTGGTAGGCTACGGTCAAGCCTGCCCTAAAATGGCAAGACATACAATGGCCAGTGGCGCGTGAAATAATCACTTGAGGCAGTGGGCTATAGCCTTTAAATCCGTGGGGGTTGGGGGTGGGGTTTTGGGGGCCTCTGGAGTCGGAAATGGGTACAGTCTTTTCGAGGGTCCTCGTGTGTCTAGTGGGAGGCTACGGTTAGATGCCTGCCCTAAAATGGCAAGAAATGCCAATGGCGCAGCGCGTGAAATAGTCACCAGCCGGTGGGCTATAGCATTTGGTCCCAGAGGGGTTGGGAGGAGAAGTTCAGGGGTTACAGGGCTCTGGCGTCGAAATGGGTACAGTCTTTTCGAGGGTCCTCGTGTGACCAGTGGGAGGCTCTGATCGAGCCTGCCATAAAATGTGAACATGCCAATGGCAGCGCGTGAAATAATCATCGCCGGGCCGGTGGGCTATAGCCTTTGGTCCCACAGGGGTTGGGGAGGCGGTTTAGGGGCTAAGTGCGTCGGAAATGGGTACAGACATTTCGAGGTCCTCGTGTGTGTGATGGGAGGCTACTGGTCAGAAGCCTACCCTAAAATGGCAAGAAATGCCAGCCAGTGCGCGTGAAATAGTCAAGGCGGTGGGCTATGTGCTTTGGTCCGCAGGGGTTGGGAGGCGGTTTAGGGGCTCTGGTCGTGAAATGGGTACAATCTTTTGAGGGTCCTCGTGTGCCCAGTGGGAGGCTACAGTCGAGGCACTGCCTAAAATGGCAAGAAATGCCAGTGGCCTTGGCGCGTGAAGCAGTCGCCGAGGCAGGTGGGCTATAATACTGGTCGGGAGGAGTTAGGAGGGAAGTTCTGGGGCTCAGGCGTAAGGAAATGGGTACAGTCTTTTGGAGGGTCTTCGTGTGCCCAGTGGGAGGCTTCGGTCAGAAGCCTGCCCTAAAATGGCAAGACATGCCCAGCGGCGCAGCGCGTGAAATAGTCGCCGAGGCCTGTGGGCTATAGCCTTTGGTCCTTGAGGGTTGGGAGGGGGTTTAGGGGCTCTGGTCATCGAAAATGGGTACAGTCTTTTCGAGGGTCCTCGTGTGCCCAGTGGGAGGCTACGGTCAGAAGCCTGCCCTAAAATGGCAAGAAATGCCCAGCGGCGCAGCGCGTGAAATATTCACCGAGGCCGGTGGGCTATAGCCTTTGGTCCGCGGGGGTTGGGGAGGCGGTTTAGGGGGCTCTGGTCGTCGGAAATGGGTACAATCTTTTCGAGGTTCCTCGTGTGTCCAGTGGGAGGCTACAGTCAGAGGCCTGCCCTAAAATGGCAAGAAATACCCAGCGGCGCAGCGCGTGAAATGGTCGCCGAGGCCGGTGGGCTATAATGCTGGTCCTTGAGGATTGGGAGGAAGTTCGGGGGCTCGGGCGTCGGAAATGGGTACAGTCTTTTCGAGGGTCCTCGTGTGCCCAGTGGGAGGCTACGGTCAGAAGCCTGCCTAATATGTGCAAGACATGCCAATGGCCAGCGCGTGAAATAATCGCCGAGGCAGTGGGCTATATGCTGGTCATGAGGTTGGTGGCCAGGTTTAGGGGCTCTGGTCATGAAATGGGTACAGTCTTTTCGAGGTCCTCGTGTGCTGATGAGAGGCTACGGTCAGAAGCCTGCCCTAAAATGGCAATAAATGCCCAGCGGCACAGCGCGTGAAATAGTCACCGAGGCCGGTGGGCTATAGCCTTTGGTCCACGGGGGTTGGGGAGGCGGTTTAGGGGTTCTGGTCATCGAAAATGGGTACAGTCTTTTCGAGGGTCCTCGTGTGCCCAGTGGGAGGCTTTGGTCAGAAGCCTGCCCTAAAATGGCAAGAAATGCCAATGGCCAGCGCGTGAAGCAGTCACCGAGGCGGTGGGCTATAATACTGGTCGTGGGAGTTAGGGAGGAAGTTCTGGGGCTCTGGGCGTGAAATGGGTACAGTCTTTTCGAGGGTCCTCGTGTGCCCAGTGGGAGGCTACGGTCGAGGCCTGCCCTAAAATGGCAAAGACATGCCCAGTAGCGCGTGAAATAATCGCCAAGGCAGGTGGGCTATAAGCCTTTGGTCCCTTGAGGTTGGGGAGGGGTTTAGGGGGCTCACAGGTCATGAAATGGGTACAGTCTTTTCGAGGGTCCTCGTGTGCCAGTGGGAGGCTACGGTCGAAGCCTGCCCTAAAATAAGAAATGCCAATGTGGCCGTGAAATAATCACCAGGCGGTGGGCTATATAGCCTTTGGTCCAGCGGGGTTGGGAGGCGGTTTAGGGGCTCAGTGGTCGGAAATGGGTACAATCTTTTGAGGGTCCCTCGTGTGTGAGTGGGAGGCTACGGTCAGAGGCCTACCCGAAAATGGCAAGAAATGCCAGTGCGCAGCAGCGTGAAAGCAGTCAGCGAGGCGGTGGGCTATAGCCTGGTCCCGAGGGGATTGGGGAGGAAGTTACAGGGGCTCTCAGGCGTCGGAAATGGGTACAGTCTTTTCGAGGTTCCTCGTGTGATGGGAGGCTCTGGTCAGAAGCCTGCCTAATATGGCAAGACATGCCAATGGCAGCGCGTGAAATAGTCGCCGAGGCCGGTGGGCTATAGCCTTTGGTCCGCGAGGGTTGGGGGGGGGGTTTAGGGGGCTCTGGTCCTCGAAAATGGGTACAGTCTTTTCGAGGGTCCTCGTGTGCCCTGATGGGAGGCTCTGGTCAAGCCTGCCCTAAAATGGCAAAAATGCCAGCATGGCGCGTGAAATAGTCACCGAGGCCGGTGGGCTATAGCCTTTGGTCCACGGGGGTTGGGGAGGCGGTTTAGGGGGCTCTGGTCGTCAGAAATGGGTACAATCTTTTCGAGGGTCCTCGTGTGCCCAGTGGGAGGCTACGGTCAGAGGCCTGCCCTAAAATGGCAAGAAATGCCCAGCGGCGCAGCGCGTGAAACGGTCGCCGAGGCCGGTGGGCTATAGCCTTTGGTCGGCGGGAGTTAGGGAGGGAAGTTCTGGGGCTCTGGGCGTCGGAAATGGGTACAGTCTTTTCGAGGGTCCTCGTGTGCCCAGTGGGAGGCTACGGTCAGAAGCCTGCCCTAAAATGGCAAGACATGCCCAGCGGCGCAGCGCGTGAAATAGTCGCCGAGGCCGGTGGGCTATAGCCTTTGGTCCGCGAGGGTTGGGGAGGGGGTTTAGGGGGCTCTGGTCATCGAAAATGGGTACAGTCTTTTTAGGGTCCTCGTGTGCCAGTGGGAGGCCTACTGGTCAGAAGCCTGCCCTAAAATGTAAGAAATGCCCAGCGGTGGCAGCGTGAAATAGTCACAAGGCGGTGGGCTATAGCCTTTGGTCATGAGGGTTGGGGGAGGCGGTTTAGGGGGCTCCGGTCGTCGGAAATGGGTACAATCTTTTCGAGGGTCCTCGTGTGCCCAGTGGGAGGCTACGGTCAGAGGCCTACCTAAAATGGCAAGAAATGCCAGTAGCCGTGCAGTAAAGCAGTCATGAGGCAGGTGGGCTATAATGGTCATGAGGATTGGGAGGAAGTTCAGGGCTCACAGGCGTCGGAAATGGGTACAGTCTTTTAGGGTTCCTCGTGTGCCCAGTGGGAGGCTACGGTCAGAAGCCTGCCTAATATGGCAAGACATGCCAGCCAGCGCGTGAAATAGTCACGAGGCCGGTGGGCTATAGCTGGTCCCATGAGGTTGGTGGAGGGGTTTAGGGGCTCTGGTCATCGAAAATGGGTACAGTCTTTTCGAGGTCTCGTGTGCCCAGTGGGAGGCTCTGGTCAAGCCTGCCCAAAAATGCAAGAAATGCCTGGCCAGTGGCGCGTGAAATAGTCACAGGCGGTGGGCTATAACCTTTGGTCCTCGGGGGTTGGGGAGGGGGTTTAGGGGGCTCTGGTCGTGGGAAATGGGTACAATCTTTTCGAGGGTCTCGTGTGCCAGTGGGAGGCTACGGTCAGATGCCTACCCTAAAATGGCAAGAAATGCCCAGTGGGCCGTGAAAGCAGTCGTCGAGGCGGTGGGCTATAGTCCGAGGATTGGGAGGGAAGTTCTGGGGCTCTGGGCGTCGGAAATGGGTACAGTCTTTTCGAGGTTCTCGTGTGCCCGATGGGAGGCTACGGTCAGCCTGCCTAATATGGCAAGACATGCCAGTGGGCATGGCCGCGTGAAATAATCAAGGGCCGGTGGGCTATAGACTTTGGTCCGTGAGGTTGGTGACGGGGTTTAGGGGGCTCTGGTCATAAAAAATGGGTACAGTCTTTTCGAGGGTCCACGTGTGCCCAGTGGGAGGCTTAGGTCAGAAGACTTCCCTAAAATGGAAAGACATGCCAGTGGCGCACGTGAAATAGTCACAAGGGCGGTGGGCTATACTGGTCCTTGAGGGGTTGGGGAGGGGGTTTAGAGGGCTCTGGGCGTCGGAAATGGGTACAGTCTTTTGAGGGTCCTCGTCATGTGAGTGGGAGGCTACAGTCAGAAGCCTGCCCTAAAATGGCAAGAAATGCCCAGCGGCGCAGCGCGTGAAATATTCACTAAGGCCCGTGGGTATAGCCTTTGGTCCGCGGGGGTTGGGGAGGGGGTTTAGGGGCTCTGGGAGTCGGAAATGGGTACAGTCTTTTCTAGGGTCCTCGTGTGATGGTGAGCTCTGGTCAAGCCTGCCTAAAATGGGAAGACATGCCAGTGGCGCGTGAAATAGTCACTGAGGCCGGTGGGCTATAGCCTTTCGTCCGTGGGGGTTGGGGAGGGGGTTTAGGGGGCTCTGGTCGTCGGAAATGGGTACAGTCTTTTCGAGGGTCCTCGTGTGCCCCGTGGAAGGCTACGGTCAGAGGCCTACCCTAAAATGACAAGAAATGCCCAGCGGCGTGGAAATAGTCACCGAGGCGGTGGGCTATAGCATTTGGTCCATGAGGGTTGGGAGGGAAGTTAAGGGTTACAGGGCTGGGCGTGGAAATGGGTACAGTCTTTCTAGGGTCCTCGTGTGCCCAGGTGGGAGGCTACTGGTCAGGCACCTACAAAATGGCAAGACATGCCCAGCGGCGCAGCGCGTGAAATAGTCACCGAGGCCGGTGGGCTATAGCCTTTGGTCCGCGGGGGTTGGGGAGGGGGTTTAGGGGCTCTGGTCGTCGGAAATGGGTACATTCTTTTCGAGGGTCCTCGTGTGCCCAGTGGGAGGCTACGGTCAGAGGCCTGCCCTAAAATGGCAAGACATGCCCAGCGCGTGAAATATTCACCGAGGACGGTGGGCTATTGCCTTTGGTCCATGAGGTTGGGAGGGTTTAGGGGCTCTGGGCGTGGGAAATGGGTACAGTCTTTTCGAGGGTCCTCGTGTGCCCGATGGGAGGCTCTGGTCAAAGGCCTCCCTAAAATGGCAAGAAATTCCCAGCGGCAGCGCGTGAAGCAGTCGCCGAGCCAGTGGGCTATAACATTCGTCCATGAGGGTTGGGAGGAAGTTGGGCCTCTGGTCGTCGGAAATGGGTACAGTCTTTTAGAGGGTCCTCGTGTGCCCATTGGGAGGGTACGGTCAAGCCTGCCCTAAAATAACAAGACATGCCAGTGGCCGTGCGTGAAATAGTCATGAGGCGGTGGGCTATAGCTTTCGTCCGTGGGGTTGGGGAGGGGGTTTAAGGGCTCAGTGGGTCGGAGGTGGTACAATCTTTTCGAGGGTCCTCGTGTGCCCCGTGGAAGGCTACGGTCAGAGGCCTACCCTAAAATGACAAGAAATACCCAGCGGCGCAGCGCGTGAAATAGTCATCGAGGCCGGTGGGCTATAGCATTTGGTCCGCGGGGGTTGGGGAGGGAAGTTCTGGGGTTCTGGGGCATTGGGCGTCGGAAATGGGTACAGTCTTTTCTAGAGTCCTCGTGTGCCCAGTGGGAGGCTCTGATCGAAGCACTGCCATAAAATAATAAAACATGCCTTGACCTTGTGCGTGAAATAGTCGCCGAGGCGGTGGGCTATAGCCTTTGGTCCTTGAGGGTTGGGGAGGGGTTTGGGGGCTCACAGTGCGTCGGAAATGGGTAAATTCTTTTCGAGGGTCCTCGTGTGTCCAGTGGGAGGCTACGGTCAGAGGGCTGCCCTAAAATGGCAAAAAATGCCAGTGTATGCGTGAAATAGTCCTCGAGGCCGGAGGGATATATCCTTTGGTCTGCGGGGGTTGGGGAGGGGGTTTAGGGGGTTCTGGTCATCGAAAATGGGTAGAGTCTTTTCGAGGGTCCTCGTGTGCCCAGTGGGAGGCTACGGTCAGAAGCCTGCCCTAAAATGGCAAGAAATACCCAGCGGTAGCAGCCCGTGAAATAGTCACATAGGGCGGTGGGCTATAATGCTGGTCAAAGCTTGAGGGGTTTGGGAGGGGAGTTTCGGGGCTCTGGTCGTAGGAAATGGGTACATTCTTTTTGAGGTCTCGTGTGCCTGTGGGAGGCTATGGTCAGAGCACACTAAAATGGCAAGAAATACCAATGGCCGCGTAAAATAATCGAGGCGGTGGGCTATAGCCTTTGGTCCATGAGGTTGGGGAGGGTTTAGGGGCTCTGGGCGTGGAAAGTGGGTACAGTCTTTTCGAGGGTCCTCGTGTGCTTGATGGGAGGCTCTGATCAGGAGGCACATGCCCTAAAATGGCAAGAAATTCCAATGGCAGTGCGTGAAGCAGTCGCAGTCATAGGGCGATTGGGCTATAGCATTTAGTCCCATGGGGGTTGGGGAGGGAAGTTACAGGGGCTCTGCAGGGCATTGGGCGTCGGAAATGGGTGCAGTCTTTTTCTAGGGTCCTCGTGTGCCCAGTGGGAGGCTACGGTCGGAAGCACGCCATAAAATGGCAAGACATGCCAGTGGCAGTGGCCGTGAAATAGTCCTCGGGGCGGAGGATATATCCTTTGGTGCGGGGGGTTGGGGGGGGGTTTAGGGGTTACGGTCGCCGAAAATGGGTAGAGTCTTTTCGAGGGTCCTCGTGTGCCTTGATGGGAGGCTACGGTCAGAAGCACGCCATAAAATAACAAAACATGCCATTGTGCTTGGCCGCGTGAAATAGTCATGAGGCGGTGGGCTATAGCCTTGCTGGTCTGCAGGGGGTTGGGAGGGGTTTAAGGGGCTCAGTGCGTCGGAAATGGGTACATTCTTTCGAGGGTCCTCGTGTGCCGAGTGGGAGGCTACGGTCGAGGCCTGCCTAAAATGGCAAAAATGCCAGTAGCGCGGCGCGTGAAATAGTCCTCGAGGCGGAGGGATATATCCTTTGATGCTGCAGGGGTTGGGGGAGGGTTTAGGGGTTACGGTCGCCGAAAATGGGTAGAAGTCTTTTCGAGGGTCTCGTGTGCCAGGTGGGAGGCTACGGTCGAGCCTGCCTAAAATGGCAGAAATACCCAGTGTGGCGTGGAAATAGTCACCGAGGCCGGTGGGCTATAGCCTTTGGACCGAGGGGTTGGGGAGGGGGTTTCGGGGGCTTCGGTCGTCGGAAATGGGTACAGTCTTTTCGAGGGTCCTCGTGTGCCCAGTGGTAGGCTACGGTCAGAAGCCTGCCCTAAAATGGCAACACATGCCCAGCGGCGCAGCGCGTGAAATAGTCTCTGAGGCCGGTGGGCTATAGCCTTTCGTCCGTGGGGGTTGGGGAGGGGGTTTAGGGGCTCACGGTGGGTCGGAAATGGGTACAGTCTTTTCAGAGGTCCTCGTGTGCCCGTGGAAGGCTGTGATCAGAGCCTACCCTAAAATGACAAGAAATGCCACTTGGCGCGTGAAATAGTCACAGGGCCGGTGGGCTATAGCATTTGGTCCTTGAGGGTTGGGAGGAAGATTACGGGGTTACAGGGCCTTTGGGCGTCGGAAATGGGTGATCTTTCTAGGGTCCTCGTGTGCCCGGTGGGAGCTCTGATCGAAGCCTGCCATAAAATAGCAAGACATGCCAGTAGCAGCGCGTGGAAATAGTCACGAGGCGGTGGGCTATAGCTGGTCATGAGGGGTTGGGGAGGGTTTAAAGGGGCTCAGGGCGTCGGAAATGGGTACAGTCTTTTGAGGTCCTCGTGTACTTGATGTGAGGCTACGGTCGAGGCACCTAAAATGACAAGAAATGCCCTTGGTGTGAAAGCGTCAGCCGAGGCGGTGGGCTATAGCATTTGGTCCGTGGGGGTTGGGAGGAAGTTACAGGGCTCTGGGCGTGGAAATGGAGTACAGTCTTTTCGAGGTCTCGTGAGCCCGGTGGGAGGCTACGGTCAGGCTGCCCTAAAATGGGAGACATGCATGCCAGCGCCTTGGCGTGAAATAGTCACGAGGGCCGGTGGGCTATAGCCTTTCGTCCGTGGGGGTTGGGGATGGGGTTTAGGGGGCCCGGGTCGTCGGAAATGGGTACAGTCTTTTCGAGGGTCCTCGTGTGCCCTGTGGGAGGCTACGGTCAGAGGCCTACCCTAAAATGACAAAAATGTATGGCGCATGGCCGTGAAATAGTCAGGCGGTGGGCTATAGCATTTGGTCCATGCGGGGTTGGGGAGGAAGTTACAGGGGTGGGGGCGTGGGCGTCGGAAATGGGGTCTTCTCGAGAGTCCTCGTGTGCCCGGTGGAAGGCTACTGGTCGAAGCCTGCCATAAAATGTGAAGACATGTAGTAGCGATGAAATAACCGCATGTGGCGGTGGGCTATAATACTGGTCTGCGGGGGTTGGGGAGGGGGTTTCGGGGGCTCTGGTCGTCAGAAATGGGTACAGTCTTATCGAGGGTCCTCGTGTGCCCAGTGGGAGGCTACGGTCAGAGGCCTGCCCTAAAATGGCAAAAAATGCCCAGCGGCGCAGCGCGTTAAATAGACACCGAGGCCGGTGGGCTATAGCCTTTGGTCCGCGGGGGTTGGGGTGGGGGTTTAGGGTGCTCTGGTCATCGAAAATGGGTACAGTCTTTTCGAGGGTCCTCGTTTGCCCAGTGAGAGGCTCTGATTGAAGCCTGCCCTAAAATGGCAAGAAATGCCAGTATGGCAGCGTGAAATATTCACAAGTCGGTGGGCTATAGCCTTTGGTCAGCGAGGGTTGGGGAGGGGTTTAGGGAGCTCTGAGTCGTGAAATGGGTACATTCTTTTCGAGGTCTCGTGTGCCCGGTGGGAGGCTACGGTCGAGGCCTGCCCTAAATGGCAAGAAATACCAATGCAGCGCGTGGAAACAATCAGAGGCGGTGGGCTATAGCCTTTGGTCCGCGGGGGTTGGGGGGGTAAGTTCTGGGGCTCTGGGCGTCGGAAATGGAGTGCAGTCTTTTCGAGGGTCCTCGTGTACGATGGGAGGCTATGGTCAGAAGCCTGCCCTAAAATGAGACATGCTTGAGCGGCTTGGCAATGAAATAATCAGCCAAGGGCGGTGGGCTGTAGCCTTTAGTCCCTTGAGGGTTGGTGCGGGGTTTAGGGGGCTCTGGTCATGAAAATGGAGTCTGAGTCTTTTCGAGGTCCTCGTGTGAGTGGGAGGCTATGGTCAGAAGCCTGCCCTAAAATGGCAAAAATGCGAGGCGTGGCGTGAAATAGTCAAGGCGGTGGCCTATAGCCTTTGGTCCGCGGGGGTTGGGGAGGGGGTTTAGGGGGCTCTGGGCGTCGGAAATGGGTACAGTCTTTTCGAGGGTCCTCGTGTGCTTGATGTGAGGCTACGATCAGAGCCTGCCCTAAAATGACAAAATTGCCAGCCCTGTGCGCGTGAAAGCAGTCGCTTGAGGCGGTGGGCTATAGCATTTGTCCGTGGGGTTGGGAGGGAAGTTACAGGGCTCACAGGCGTGGAAATGGGTACAGTCTTTCGAGGGTCCCTCGTGAGCCCAGTGGGAGGCTCTGGTCGAAGCCTGCCCTAAAATGGGAAGACATGCCCCGTGGCGCATCGCGGGAAATAGTCACCAGGGCGGTGGGCTATATGCTTGTTGGGGAGGGGTTTAGGGGGCTCTGGTGGTGAAATGGGTACAATCTTTTCGAGGTCCTCGTGTGCCACTGTGGGAGGCTACAGTCAGAGGCCTACCCTAAAATGACAAGAAATGCCAGTGATGGCGCGTGAAATAGTCACCGGCGGTGGGCTATAGCATTTGGTCCATGAGGGTTGGGAGGGAAGTTACAGGGGTGGGGCGCTGGGCGTCGGAAATGGTACAGTCTTCTCGAGGTCCTCGTGTGCCCGGTGGAAGGCTCGGTCAGAAGCACATGCCATAAAATGGCAAGACATGCAGCCAGTGGCCTTGGCGCGTGGAAAAAATCGCTTGTGGGCTACTTTGGGAGGGGGTTTCGGGGGCTCTGGTCGTCAGAAATGGGTACAGTCTTATCGAGGGTCCTCGTGTGCCCAGTGGGAGGCTACGGTCAGAGGCCTGCCCTAAAATGGCAAAAAATGCCCAGCGGCGCAGCGCGTTAAATAGACACCGAGGCCGGTGGGCTATAGCCTTTGGTCCGCGGGGGTTGGGGTGGGGGTTTAGGGTGCTCTGGTCATCGAAAATGGGTACAGTCTTTTCGAGGGTCCTCGTTTGCCCAGTGAGAGGCTACGGTCAGAAGCCTGCCCTAAAATGGCAAGAAATGCCCAGCGGCGCAGCGCGTGAAATATTCACCGAGGTCGGTGGGCTATACTGGTCCATGAGGGTTGGGGGAGGGTTTAGGGGCTCTGGTCGTGAATCGTACATTCTTTTGAGGTCCTCGTGTGATGGGAGGCTACGGTCAGGAGGCACCTAAAATGGCAAGAAATACCCAGTGTGTGCGTGAAACAATCGCTTAGGGCGGTGGGCTATCGCCTTTGGGCCGGGGGGGTTGGGGCGGGGGTTTCGGGGCTCTGGTCGTCGGAAATGGGTACATTCTTTTCGAGGGTCCTCGTGTGCCCAGTGGGAGGCTACGGTCAGAGGCACATGCCTAAAAATGGCAAAAATGCCATGGCCAGCGCGTGAAAGCAGACGCCAGCAAGGCGGTGGTTTATAGCCTTTGGTCCAGCGGGGTTGGGGAGGGAAGTTACTGGGGCTCAGGCGTCGGAAATGGGTACAGTCTTTCGAGGTCCTCGTGTGCCCATGGGAGGCTACGGTCAGAAGCCTGCCCTAAAATGCAAGACATGCCCAGTGACGCATGGCGTGAAATAAGTCGAGGCGGTGGGCTGTGCTTTGGTCCATGAGGGTTGGTGGCCGGGGTTTAGGGGCTCTGGTCGCCGAAAATGGGTGATCTTTTCGAGGGTCCTCGTGTGCCCAGTGGGAGGCTATGGTCAGAAGCCTGCCCTAAAATGGCAAGAAATGCCCAGCGGCGCAGCGCGTGAAATAGTCACCGAGGCCGGTGGGCTATAGCCTTTGGTCCGCGGGGGTTGGGGAGGGGGTTTAGGGGGCTCTGGGCGTCGGAAATGGGTACAGTCTTTTCGAGGGTCCTCGTGTGCCCAGTGGCAGGCTACGGTCAGAGGCCTGCCCTAAAATGACAAGAAATGCCCAGCGGCGCAGCGCGTGAAACGGTCGCCGAGGCCGGTGGGCTATAGCATTTGGTCCGTGGGGGTTGGGGAGGGAAGTTCTGGGGCTCTGGGCGTCGGAAATGGGTACAGTCTTTTCGAGGGTCCTCGTGAGCCCAGTGGGAGGCTACGGTCAGAAGCCTGCCCTAAAATGGGAAGACATGCCCAGCGGCGCAGCGCGTGAAATAGTCACCGAGGCCGGTGGGCTATAGCCTTTCGTCCGTGGGGGTTGGGGAGGGGGTTTAGGGGCTCACGGTCGTCGGGAAATGGAGTCTGAGTCTTTTGAGGGTCTCGTGTGCCAGTGGGAGGCTGCAGAAGCCTTGCCTAAAATGGGAAGACATGCTTGCCAGGCGCAGCGCGTGAAATAGTCACGAGGCCGGTGGGCTATATGCTTTAAATCCGTGGGGGTTGGGGAGGGGTTTAGGGGCTCACGGTGCGTGGGAAATGGGTACAGTCTTTTCGAGGGTCCTCGTGAGCAGGTGGGAGGCTCGGTCAGGAAGCACACTAAAATGGGAAGAACATGCCCAGTGCGCATGGCGCGTGGAAATAGTCATGAGGGCGGTGGGCTATAGCCTTTCGTCCGTGGGGTTGGGGAGGGTTTAGGGGCTCGGTGGTCAGATGGGTCAGTCTTTTCTAGGGGTCCTCGTGTGTACTGTGGGAGGCTCTGATCGAGGCCTACTAAAATGACAAGAAATGCCCAGCCAGTGCGCGCATGGAAATAGTCACATGGGTGGGCTATAGCATTTAGTCCATGAAGGGGTTGGGGAGGGAAGTTACTGGGGTGGGGGCGTCGGGAAATGGGTACAGTCTTCTCGAGAGTCCTCGTGTGCCCAGATGGGAGGAAAACTCTGATCAGGCTTGCCATAAAATGGCAAGACATGCCCAAGTGACCGCGTGAAATAACAAGCGCGGTGGCCTATAGCCTTTTGTCTGCAGGGGTTGGGGAGGCGGGTTTAGGGGGGCTCTGGTGAGAAATAGATGCAGATCTTATCGAGGGTCCTCGTGTGCCCGATGGGGAGCTCTGGTCAGAGCACATGCCCTAAAATGGCAAAAATGCCAGTAGTAGTGTTAAATAGACACGAGGCCGGTGGGCTATAACTTTGGTCCTTGAGGGGTTGGGGTGGGGGTTTAGGGTGCTTTGGTCATCGAAAATGGGTAAAGTCTTTTCGAGGGTCTCGTTGCCAGGTGAGAGGCTACGGTCAGGCCTTACTAAAATGGCGAGAAATATTGACAGCACGTGAAATATTCACAGTCGGTGGGCTGTAATAGTCCTTGAGGGTTGGGAGGGGTTTAGGGGCTCTGAGTCAGGAAATGGGTACATTCTTTTCGGGGTCCCAGTGTGCCGAGGTGGGAGGCTACGGTCAGGAGGCACATACTAAAATGGCAAGAAATACCAGTGACAGCGCGCGTGAAACAGTCAGCCGAGGCGGTGGGCTATAGCTGGTCCCAGGGGTTGGGGAGGAAGTTACAGGGCTCTGGGCGTCGGAAATGGGTACAGTCTTATCGAGGGATGTCGTGTGCCCAGTGGGAGGCTACGGTCAGAAGCCTGCCCTAAAATGGAGAAGACATGCCAGCCAGCGCAGCGCGTGAAATAATCCATAGGGCGGTGGGCTATAGCACTTTCGTCCGTGGGGTTGGGGAGGGGTTTAGGGGCTCAGGTCGTCGGGAAATGGGTACAGTCTTTCGAGGGGTCCTCGTGCGCCCTGTGGGAGGCTACGGTCAGAGGCCTACCTAAAATGACAAGAAAGGCCAGTGGCTTGGCGCGTGGAAATAGTCACTGGCCGGTGGGCTATAGCATTTAGTCCAGCGGGGTTGGGAGGAAGTTCAGGGGTGGGGCGCTGGGCGTGGGAAATGGAGTACAGTCTTCTCGAGAGGTCCTCGTGTGATGGAAGGCTGAGTCAGAGCCTGCCATAAAATGGCAAGACATGCCATGTGTGCGTGAAATAACCTTGTGGACGGTGGGCTATAGCCTTTGGTCTGCAGGGGTTGGGGAGGGTTTGAGGGCTCTGGGTCGAAATGGGTACAGTCTTATCGAGGTCCTCGTGTGCCCAGTGGGAGGCTACTGGTCGGAGGCACACTACTAAATGGCAAAAATGCCCAGTGCGTTAAATAGACAAGGGCCGGTGGGCTATAGCCTTTGGTCCATGAGGGTTGGGGTGGGGTTTAAGGGTGCTCTGGTCATGAAAATGGGTAAAAGTCTTTTCGGGGTCCTCGTTGCTGATGAGGCTACGGTCGAGGCACATACTAAAATGGCCGAAATGCCAGTGGCGCTTGTGCGTGAAATATTCACAGTCGGTGGGCTATGCTGGTCAGCGGGGGTTGGGAGGGGTTTAGGGGCTCTGGTCGTCGAAATGGGTACATTCTTTTCGAGGTCCCCGTGTGCCCGATGGGAGGCTACGGTCGAGGCACACTAAAATGGCAAAAATACCAGTGGCCTTAGCGTGAAACGAGTCGCCTGGGCGGTGGGCTATGTGCTGGTCATGAGGGTTGGGAAGGGAAGTTCTGGGGCTCTGGGCGTCGGAAATGGGTACAGTCTTTTCGAGGTCCTCGTGTGCCCAGTGGGAGGCTACGGTCAGAAGCCTGCCCTAAAATGGCAAGACATGCCCGTGTGCGCATGAAATAGTCGCCGAGGCCGGTGGGCTGTAGCCTTTGGTCCGCGAGGGTTGGTGAAGGGGTTTAGGGGGCTCTGGTCATCGATAATGGGTACAGTCTTTTCGAGGGTCCTCGTGTGCCCAGTGGGAGGCTATGGTCAGAAGCACATACAAATGGCAAGAAATGCCAATGACGCGCGTGAAATAGTCATAGGGCGGTGGGCTATAGCCTTTGGTCAGCGGGGTTGGGGAGGGGTTTAGGGGCTCACTGGGCGTCGGAAATGGGTGCAGTCTTTTCGAGGGTCTCGTGTGCCCGATGGCAGGGCTCTGGTCAGGAGCCTGCCCTAAAATGACAAGAAATGCCAGCCTTGTGCGTGAAGCAGTAGGGCGGTGGGCTATAGCATTTGGTCCGTGGGGGTTGGGGTGGGAAGTTCTGGGGCTCTGGGCGTCGGAAATGGGTACAGTCTTTTCGAGGGTCCTCGTGAGCCCAGTGGGAGGCTACGGTCAGAAGCCTGCCCTAAAATGGGAAGACATGCCCAGTGACGCGCGTGGAAATAGTCACAAGGGCGGTGGGCTATAGCCTTCAATCCGTGGGGGTTGGGAGGGTTTAGGGGCTCTGGTCGTGAAATGGGTACAGTCTTTTCGAGGGTCCTCGTGTGCTTGATGGAAGGCTACTGATCAAGCACTGCCATAAAATAACAAGACATGCCAGTATGGCGTGAAATAAGTCGCCCATGACGGTGGGCTATAACCTTTGGTCTGCGGGGTTGGGGAGGGTTTGAGGCTCAGTGCGTCGAAATGGAGTACAGTCTTATCGAGGGTCCTCGTGTGCCCAGTGGGAGGCTCTGATCGAGGCCTGCCTAAAATGGCAAAAATGCCAATGGCCAGCGTTAAATGAACAAGGCGGTGGGCTATACTGGTCCCTTGAGGGGTTGGTGTGGGGGTTTAGGGAGCTCTGGTCTTCGAAAATGGGTACAGTCTTTTCGAGGTACCTCGTTTGCCCAGTGAGAGGCTACGGTCAAGCCACCTAAAATGTGAAATGCCAATGGCGCGCAGCGTGAAATATTCACAGGGTCGGTGGGCTATAATGTAGTCCTTGAGGGGTTGGGGAGGGTTTTGGGGGGCTCTAGTCGTCGGAAATGGGTACATTCTTTTCGAGCGTCCTCGTGTGCCCAGTGGGAGGCTACGGTCAGGCACATACTAAAATGGCAAGAAATGCCCAGTGATTGCAGTAGCGTGAAAGCAGTCGGGGCAGTGGGCTATAACATTTGAGTCCATGAGGTTGGGGAGGAAGGTGCAGGGGCTCTGGGCGTGGAAATGGGTACAGTCTTTTCGAGGGTCCTCGTGTGATGGGAGGCTCTGGTCAGAAGCACTGCCCCTAAAATGGGAAGAAATGCCAGTAGCGCAGCGTGAAATATTCATAGGCGGTGGGCTATTGCTGGTCAGTCCTTGAGGGTTGGGGAGGGTTTCGGGGCTCTGGTCGTGGAAATGGGTACAGTCTTTCGAGGGTCTCTCGTGTGCCCAGTGGCAGGCTACGGTCAAGCACTGCCCTAAAATGGCAATAAATACCTAGCGGCGCAGTCGTGAAATAGTCAAGGGGCAGTGGGCTATGTGCTGGTCCTCGGTGGTTGGGAGAGGGTTTAGGGGCTCTGAGTCGTGAGAAATGGCTGGGTCTTTTCCGAGGTCCTCGTGTGCCCGATGGGAGGCTATGGTGGAAGCCGGTCCTAAAATGGCAGAAATTACAGTGTAGCAGCGCGTGGTGAAATATCACCAAGGGCCGGTGGGCTATATATAGGGTTTAGGGGCTCTGGTCATCAAAAATGGGGACAGTCTCTTCGAGGGTCCTCGTGTGCCTAGTGGGAGGCTACAGTCGAGAAACACGCCCTAAAATGGCAAGAAATGCCTAGCGGTGGCGTGCGTGAAATATTCAGGCGGTGGGCTATAGCCTGGTCATGAGGGGTTGGGGAGGGGTTTAGGGGCTCACAGTGGTGGGAAATGGGTACATTCTTTTCGAGGTCCTCGTGTACTTGATGGGAGGCTACGGTCAGGCACACTAAAATGGCAAGAAATGCTCAGTGGCCAGCGTGAAGCAGTCATGGGGCGGTGGGCTATAGCCTTTGGTCCGTGGGGGTTGGGGAGGGGGTTTCGGGGGCTCTGGTCGTCAGAAATGGATACAGTCTTTTTGAGGGTCCTCGTGTGCCCAGTGGGAGGCTACGGTCAGAAGCCGGCCCTAAAATGTCAAGAAATGCCCAGCGGCGCAGCGCGTGAAATAGTCACCGAGGCCGGTGGGCTATAGCCTTTGGTCCGCGGGGGTTGGGGAGGGGGTTTAGGGGGCTCTGGTCGTCGGAAATGGGTACATTCCTTTCGAGCGTCCTCGTCTGCCCAGTGGGAGGCTTCGGTCAGAGGCCTGCCCTAAAATGGCAAAAAATGCCAATGGCCTTGGCGCGTGAAATAGACAAGGCGGTGGGCTATAACTGGTCCCATGAGGGTTGGGGAGGGGTTTAGGGTGCTCTGGTCATGAAATGGGTACAGCCTTTTCGAGGGTCCTCGTGTGCCCGATGGGAGGCTACGGTCAAGCACATACAAATGGGAAGAAATGCCAGTGGCCTTGTGCGTGAAATAGTCACCAAGGCGGTGGGCTATATGCTGGTCCATGAGGGTTGGGGAGGGTTTAGGGAGTTACAGTCGTCGGAAATGGGTACATTCTTTTCGAGGTCCTAGTGTGATGGGAGGCTCTGGTCAGGAGGCCTGCCTAAAATGGCAAGAAATGCTCAGTGGCCTTGGCCGCGTGAAAGCAGTCGCCAGGCGGTGGGCTATAGCCTGGTCCGTGGGGGTTGGGGTGGGGTTTTATGGGGCTCTGGTGCGTCAGGAAATGGATACAGTCTTTTTGAGGTCTCGTGTGCCAGTGGGAGGCTACGGTCAGAAGCACTGCCCTAAAATAACAAGAAATGCCAATGGCCTTGTGCGTGAAATATTCACCAGGCGGTGGGCTATATGCTGGTCCATGAGGGGTTGGGGAGGGGTTTAGGGGCTCTTGTCTTGAGAAATGGGTACATTCTTTTCAGGTCCTCGTGTGAGTGGGAGGCTACGGTCGAGGCCTGCCCTAAAATGGCAAGAAATGCTCAGTGGCCTTGTAGCGTGAAGCAGTCATGAGGCGGTGGGCTATAACTGGTCCGAGGGGTTAGGGAGGAAGTTCTGGGCTCTGGCGTGGAAATGGGTACAGTCTTTTCAAGGGTCCTCGTTTGCCCGGTGGGAGGCTACGGTCAGAAGAGCGCCTAAAAGGGCAAGACATGCCAATGGCGTGCGTCAAATAGTCACCAAGGCGGTGGGCTATAACTTTGGTCCATGAGGGGTTGGGGAGGGGTTTGGGGGGCTCTGCTCATCAAAAATGGGTACAGTCTTTTCGAGGGTCCTCGTGTGCCCGATGGGAGGCTCTGATCGAGCTGCCCTAAAATGGCAAGAAATGCTCAGCGGCGCAGCGCGTGAAACAGTCGCCGAGGCCGGTGGGCTATAGCCTTTGGTCCGTGGGGGTTGGGGAGGGGGTTTCGGGGGCTCTGGTCGTCAGAAATGGATACAGTCTTTTTGAGGGTCCTCGTGTGCCCAGTGGGAGGCTACGGTCAGAAGCCTGCCCTAAAATGGCAAGAAATGCCAATGGCCTTGTGCGTGAAATAGTCACGAGGCGGTGGGCTATACTGATCATGAGGGTTGGGGAGGGTTTCGGGGCTCTGGTCGTCGGAAATGGGTACATTCCTTTCGAGCGTCCTCGTCTGCTTGATGGGGCCTTGATCAGGCCTGCCCTAAAATGGCAAAAATGCCAGTGCGTGGAAATAGACACAAGGGCGGTGGGCTATAAGCCTTTGGTCCCATGAGGGTTGGGGAGGGGGTTTAGGGTGCTCTGGTCATCGAAATGGGTACAGCCTTTTCGAGGGTCCTCGTGTGCCCAGTGGGAGGCTACGGTCAAGCACATACAAAATGGGAAGAAATGCCAATGGCCTTGTGCGTGAAATAAGTCCACTAGGGCCGGTGGGCTATAGCCTTAGTCCTTGAGGGGTTGGGGAGGGGTTTAGGGGGTTACAGTCGTCGGAAATGGGTACATTCTTTTCGAGGTCCTAGTGTGCCAGTGGGAGGCTACGGTCGAGGCCTGCCTAAAATGGCAAGAAATGCTCAGTGGCTAGCGTGAAGCAGTCGCCGAGGCGGTGGGCTATAACTGGTCCGTGGGGGTTGGGGTGGGGGTTTGAGGCTCAGTGCGTCAGAAATGGATCTGATCTTTTGAGGGGCCTCGTGTGCCCAGTGGGAGGCTACGGTCGAGCACATGCCCTAAAATGGCAAGAAATGCCAATGCCATGGCGTGAAATATTCACCAAGGGCGGTGGGCTATAACTGGTCATGAGGGGTTGGGGAGGGGGTTTAGGGGCTCTTGTCTTCGGAAATGGGTACATTCTTTTCGAGGGTCCTCGTGTGCCCAGTGGGAGGCTACGGTCAGAGGCCTGCCCTAAAATAGCAAGAAATGCTCAATGGCCTTGTGCGTGAAAGCAGTCATGGGGCCGGTGGGCTATAGCCTTTGGTCCGAGGGGGTTAGGGAGGGAAGTTCTGGGCTCTGGGCGTCGGAAATGGGTACAGTCTTTTCAAGGGTCCTCGTGTGCCCAGTGGGAGGCTACGGTCAGAAGCCTGCCCTAAAAGGGCAAGACATGCCCAGCGGCGCAGCGCGTGAAATAGTCGCCGAGGCCGGTGGGCTATAGCCTTTGGTCCGCGGGGGTTGAGGAGGGGGTTTAGGGGGCTCTGGTCATCAAAAATGGGTACAGTCTTTTCGAGGGTCCTCGTGTGCCCAGTGGGAGGCCTCTGGTCAGAAACACTGCCCTAAAATGGCAAGAAATGCCTAGCAGCGCAGCGTGAAATATTCACGAGGCAGTGGGCTATAGCCCTTAGTCATGAGGGGTTGGGGAGGGTTTAGGGGCTCTGGTCGTGGAAATGGGTACATTCTTTTGAGGGTCCTCGTGTGCCCAGATGGGAGGCTCTGATCAGGAGGCACACCTAAAATGGCAAGAAATGCTCAGTGACGTGTGAAATCAGTCAAGGGCGGTGCGCTATAGCCTTTGGTGGGTGGGGGTTGGGGTGGGGTATGGGGGGCTCAGTGCGTCGAGGAAATGGATCTGATCTTTTGAGGGTCCTCGTGTGCCCAGTGGGAGGCTACGGTCAGAAGCCTGCCCTAAAATGGCAATAAATACCTAGCGGTGCAGTGCGTGAAATAGTCACCGAGGCCGGTGGGCTATAGCCTTTGGTCCGCGGTGGTTGGGGAGGGGGTTTTGGGGGCTCTGGTCGTCAGAAAAGGGTACAGTCTTTTCGAGGGTCCTCGTGTGCCCAGTGGGAGGCTATGGTCAGAAGCCGGCCCTAAAATGTCAAGAAATGCCAGTGCGCGCGTGAAATAGTCACAGGGCGGTGGGCTATGCTGGTCCCGCAGGGGTTGGGGAGGGGTTTAGGGGCTCAGTGGTGAAATGGGTACATTCTTTTCAGGCGTCCTCGTCTGCCAGTGGGAGGCTTGATCGAGGCCTGCCCTAAAATGGCAAAAATGCCAATGACGCGTGCGTGAAATAGACACCAAGGCGGTGGGCTATAGCCTTTGGTCCATGAGGGGTTCGGGAGGGGTTTAGGGTGCTCTGGTCATGAAATGGGTACAGCCTTCGAGGTCCTCGTGTGATGGGAGGCTACGGTCGAAGCCTGCCTAAAATAAGCAAGAAATGCCCGTGGCCTTGTGCGTGAAATAGTCACCGAGGCGGTGGGCTATATGCTGGTCATGAGGGGTTGGGAGGGGTTTAGGGGTTCTGGTCGTCGAAATGGGTACATTCTTTTCGAGGTCCTAGTGTGCCCGTGAGAGGCTACGGTCGAGGCCTGCCTAAAATGGCAAGAAATGCTCAATGGCCAGCGCGTGAAGCAGTCGCCAGGCGGTGGGCTATAACTGCTGGTCCGTGGGGTTGGGGTGGGGGTTTGGGGGGCTCTGGTCGTCAGAAATGGATCTGATCTTTTCGAGGGTCCTCGTGTGATGGGAGGCTACGGTCAGAGCACCTGCCCACAAAATGTGAAAATGCCAGTGGCGCAGCGTGAAATATTCACAGGCGGTGGGCTATAATACTGGTCCAGCGGGGTTGGGGAGGGTTTAGGGGCTCTTGTCTTGGAAATGGGTACATTCTTTTCGAGGTCTCGTGTGCCCAGTGGGAGGCTACGGTCAGAGGCACACTAAAATAGCAAGAAATGCTCTGCTGGCCTTGGCGTGAAGCAGTCGCGAGGCGGTGGGCTATAACCTTTGGTCCGAGGGGTTAGGAGGAAGTTACAGGCTCTGGGCGTCGGAAATGGGTACAGTCTTTTCAAGGGTCCTCGTGTGCCCAGTGGGAGGCTCTGTCAGAGCACCTACAAAAGACAAGACATGCCAGTAGTGTGGCGTGAAATAATCGCCGAGGCGGTGGGCTATAAGCCTTTGGTCATGCGGGGGTTGAGGAGGGTTTAGGGGCTCTGGTCATCAAAAATGGGTACTGATCTTTTCGTGGGTCCTCGTGTGCCCAGGTGGGAGGCTCTGGTCGAAACACTAAAATGGCAAGAAATGCCTAAGCGGTAGCGCGTGAAATATTCAGAGGCGGTGCTATAGCCTTTGGTCCTTGAGGGGTTGGGGAGGGGTTTAGGGGCTCACAGTCGTCGGGAAATGGGTAAATTCTTTTCGAGGGTCCTCGTGTGCCAAGTTGGAGGCTCTGGTCAGGCACCTGCCTAAAATGGCAAGAAATGCTTTCAGTAGCCTTGTGCGTGAAGCGATCAAGGGCGGTGGGCTATAGCCTGGTCCGTGGGGGTTGGGAGGGGTTTGGGGCTACTGGTCGTGAGAAATGGATCTGATCTTTTGAGGGTCTCGTGTGCCCGGTGGGAGGCTACGGTCGAAGCACTGCCTAAAATGGCAATAAATACCTAAGCGGTGCAGTGCGTGAAATAGTCACGAGGCCGGTGGGCTATAACTTTGGTCCCATGAGTGGTTGGGAGGGGTTTCGGGGCTCTGGTCGTCGAGAAATGGGTGCAGTCTTTTCGAGGGTCCTCGTGTGCCCGATGTGAGGCTACGGTCAGGCACGCCTAAAATAACAATAAATACCTAAGCGGTAGCGATGCGTGAAATAGTCACAAGGGCGGTGGGCTATATGCTGGTCATGAGGGTTGGGGAGGGGTTTAGGGTGCTGGTCGTCTAAAATGGGTACAGTCTTTTCGAGGGTCCTCGTGTGCCAGGATGGGAGGCTACTGGTCAGCTGCCTAAAATGGCAAGAAATGCCAATGACCTTGTGCGTGAAATATTCACGAGGCGGTGGGCTATAATAGCTAGTCCTTGAGGGTTGGGTAGGGGTTTTCGGGGCTCTTGTCTTCGGAAATGGGTACATTCTTTTCGAGGGTCCTCGTGTGCCGGTGGGAGGCTACGGTCGAGGCACTACAAAATAGCAAGAAATGCTCTGTGGCCAGTGCGTGAAAGCAGTCGCCGAGGCAGGTGGGCTATGCTGGTCCGAGGGGTTAGGGAGGAAGTTCTGGGCTCACTGGGCGTGAGAAATGGGTGCAGTCTTTTCAAGGGTCCTCGTGTGCCCGGTGGGAGGCTCTGATCGAGCACACACTAAAGACAAGACATGCCAATGGCCTTGTAGCGTGAAATAATCATGGGGCGGTGGGCTATAGCCTTTGGTCCGCGGGGGTTGAGGAGGGGGTTTAGGGGGCTCTGGTCATCAAAAATGGGTACAGTCTTTTCGTGGGTCCTCTTGTGCCCAGTGGGAGGCTACGGTCAGAAGCCTGCCCTAAAATGGCAATAAATACCTAGCGGCGCAGTGCGTGAAATAGTCACCGAGGCCGGTGGGCTATAATAACTGGTCCTTGGGGTTGGGGGAGGGGTTTAGGGTGCTCTGGTCGCCGAAAATGGGTACAGCCTTTTCGGGGTCCTCGTGTGATGGGAGGCTCAGGTCAAAAGCCTGCCCTAAAATGGCAAGAAATGCCCTACAGGGCAGCGCGTGAAATATTCACCGAGGTCGGTGGGCTATAGCCTGGTCCAGGGGGGGTTGGGAGGGTTTAGGGCTCACAGTGGTCGAAATGGGTACGTTCTTTTGAGGGTCCTGTGTGCCCAGGTGAGGAGGCTACTGATCAGGCACATACTAAAATGGCAAGAAATGCTCGTGGCCAGTGTGATGAAATATTCACCAAGGGCAGGTGGGCTATAGCCTTTGATCCCATGAGGGGTTGGGAGGGTTTAAAGGGGTTACAGTGCGTGGATGGGTACATTCTTTTCGAGGGTCCTAGTGTGCTTGATGAGAGAGGCTGATTGAAGGCACCTAAAATGGCAAGAAATGCTCAGTGGCCTTGTGCGTGAAAGCAGTCAAAGGCGGTGGGCTATAGCCTTTGAGTCCCGTCTTGGGTTGGGGTGGGGTTTGGGGGGCTCTGGTCTTCTGAAATGGATCTGAGTCTTTTCGGGGTCTCGTGTGCCAGTGGGAGGCTACGGTCGGAAGCACTGCCCCTAAAAATAACAAGAAAATGCCTTAATGACCTTGTGCGCGTGAAATATTCACAGCGGTGGGCTATGGTCCTGGGGGTTGGGGAGGGTTTGAGGGGCTCTGGTGGTCGTCAGAAATGGATCAGTCTTTTGAGGGGTCCTCGTGTGCCCGGTGGGAGGCTCACAGTCAGGAAGCACTGCACAAATGGCAGAAATGCCCCTCTGTGTGGCGCGTGAAATAATCAAGGGCGGTGGGCTATAACTGCTGTCCATGATGGTTAGGTTGGGAGGGGTTTAGGGGCTCTGGTGCGTCGAGAAATGGATACTGAGTCTTTTGAGGGTCCTACGTGCCCGTGTGCGGGTGGGAGGCTCTGGTCGAAGCACATACTAAAATATGAAATGCCCTCTGTTGTAGTAGCGTGGAAATAGTCAAAAGTGGGTGGGCTATAGTAACTGGTCATGATTGGTTGGTTGGGAGGGGTTTAGGGTGCTCACGGTCATCGAGAAAATGGGTACAGCACCGAGGGGTCCTCGTGTGGGTGGGAGGCCTCGGTCAAAAGCACGCCTAAAATGGCAGAAATGCCCTCTGGTAGTAGCGTGAAATGTCAGGGGTGGTGGGCTATAGCCTTTAGTCCGGGGGGGTTGGGAGGGTTTAGGGGCTCAGTCGTGAAATGGGTACATTCTTTTCGAGGGTCTCGTGTGCCAGTGGGGAGGCTACGGTCGAGGCACATACTAAAATGGCAAGAAATGCTTTCAGTGGCCTTGTGCGTGAAAGCAGTCGTGCCGGTGGGAGTGTATAGCCTTTGGTCCGTGGGGTTGGGGAGGGGTTTGCGGGGGCTCACGGTGCGTGAAATGGGTACAGTCTTTTTCAAGGGTCCTCGTGTGCCCGGTGGCGAAGGCTCTGGTCAAGCACTGCCACTAAAATCGAAATGCCCTACTGGTAGCGTGAAATATTCAAAGTAGGTGGGCTATAGCCTTTGGTCCATGAGGGGTTGGGGAGGGGGTTTAGGGTACTCTAGTCATCTAAAATGGGTACAGACTTTTCGAGGTCCTCGTGTGCCAGGTGGGAGGCCCCGGACAGAGCCATGCCCTAAAATAGCAAAAATGCCCCTCTGGTAGCAATGATGAAATATTCCGCAGGGCGGTGGGCTATGGCCAGGTCCATGAGGGTTGGGGAGGGGTTTGAGGGGCTCACAGTGTCGTCGAAATGAGTGCAGTCTTTTGAGGGTCCTCGTGTGTGCCCAGTGGGAGGCTATGGTCAGAAACCGGCCCTAAAATAACAAGAAATGCCAATGGCCCGTGAAATGATCAAGGGCGGTGGGCTATAACCTTGGTCCTCGGTGGTTGGGGAGGGGTTTAGAGGGGCTCTGGTGCGTCGAAATAATGGTCTGATCTTTGAGGGTCTCGTGTGCCAGTGGGAGAGCTATGGTCAGGCGGCCCTAAAATGGCAAGAAATGCTAAGCAGCGTGAAATAGTCCTGAGGCGGTGGGCTATGTGCTGGTCATGAGGGTTGGGGAGGGGTTTAGGGGCTACAGTGGTCGAAATGGATACATTCTTTTCGAGCGTCTCGTGTACTTGATGGGAGGCTACTGATCAGGAGGCACCTGCCCTAAAATGGCAAAAATGCCAGTGGCCTTGTGGGAAATAGACAAAGGCGGTGGGCTATAGCCTTTGAGTGAGGGGTTGGGGAGGGGTTTAGGGTGCTCTGGTCATGAAATGGGTACAGTCTTTTGAGGTCCTCGTGTACCAGTGGGAGGCTACTGGTCAGAAGCCTGCCCTAAAATGGCAAGAAATGCTTAGTAGCTGCGTAAACAGTCGCCGAGGCAGTGGGCTATAGCCTTTGGTCCTTGAGGGTTGGAGAGGAAGTTACAGGGGACTCTGGGCGTCGGAAATGCAGTCTTTTCGAGGGTCTCGTGTGCCCAGTGGGAGGCTACGGTCAAGCCAGCCCTAAAATGGCAAGACATGCCAGTAGCCTTGTGCGTGAAATAATCGTCGAGGCCGGTGGGCTATAGCCTTTGGTCCCTTGGGGGTTGGGGAGGGGTTTAGGGGCTCTGGTCATCAAAATGGTCAGATCTTTTCGAGGGTCCTCGTGTGCCCGGTGGGAGGCTCTGGTCAGAAACCTGCCCTAAAATGGCAAGAAATGCTTTCAGTGGGCGCAGTCTCGTGAAGCAGTCAGCCCGGTGTGCTATAGCCTTTAGTCCAGGGGGTGGGAGGAAGTTACGGGCCTCTGGGCGTCGGAAATGGGTACAGTCTTTCGAGGGTGCTCGTGTGCCCAGTGGGAGGCTACGGTCAGGCTGCCCTAAAATGTAAGACATGCCCAGTGACGCCTTGGCGTGTGAAATAGTCGTTGGGCGGTGGGCTATAGCTGGTCACGGGGGTTGGGAGGGTTTGGGGAGTTACAGTCGTCGGAAATAAGTCAGTCTTTCGAGGGTCCTCGTGTGTCGATGGGAGGCTACAGTCGAGGCACTGCCCTAAAATGGCAAAAATGCCCAATGACATGTGCGTGAAATAGTCCTCGAGGCGGTGGGCTATAGATTTTGGTCCGAGGGGGTGGGGAGGGGTTTAGGGGGCTCTTGTCATCGAAAATGGGTACTGAGTCTTTTGAGGGTCCTCGTGTGTGCCAGTGGGAGGCTACGGTCAGGCCTGCCTAAAATGTAAGAAAAAAAACAGGCGCAGCGTGGAAATAGTCAAGGCCGGTGGGCTATACTGGTCCCATGAGGGTTGGGGAGGGGTTTAGGGGGCTCTGGTCATCGAAAATGGGTACAGTCTTTTCGAGGGTCCTCGTGTGCCCAGTGGGAGGCTCTGATGAGCACTGCCCTAAAATGGCAAGAAATGCCCAGTAGCGCTGCTTCGTGAAATAGTCACAGGGTCGGTGGGCTATAGCCTTTGGTCATGAGGGGTTGGGGAGGGGTTTAGGGGCTCACAGTCGTCGGGAAATGGGTACATTCTTTTCGAGGGTTCTCGTGTGCCAGTGGGAGGCTCTGAGTCAGAGCCTGCCTAAAATGGCAGAAATGCTCGGTAGGCGCAGCGCGTTAAATAGTCATGAGGCAGGTGGGCTATGTGCTTTGGTCATGAGGGTTGGGAGGGGTTTCGGGGGCTCTGTGGGTTAGAAATGGGTACAGTCTTTTGAAGGGTCCTCGTGTGCCCAGTGGGAGGCTCTGATCAGCCTGCCCTAAAATGTAAGAAATATGTAGCAGGTAGCAGTCACGTGAAATAGTCAGCGGGCGGTGGGCTATGTGCTGGTCCATGATGGTTGGGGAGGGGTTTAGGGGCTCAAGTGCGTGAAATGGGTACAGTCTTTTCGAGGGTCCTCGTGTGCCTAGTGGGAGGCTACGGTCGAGCCTGCCTAAAATGGCAAAAATGCCATGTGAGCGTGGCGTGGAAATAGTCACAAGGGCGGTGGGCTATATGCTGGTCCCTTGAGGGGTTGGGGAGGGGTTTAGGGGCTCTGTTAAGTGGAAATGGGTACATTCTTTTCGAGCGTCCTCGTGTGCCAGGTGGGAGGCTCTGTCGAAGGCACATGCCTACAAAATGGCAAAAATTCCCAATGGCGCAGCGCGTGAAATAGTCCTCGAGGCGGTGGGCTATAGCCTTTGGTCATGAGGGTTGGGGAGAGGGTTTAGGGGCTCACGGTCGCCGAAAATGGTGCAGTCTTTCGAGGTCTCGTGTGCCAGATGGGAGGCTACGGTCAAGCACACTAAAATGGCAAGAAATACCAATGACCGCGTGGGAAATAGTCACAGGGCCGGTGGGCTATGTGCCTTTGGTCCTTGAGGTTGGGGAGGGTTTAGGGGCTCTGAGTCGTGAAATGGGTACATTCTTTTCGAGGCGTCCTCGTGTGCCCAGGTGGGAGGCTACGGTCAGGAGGCACTGCTAAAATGGCAAAAATTCCCAGCGGCGCATGTGCGTGAAATAGTCCTCGAGGCGGTGGGCTATAGCCTTTAGTCCAGCGGGGTTGGGGAGGGGTTTAGGGGCTCGGTCGCCGAAAATGGGTAAAGTCTTTTGAGGGTCCTCGTGTGCCAGTGGGAGGCTCTACGGTCGAGCACATGCTAAAATGGCAAGAAATACCTAGCAGCGCCAGTCGTGAAATAGTCACAAGGCGGTGGGCTATAACCTTTGGTCCGGTGGTTGGGGGAGGGTTTGGGGGCTCACGGTGCGTCGAAATGGGTACAGTCTTTTCGAGGGTCTCGTGTGCCTAGTGGGAGGCTACGGTCGAAGCACTGCCCTAAAATGGCAAGAAATGCCAGTGCTTGTGCGTGAAATAAGTCACCAAGGCGGTGGGCTATAGCCTTTGGTCCTTGAGGGTTGGGGAGGGGTCTAGGGGGCTCTGAGTCGTCGTGAAATGGGTACATTCTTTTCGGCGTCCTCGTGTGCCAGTGGGAGGCTACGGTCAGGCCTGCCCTAAAATGGCAAAAATTCCAATGTAGCGCGCGTGAAATATCCTCGAGGCGGTGGGCTATAGCCTTTGGTCCCTTGAGGGGTTGGGGAGGGGTTTAGGGGCTCACGGTCGCCGAAAATGGGTCAGTCTTTTGAGGGTCCTCGTGTGCCAGGTGGGAGGCTCTGGTCGGAAGCACACTAAAATGGCAAATACCAGTGGCGCATGCGCGTGAAATAGTCACCAAGGGCCGGTGGGCTATAATGCTAGTCATGAGGTTGGGAGGGTTTGGGGCTCAGTCGTCGAGAAATGGGTACAGTCTTTTCAAGGGTCCTCGTGTGCCAGTGGGAGGCTACGGTCACAGGCCTGCCTCAAAATGGCAAGAAATACCTAAGCGCAGTCGTGAAATAGTCAAGGCGGTGGGCTATATGCTGGTCCTTGATGGTTGGGGAGGGTTCGGGGCTCAGTCGTCAGGAAATGGGTACAGTCTTTTCGAGGGTCCTCGTGTGCCTAGTGGGAGGCTACAGTCGAGCACTGCCCTAAAATGGCAAGAAATGCCCAGCTGACGCAGCGTGAAATAGTCACCGAGGCCGGTGGGCTATAGCCTTTGGTCCGCGGGGGTTGGGGAGGGGGTTTAGGGGGCTCTAGTCGTCGGAAATGGGTACATTCTTTTCGAGCGTCCTCGTGTGCCCAGTGGGAGGCTACGGTCAGAGGCCTGCCCTAAAATGGCAAAAAATTCCCAGCGGCGCAGCGCGTGAAATAGTCCTCGAGGCCGGTGGGCTATAGCCTTTGGTCCGCGGGGGTTGGGAAGGGGGTTTAGGGTGCTCTAGTCATCGAAAATGGGTACAGTCTTTTCGAGGGTCCTCGTGTGCCCAGTGGGAGGCTCTGATCAGGCTTTGCCCTAAAATAGCAAGAAATGATCAATGGCCGCGTGAAGCAGTCGCCGGCGGTGGGCTATAGCCTTTGGTCCGCGGGGTTGGGTTGGGGGTTTTGGGGGATCTGGTCGTCGGAAATGGGTACATTCTTTTCGAGGGTCCTCGTGTGCCCGGTGGGAGGCTACGGTCAGAGGCCTTCCCTAAAATAGCAAGAAATGCCAATGACGTGGTAGCGCGTGAAGCAGGCGCGAGGCGGTGGGCTATGTGCTGGTCCTGAGGAGTTGGGGAGGAAGTTGGGACTCTGGCCGTCGGAATGGACAGATCTTTTCGAGGTCCTCGTGAGCCAGGTGGGAGGCTCTGATTCAAAGCCTGCCTAAAAATGGCAAGTCATGCCAATGACAGCGTGAAATAATCATGAGGCAGGTGGGCTATAGCTTTGGTCCATGAGGGGTTGGGGAGGGGTTTAGGGGGCTCTGGTCATCAAAAATGGGTACAGTCTTTTGAGGGTCTCGTGTGCCCAGGTGGTAGGCTCTGTCGAAACACCACTAAAATGGCAAGAAATACAGAAATACCCAGTAGCGTGCGTGAAATATTCACGAAGCGGTGGGCTATAGCTTTGGTCCCATGAGGGGTTGGGAGGGGTTTAGGGGCTCAGTCGTCGGAAATGGGTACATTCTTTTCGAGGTGCTCGTGTGTGCCCGGTGGGAGGCTACGGTCGAAGCACTGCCTAAAATCAAAAAATGCTCAGTGGCCTTGTGCGTGAAGCAGTCATGAGGCGGTGGACTATAGCCTTTAGTCCATGAGGGGTTGGGAGGAGATTACAGGGTTACGGGTGTCGGAAATGGGTAATGTCTTTTCGAGGGTCCTCGTGTGCCAGTGGGAGGCTCTGACGAAGGCACATACTAAAATGTGAAATGCCCAGTGAATGCTGGCGTGAAATAGTCACAGGGCCGGTGGGCTATAGCCTGGTCCCATGAGGGTTGGGAGGGTGTTTGGGGGCTCACGGTGGGTCGGAAATGGGTACATTCTTTTCGAGAGTCCTCGTGTGCCCGGTGGGAGGCTACAGTCGAGGCGACCTAAAATGGTAAAAATGCCAGTGACACGTGCGTGAAATAGTCACCAAGGCGGTGGGCTATAACTGGTCCCAGCGGGGTTGGGGAGGGTTTAGGGTGCTACGGTCATCGAAAATGGGTACAGTCTTTTGAGGGTCCCTCGTCTTGTGTGATGGGAGGCTCTGATCAGGCACGCCCTAAAATGGTAAAAGAAATGCCAAGTGTGGCCTTGGCAGAAATAATCACCAAGGCAGTGGGCTATAGCGTTTAGTCCATGAGGGGTTGGGGAGGGGTTTAGGGGCTCTGGTCGTCGGGAAATGGGTACATTCTTTTCGAGGGTCCTCGTGTGGCGATGGGAGGCTACGGTCAGGCACCTAAAATGGCAAGAAATGCCAAGTGACGCAGCCTTGAAAGCAGTTCTGAGGCAGGTGGGCTATAGCCTTTAGTCCCATGAGGGTTGGGAGGAGAGTTACAGGGCTCTGGTGGTCGGAAATGGGTGCAGTCTTTTGAAGGTACTCGTGTGCCCTTGGGTGGGAGGCTACAGTCAGGAAGCCTGCCCTAAAATAATGTGAGACATGCCCATGGCCCAGCGCGTGAAATAGTCGGCAGGCGGTGGGCTATAGCCTTTAGTCATGAGGGTTGGGGAGGGGTTTAGGGGCTCTGGTCATGAAAATGGGTACAGTCTTTTCGAGGGTCCTCTGGTGCTTGATGGGAGGCTACGGTCAGAAGCACATACTAAAATGGCAAGAAATACCAATGGCCTTGTGCGTGAAATAATCACCATGACGGTGGGCCTGTGCTAGTCCAGCGGGGTTGGGGGGTTTGAGGGCTCAGTCGTGAGGAAATGGAGTGCAGTCTTTTCGAGGAGTGCTCGTGTGCCCAGTGGGAGGCTACGGTCGAGCCTGCCTAAAATAAGAAATGCTCGGCAATGGCGCAGCGCGTGAAGCAGTCAGCAAGGCGGTGGACTATAACTGGTCCGCGGGGTTGGGGAGGGAAGTTAGGGACTCTCAGGCGTCGGAGAAATGGGTCTGAGTCTTTTCAAGGTCCTCGTCGCCCAGTGGGAGGCTCTGATCAAGCACTGCCCTAAAATGAGACATGCCAGTATGGCCTTGGCCATGAAATAGTCAGCAGGCGGTGGGCTATGTGCCTTTGGTCCAGCGGGGTTGGGGAGGGGTTTAGGGGCTCTGTTCATGAAAGTACAGACTTTTGAAGGTCCTCGTGTGCCTAGTGGGAGGCTCTGATTGAAGCACTGCCCTAAAATGGCAAAAATGCCAGTGGCCTTGTGCGTGAAATAGTCACCAAGGGCGGTGGGCTATAATAACTGGTCATGAGGGTTGGGGAGGGGTTTAGGGGGCTCAGTGGTCGGAAATGGGTACAGTCTTTTCGAGGGTCCTCGTGTGCCAGTGGGAGGCTACGGTCAGGCACACTAAAAATGGCAAGACATGCCAGTGGCCAGCGTGAAATAATCACAGGCAGTGGGCTATAGCCTTTGGTCCCATGAGGGGTTGGGGAGGGTTTAGGGGCTCTGGTCATCGAAAATGGGTCTGAGTCTTTTCGAGGTCTCACAGTGCCAGTGGGAGGCTCGGTCAAGCACCTAAAATGAAGAAATACCAGTGGCAGCGTGAAATAGTCACCATGACGGTGGGCTATAGCCTTTAGTCCATGAGGGTTGGGAGGGTTTGGGGCTCTGGTCGTCAGAAATGGGTACAGTCTTTTCGAGAGTGCTCGTGTGCCCAGTGGGAGGCTACGGTCAGAAGCCTGCCCTAAAATGGCAAGAAATGCACAGAGCGTGAAGCAGTCGCCGAGGCGGGACTATAGCCTTTGGTCCCAGGGTTGGGAGGAAGTTACAGGGGTTACAGGTGTGGAAATGGGTAATGTCTTTTCGAGGGTCCTCGTGTGCCCAGTGGGAGGCTACTGTCAGAAGCCTGCCCTAAAATGGCAAGAAATGCCCAGCGGCGCAGCGCGTGAAATAGTCACCGAGGCCGGTGGGCTATAGCCTTTGGTCCGCGGGGGTTGGGGAAGGATGTTCGGGGGCTCTGGGCGTCCGAAATGGGTACAGTCTTTTCGAGGGTCCTCGTGTGCCCAGTGGAAGGCTACGGTCAGAAGCCTGCCCTAAAATGGCAAGACATGCCCAGCGGCGCAGCGCGTGAAATAGTCGCCCGGGCAGATTGGGCTATAGCCTTTGGTCCGCGGGGGTTGGGGAAGGATGTTCGGGGGCTCTGGGCGTCCGAAATGGGTACAGTCTTTTCGAGGGTCCTCGTGTACCCAGTGGGAGGCTACGGTCAGAGGCGTGCCCTAAAATGGCAAGAAATGCCCAGCGGCGCAGCGTGGGAAATAGTCACCGAGGCCGGTGGGCTATAGGCTTTTGTCCGTGGGGGTTGGGGTGCGGGTTTAGGGGGCTCTGGTCGTTGGAAATGGGTACATTCTTTTCGAGGGTCCTCGTGTGCCCAGTGGGAGGCTACAGTCAGAGGCCTGCCCTAAAATGACAAGAAATGCCAGTGGCCTTGTGCGTGAAAGCAGTTGCAGGCGGTGGGCTATGTGCTGGTCCGCGGGGGTTGGGGAGGGAAGTTCTGGGGCTCTGGGCGTCAAAAATGGGTACAGTCTTTTCGAGGGTCCTCGTGTGCCCAGTGGGAGGCTACGGTCAGAGGCCTGCCCTAAAATGACAAGAAATACCCAGCGGCGCAGCGCGTGAAACGGTCGCCGAGGCCGGTGGGCTATAGCCTTTGGTCCGCGGGGGTTGGGGTGGGACGTTCGGGGGCTCTGGGCGTCCGAAATGGGTACAGTCTTTTCGAGGGTCTTCGTGTGCCCAGTGGGAGGCTACGGTCAGAAGCCTGCCCTAAAATGGTAAGAAATCCCAAGCGGCGCAGCACGTCAAATAGTCGCCGAGGCCGGTGGGCTATAGCCTTTGGTCCACGGGGGTTGGGGAAGGTGTTTCGGGGGCTCTGGTCGTCGGAAATGGGTACAGTCCTTTCGAGGGTCCTCGTGTGCCCAGTGGGGCCTTCTGATCAGAGGCTTGCCTAAAATGGCAAGAAATACCAAGCCGGCCGGGAAATAAGTCACTTGAGGCCGGTGGGCTATAGCCTGGTCCCTTGAGGTTGGGAGGGAAGTTACAGGGCTCTAGGCGTCAAAAATGGGTACAGTCTTCGAGGGTCCTCGTCGTGTGCCCAGTGGGAGGCTACTGATCAGAGGCACATCCTAAAATGACAAGAAATACCAAGCGGTGCGTGAAGCAGTCATGAGGCAGGTGGGCTATAATGCTGGTCATGCGGGGTTGGGGTGGGGCGTTCGGGGGCTCACAGGCGTCGAAATGGAGTACAATCTTTTCGAGGGTCTTCGTGTGCTTGATGGGAGGCTACTGTCAGAAGCCTGCCCTAAAATGTGAAATCCCAAGCGGTGGCGCACGTGAAATAGTCATGAGGCGGTGGGCTATAGCCTTTGGTCCAGGGGTTGGGAAAGGTGTTTGAGGGCTCAGTGTCGGAAATGGGTACAGTCCTTCGAGGTCCTCGTGTGCCCAGTGGGGACCTTCTGATCGAGCTTGCCCTAAAATAGCAAGAAATACCAATGGCGCAGCGTGAAATAATCACTTGAGGCAGTGGGCTATAGCCTTTGGTCCATGGGTGTTGGGGAGGGGTTTGGGGGCTCTGGGTCAGAAATGGGTACAGTCTTCGAGGGTCTCGTGTGCCCGGTGGGAGGCTCTGACCAGAAACACATGCCCTAAAATGGCAAGAAATGCCAATGGCCAGCGTGAAATAATCACAAGGCGGTGGGCTATGTGCTGGTCATGAGGGTTGGGGAAGGATGTTCGGGGCTCTGGGCGTCAGAAATGGGCCTGATCTTTTCGAGGGTCCTCGTGTGCCCAGTGGAAGGCTACGGTCAGAAGCCTGCCCTAAAATGGCAAGACATGCCCAGCGGCGCAGCGCGTGAAATAGTCGCCGAGGCCGGTGGGCTATAGCCTTTGGTCCGCGGGGGTTGGGGAAGGATGTTCGGGGGCTCTGGGCGTCCGAAATGGGTACAGTCTTTTCGAGGGTCCTCGTGTACCCAGTGGGAGGCTACGGTCAGAGGCGTGCCCTAAAATGGCAAGAAATGCCCAGCGGCGCAGCGTGGGAAATAGTCACCGAGGCCGGTGGGCTATAGGCTTTTGTCCGTGGGGGTTGGGGTGCGGGTTTAGGGGGCTCTGGTCGTTGGAAATGGGTACATTCTTTTCGAGGGTCCTCGTGTGCCCAGTGGGAGGCTACAGTCAGAGGCCTGCCCTAAAATGACAAGAAATGCCCAGCGGCCTTGACGCGTGAAAGCAGTTGCAGGTCGGTGGGCTATAGCCTTTGGTCCATGAGGGGTTGGGAGGAAGTTACGGGGCTCTGGGCGTCAAAAATGGGTCACAGTCTTTTGAGGCTCCTCGTGTGCCCTGTGGGTGGCTCCGGTCAGCGGCCTGCCCTAAAATGACAAGAAATACCCAGCGGCGCAGCGCGTGAAACGGTCGCCGAGGCCGGTGGGCTATAGCCTTTGGTCCGCGGGGGTTGGGGTGGGACGTTCGGGGGCTCTGGGCGTCCGAAATGGGTACAGTCTTTTCGAGGGTCTTCGTGTGCCCAGTGGGAGGCTACGGTCAGAAGCCTGCCCTAAAATGGTAAGAAATCCCAAGCGGCGCAGCACGTCAAATAGTCGCCGAGGCCGGTGGGCTATAGCCTTTGGTCCACGGGGGTTGGGGAAGGTGTTTCGGGGGCTCTGGTCGTCGGAAATGGGTACAGTCCTTTCGAGGGTCCTCGTGTGCCCAGTGGGACGCTACGGTCAGAGGCTTGCCCTAAAATGGCAAGAAATACCCAGCGGCGCAGCGCGGGAAATAGTCACTGAGGCCGGTGGGCTATAGCCTTTGGTCCGCGGGGGTTGGGGAGGGGGTTTCGGGGGCTCTGGTCGTCAGAAATGGGTACAGTCTTTTCGAGGGTCCTCGTGTGCCCAGTGGGAGGCTACGGTCAGAGGCTTGCCCTAAAATGGAAAGAAATGCCCAGCGGCGCAGCGTGAAATAGTCGCCGAGGCCGGTGGGCTATAGCCTTTGGTCCACGGGGGTTGGGGAGGCGCGTCGGAAATGGGTACAGTCTTTTCGAGGGTCCTCGTGTGCCCCGTGGGAGGCTACGGTCAGAGGCCTGCCCTAAAATGACAAGAAATGCCAAGCGGCGCAGCGCGTGAAATAGTCACCGAGGCCGGTGGGCTATAGCCTTTGGTCCGCGGGGGTTGGGGAGGGGGTTTCGGGGGCTCTGGTTGTCAGAAATGGGTACAGTCTTTTCGAGGGTCCTCGTGTGCCCAGTGGGAGGCTACGGTCAGAAGCCTGCCCTAAAATGGCAAGAAATGCCATGGCGCAACCCGTGAAATAATCGCCAAGGCGGTGGGCATAGCCTTTGGTCCATGAGGGTTGGGGAGGGAAGTTACAGGGCTTTAGGCGTCGAAATGGGTCTGATCTTTCGAGGGTCTCGTGTACCTAGTGGGAGGCTACGGTCAGGCTTGCTCTAAAATAATGAGAAATGCCAATGGCCATGCGGAAATAGTCACTTGAGGCAGTGGGCTATAAGCCTTTGGTCCTTGAGGGTTGGGAGGGGTTTGAGGGTTCTGGTCGTCAGAAATGAGTACAGTCTTTTCGAGGGTCGTCGTGTGGCCAGTGGGAGGCTACTGATTGAGGCTTTGCCCTAAAATGGCAAGAAATGTCAGTGGCGCAGCGTGAAATCGTCAGCCCAAGGCGGTGGGCTATAAGCCTTGATCCAGCATGAGGGTTAGGGAGGGCGTTCGAGAGCTCTGGGCGTTGGAAATGGGTACAGTCTTTTCGAGGGTCCTCGTGTGCCCATTGGGAGGCCTACTGGTCAGGCTGCCTAAAATGGCAAGAAATGCCAGCTGCATGGCGCGTGAAATAATCGCCCGAGGCGGTGGGCTATAGCTTTGGTCACAGGGGTTGGGGGCCTGGCGTGGAAATGGGTACAGTCTTTTCGAGGTCTCGTGTGCCCGTGGGAGGCTCAGTCTGAGGCACCTGTCCTAAAATGACAAGAAATGCCAAGCGGGTGAAGCGTCGCCGAGGCGGTGGGCTATAACTGCTTTGGTCCCATGAGGGGAGGAGGGAAGTTACAGGGCTCTGGCGTCAAAAATGGTACATTCATTTCGAGGGTCCAAGTGTGCCCAGTGGGAGGCTACGGTCAGAGGCCTGCCCTAAAATAACAAGAAATGTCAATGTGCCAGCGCGTGAAACAGTCAGCAAGGCAGTGGGCTATAATGCTGGTCATGAGGGGTTGGGGAGGGAAGTTCAGGGGCTCTGGGCGTCAAAATGGGTCTGATCTTTTCGAGGGTCCTCGTGTGCCCAGTGGGAGGCTACGGTCAGAAGCCTGCCCTAAAATGGCAAGAAATGCCAAGCGGCGCAGCACGTCAAATAGTCGCCGAGGCCGGTGCGCTATAGCCTTTGGTCCACGGGGGTTGGGGAAGGTGTTTCGGGGGCTCTGGTCGTCGGAAATGGGTACAGTCTTTTCGAGGTCCTAGTGTGCCCAGTGGGGCCTTCTGATCGAGAGCTTGCCCTAAAATGGCAAGAAATGCCAGTGGCCTTGTGTGAAATAATCACTTGAGGCCGGTGGGCTATAGCCTTTGGTCATGAGGGGTTGGGAGGGTTGGGGGGGCTCTGGTCGTCAGAAATGGGTACAGTCTTTTCGAGGGTCCTCGTGTGCCCAGTGGGAGGCTACGGTCAGAGGCTTGCCCTAAAATGGAAAGAAATGCCAATGGCAGCGCGTGAAATAATCGCAGGCCGGTGGGCTATAGCTGGTCCAGAGGGGTTGAGAGGCTGCGTCAGGAAATGGGTCTGATCTTTTTGAGGGTCCTCGTGTGCCCGTGGGAGGCTCTGATCGAGCCTGCCCTAAAATGACAAGAAATTCCAAGCGTCGCAGCGCGTGAAATAGTCACCGAGGCCGGTGGGCTATAGCCTTTGGTCCGCGGGGGTTGGGGAGGGGGTTTCGGGGGCTCTGATTGTCAGAAATGGGTACAGACTTTTCGAGGGTCCTCGTGTGCCCAGTGGGAGGCTACGGTCACAAGCCTGCCCTAAAATGGCAAGAAATGCCGAGCGGCGCAGCGCGTGAAATAGTTACCGAGGCCGGTTGGCTATAGCTTTTGGTCCGCGTTCGGGGGCTCTGGGTGTCGCAAATGGGTACAGTCTTTTCGAGCGTCCTCGTGTGCCGAGTGGGAGGCTACGGTCACAAGCCTGCCCTAAAATGGCAAGACATGCCCAGCGGCGCAGCGCGTGAAATAGTCAGGAGGCAGTGGGCTATAGCCTTTGGTCCATGAGGGTTGGGAGGGCGTTCGAGGGCTCAGGTGTCGGAAATGGGTAAAAGTCTTTTCGAGGTCCTTGTGTGCCAGGTTAGGCTCAGTCACAAGCACCCTAAAATGGCAAGACATGCCAATGGCAGCGCGTGAAATAGTCCCGAGGCGGTCGGCTATAGCCTTTGGTCCCGGGGTTGGGAGAGGTTTAAGGGGTTTACGGTGTCGGAAATGGGAAATCTGCAGTCTTCTGAGGGTCCTCGTGTACTAGTGGGAGAGCTACTGATCATAGCACTGCCCTAAAATGGCAAGAAAGCGTCCAAGCAGTAGCGCGTGAAATAATCGCCGAGGCGGTGGGGAGTATAGCCTTTGGTCCCATGAGGGGTTGGGGAGGGGCGTTAGGGGCTCTGGGTGTGGAAGTGGGTACAGACTTTTCGAGGTCTCGTGCACCAGTGGGAGGCTCTGGTCAGAGCTTGCCCTAAAATGGCAAGAAATGCCAAAGCAGGCGCATAGCGTCGAATAATCGCCATGTGGCCGGTGGGCTATAGCCTTTGGTCCGCGGGGGTTGGGGAGGGACGTTCGGGGGCTCTGGTCGTCCGAAATGGGTACAGTCTTTTCAAGGGTCTTCGTGTGCCAAGTGGGAGGCTACGGTCAGAGGCCTCCCAGCAAATGGTAATAAAAAAATCATGGCCAATGCGCGTTAAATAGTCACAAGGCGGTGGGCTATAATAACTGGTCATGAGGGGTTGGGGAGGGTTTAGGGGCTCTGGTCTTCAAAAAATGGGTACAGTCTTTTCGAGGGTCCTCGTCGTGTGCCCAGTGGGAGGCTCTGGTCACTGAAGCCTGCCCTAAAATGGCAAGAAATACCAGCGCGTAGCGTGAAATAGTCACCAGGCGGTGGGCTATAGCCAGTCCTTGAGGTTGGGGAGGGTTTGGGGCTCACAGTGGTCAGAAATGGATACAATCTTTTCGAGGGTCCTCGTGTGCCCAGTGGGAGGCTACGGTCAGGCACGCCTAAAATGGCAAAAATACCTAGCCAGCTGTGCGTGAAATAGTCACAAGCCGGTGAGCTATAATGTAGTCATGAGGGGTTGAGGGGGTTTAGGGGGCTCACAGTGGTCGAAATGGGTACACTCTTTTCGAGGTCCTCGTCTGTGATGAGACTCTGATCGGTCAAGTCTGCCTAAAATGGCAAGAAATGCCAGCCAGTGGCCAGCGTGAAATAATCGCCGATGCAGTGGGCTATAGCCTTGATCATGAGGGTTGGGGAGGCGGTTTGGGGGTTACAGGTCGTCGAGAAATGGTTACAGTCTTTTTGACGGTCCTCGTGTGCCCAGTGGGAGGCTACGGTCAGAAGCCTGCCTAAAATAGCAAAAAATACCAATGGCCTTGAGCGCGTGAATTACTCAGAGGCCGGTGGGCTATAGCCTTTCGCCCGCGGGGGTTGGGAAGGGGGGTTCAGGGGATCTGGGTGACGGAAATGGGTAAAGCCTTTTCGAGGCTCCTCGTGTGCCCAATGGGAAGCCATGGTCAGAGGCCTGTCCTAAAATGGCAAGAACTGCCTAGCGGCGCAGCGCGCGAAATAGTCATCGAGGCCGGTGGGCTATAGCCTTTGGTCTGTGGGGGTTGGGGATGGGGGTTCGGGGGCTCTGTGCGTCGGAAATGGATACAGTCTTTTCGAGGGTCCTCGTGTGCCCAGTGGGAGGCTACGGTCAGAGGCCTGCCCTAAAATGGCAAGAAATACCCTGCGTCGCAGCGCGTGAAATACTCGCCGAGGCCGGTGGGCTATAGCCTTTGGTCCGCGGGGGTTGGGGAGGGGCGTTCGGGGCCTCTGGGCGTCGGAAATGGGTACAGTCTTTTCGAGGGTCCTCGTGTGCCCAGTGGGAGGCTACGGTCAGAAGCCTGCCCTAAAATGGTAAGAAATGCCGAGTGAACGCGTGAAATAGTCATGGGGCCGGTGGGCTATAGCATTTGGTCCCTTGAGGGGTTGGGGAGGAGGTTTCGGGGGATCTGGTCGTCGGAAATGGGTACAGTCTTTTGAGGGTCCTCGTGTGCCCAGTGAGCTACAGTCAGGCCTGCCCTAAAATAAAAAATGACCAGCCAGCAGCCTTGTGCGTGAAATAGTCCAAGGGCGGTGGGCTATAGCCTTTGGTCCATGAGGTTGGGGAGGGGTTTAGGGGCTCAGTGGTCAAAATGGGTACAGTCTTTTCGAGGTCCTCGTGTGCCCAGTGGGAGGCTCTGATCAGAGGCCTGCCCTAAAATGACAAAAATGCCATGGCCTTGTGCGTGAAATAGTCACCAAGGGCGGTGGGCTATGCCAGTCCCATGAGGGTTGGCGAGGGTTTAAGGGTTCGGTTTGTCGAAATGGGTCCAGTCGTTTCGAGGGTCCTCGTGTGCCCGATGGGAGGAATGCAGTCAGAGGCACTGCCCTAAAATGGCAAAAATGCCTAGCGGCCTTGGCGCGTGAAATAGTCACGAGGCGGTGGGCTATAGCCTTTGGTCCATGAGGGGTTGAGGGAGGGTTTAGGGGCTCTGGTCATGAAAATGAGTACAGTCTTTTCGAGGTCCTCGTGTGATGGGAGGCTCTGGTCGAAGCACTGCCCTAAAATAACAAGAAATACCAGTAGCCAGTGCGTGAATTAGTCAACAGGCGGTGGGCTATAGCCTTTAGTCCCATGAGGGTTGGGGATGGGGTTTAAGGGGCTCACAGGTCGGAAATGGAGTCTGAGTCTTTTGGAGGGTCCTCGTGTGCCTAATGGGAGGCTACGGTCAGAGGCCTGCCCTAAAATGGCAAGAAATACCCAGCGGCGCAGCGCGTGAAATAGTCACCAAGGCCGGTGGGCTATAGCCTTTGGTGCGCGGGGGTTGGGGAGGGCCGTTCGGGGGCTCTGGGCGTCGGAAATGGGTACAGTCTTTTCGAGGGATCTCGTGTGCCCAGTGGGAGGCTACGGTCAGAAGGCTGCCCTAAAATGGCAAGAAATGCCCAGCGTCGCAGCGCGTGAAATACTCGCCGAGGCCGGTGGGCTATAGCCTTTGGTCCGCGGGGGTTGGGGAGGGACGTTCGGGCAGGCGTCGGGAAATGGGTAGTCTTTTCGAGGGTCCTCGTGTGCCCGGTGGGAGGCTACGGTCAGATGCCTGCCTTAAATGGTAAAAAATGACCAGCGCAGCGCGTGAAATAGTCACCAAGGCGGTGGGCTATAAGCCTTTGGTCATGAGGGGTTGGGGAGGGTTTAGGGGCTCTGTGCGTCAAAAATGGAGTCTGATCTTTTCGAAGGTCCTCGTGTGCCCGGTGGGAAGCTACAGTCAGGCACATACTAAAAGGGCAAAAAATACCAATGGCCTTGTGCGTGAAATAGTCACTGAGGCCGGTGGGCTATAGCCTTTGGACTGCGGGGGTTGGGGAGGGGTTTTAGGGGGCCCTGGTCGTCAAAAATGAGTACTGTCTTTTCGAGGGTCCTCGTGTGCCCAGTGGGAAGCTGATCAGGCCTGCACACTAAAAGGGCAAAAAATACCAATGACGCCTTGGCGCGTGAAATAGTCACAAGGCGGTGGGCTATATGCAGTCCATGAGGTTGGCGAGGGTTTAAGGAGTTGGTTGTCGGAAATGGGTACAGTCTTTTCGAGGGTCCTCGCGTGCTTGATGGGAGGCTACGGTCAGAACCACATCCTAAAATGGCAAGACATGCCCAGTGGTGGCCAGCGTGAAATAGTTCTGAGGCGGTGGACTATAGCCTTTGGTCCTTGGGGGTTGGGAGGGCGTTCGGGGCTCTGGGCGTCGAAATGGGTGCAGTCTTTTCGAGGGTCCTCGTGTGTGATGGGAGGCTACTGGTCAAGCCTGCCTAAAATGTAAGAAATGCCAGCGTCGCAGCGTGAAATACTCATGAGGCGGTGGGCTTTAGCCTTTCGGCAGCGGGGGTTGGGGAGGGGTTCGGGGCATCTGGGTGTCGTAAATGTGTACAGACTTTTCGAGGATCGTCGTGTGCCCAGTGGGAGGCTACTGGTCGAAGCCTGCCCTAAAATGTTAGAAATGCCAGCGAGCGCGTGAAATAGTCAGGCAGGTGGGCTATGCTGGTCCATGAGGTTGGGAGAAGGTTTGGGGCCTCTGGTCGGAAATGGGTACAGTCTTTTCGAGGGTCCTCGTGTGCTTGATGGCAGAGCTCTGATCCGGGCATGCCTAAAATGACAGGAAATGCCAATGACGCAGCTCGTGAAATAGTCATGGGGCGGTGGGCTATATAGCCTTTGGTCCTTGAGGGGTTGGGGAGGAAGTTCAGGGCTCTGGGCGTCGGAAATGGGTCTGATCTTTTGAGGGTCCTCGTGTGCCCAGGTGGGAGGCTGATCAGAGGCACACTAAAATGGCAAGAAATGACCAGTGGCGCAGCGCGCGAAATAGTCGTAGAGGCCGGTGGGCTATAGCCTTTGGTCCATGAGGGTTGGGAGGAAGTTCACAGGTCTCACAGGCGTGAAATCGTACTGATCTTTCGAGGGTCCTCGTGTGCCAGTGGGAGGCTCTGATCAAGCCTGCCTAAAATGGCAAAAAATGCCAGTAGCGCGTGAAATAGTCACAGGCGGTGGGCTATAGCCTTGGTCCATGAGGGGTTGGGGAGGGGTTTAGGGGGATCTGGTGTCAAAAATGGAGTACAGTCTTTTGAGGGTCCTCGTGTGCCCAGTGGGAGGCTACGGTCGAGCACTGCTAAAATGGCAAGAAATACCAGTGGCCGCGTGAATTAATCAGCAGGCCGGTGGGCTATAGCCTTTGGTCCTTGAGGGTTGGGATGGGGTTTAAGGGCTCAGTCGTCGGAAATGAGTGCAGTCTTTTGGAGGGTCCTCACATGCCTAATGGGAGGCTACGGTCGAGGCCTGCCCTAAAATGGCAAGAAATACCAGTGCGCAGCGCGTGAAATAGTCATAGGCGGTGGGCTATAGCCTTTGGTCTTGTGAGGGGTTGGGGAGGGCCATTCGGGGCTCTGGGCGTCGGAAATGGGTACAGTCTTTTGAGGTCTCGTGTGCCCAGTGGGAGGCTACGGTCAGGAGGCCTAAAATGTTAGAAATGCCAAGCAGCGCGTGAAATGGTCATGGGGCGGTGGGCTATAGCCTTTGGTCAGCGGGGGTTGGGAGGGATGTTAGGGGCTCAGGCGTGAAATGGGTACAGTCTTTTCGAGGGTCCTCGTGTGCCCAGTGGGAGGCTCTGATCAGAAGCCTGCCTAAAATGGCAAAAAATGCCAGCCCAGTGCGTGAAATAATCACCAAGGCGGTGGGCTATAATACTGGTCATGAGGGTTGAGGGAGGGTTTAGGGGCTCACAGTGGTCGAAAATGGGTCAGTCTTTTCGAGGGTCTCGCGTGCCAGTGGGAGGCTCTGATGCAGAAGCCTGCCTAAAATGGCAAAAATACCAATGGCGTGGCGTGAAATAGTCAACGAGGCGGTGGGCCATAGCCTTTAGTCATGAGGGTTGGCGAGGGGTTTAAGGAGCTCTGAGTGCGTCGAAATGGGTACAGTCTTTTCGAGGGTCCTAGTGTGCCCAGTGGGAGGCTCTGGTCAGGCACATACTAAAATGGCAAAAAATGACCAGTAGCCGTGAAATAATCACCGAGGCGGTGGGCTATAGCCTTTGGTCCATGAGGGGTTGGGGAGGGGTTTAGGGGCTCTGGTGCGTCAAAAATGGAGTGCAGTCTTTTTGAAGGTCCTCGTGTGCCCGGTGGGAAGCTCTGATCAGGCACATGCCCTAAAGGGCAAAAATACCCAGACTGTGCGTGAAATAGTCACCGAGGCCGGTGGGCTATAGCCTTTGGTCCGCGGGGGTTGGCGAGGGGGTTTAAGGGGTTCTGGTTGTCAGAAATGGGTACAGTCTTTTCGAGGGTCCTCGCGTGCCCAGTGGGAGGCTACGGTCAGAACCCTGTCCTAAAATGGCAAGACATGCCAATGGCCTTGTGCGTGAAATAGTTCAGGCGGTGGGACTATAGCCTTTGGTCATGGGGTTGGGGAGGGGCGTTCGGGGGCTCAGGCGTCGGAAATGGGTCTGATCTTTTCGAGGGTCCTCGTGTGTCCAGTGGGAGGCTACGGTCAGCCTGCCCTAAAATAGTAAGAAATGCGTCGTGCGTGAAATACTCATGAGGCCGGTGGGCTATAGCCTTTGGTCCGCGGGGGTTGAGGAGGGGCGTTCGGGGCCTCTGGGCGTCGGAAATGGGTATAGTCTTTTCGAGGGTCGTCGTGTGCCCAGTGGGAGGCTACGGTCAGAAGCCGGCCCTAAAATGGTAAGAAATGCCCAGCGGCGAACCGCGTGAAATAGTCGCCGAGGCCGGTGGGCTATAGCCTTTGGTCCCATGAGAGGTTGGGAGAAGGTTTGGGGCTCTGGTGCGTCGGAAATGGGTACAGTCTTTTGAGGTCTCGTGTGCTTGATGGGAGCTCTGATCGGGCATGCCTAAAATGACAGAAATGCCAGTGGCGCAGTGCGTGGAAATAGTCAAGGCAGTGGGCTATAGCCTTTGGTCCATGAGGTTGGGGAGGAAGTTACAGGGCTCACAGGCGTCGGAAATGGGTACAGTCTTTTGAGGGTCCTCGTGTGCCCGGTGGGAGGCTGGTCAGGCACTGCCCTAAAAATGGCAAGAAATGCCCAGTGGCGCATGAAATAATAGTCCGAGGCCGGTGGGCTATAGCCTTTGGTCCTTGAGGGTTGGGAGGGAAGTTACAGGTCTCAGGCGTCAAAATCACTGAGTCTTTTGAGGGTCCTCGTGTGCCCAGTGGGAGGCTCTGGTCAGAAGCCTGCCTAAAATGGCAAAAATACCCAATGGCGCGTGAAATAGTCACCGAGGCGGTGGGCTATAGCCTTTGGTCCATGAGGTTGGGGAGGGGTTTAAGGGGATCTGGTGCGTCAAAAATGGGTGCAGTCTTTTCGAGGGTCCTCGTGTGCCCGATGGGAGGCTACTGGTCAGAAGCCTGCCCTAAAAGCAGAAATACCAGTGGCCTGCGTGAATTAGTCAACGAGGCCGGTGGGCTATAGCCTTTGGTCCGCGGGGGTTGGGGATGGGGTTTAAGGGGCTCTGGTCGTCGGAAATGGGTACAGTCTTTTGGAGGGTCCTCGTGTGCCTAATGGGAGGCTACGGTCAAAGGCCTGCCCTAAAATGGCAAGAAATACCCAGCGGCGCAGCGCGTGAAATAGTCACCGAGGCCGGTGGGCTATAGCCTTTGGTCCGCGGGGGTTGGGGAGGGCCGTTCGGGGGCTCTGGGCGTCGGAAATGGGTACAGTCTTTTCGAGGGTCCTCGTGTGCCCAGTGGGAGGCTACGGTCAGAGGCCTGCCCTAAAATGGCAAAATGCCAATGGCAGCGCGTGAAATGGTCAGCAGGGCGGTGGGCTATAGCCTTTGGTCATGAGGGTTGGGAGGAAGTTTACGGGGCTCTGGGCGTCGGAAATGGAGTGGTCTGATCTTTCGAGGGTCCTCGTGTGCAGTGGGAGGCTCTGATCGAGCACTGCCCTAAAATGGCAAAAATGCCAGCCAGCGCAGCGCGTGAAATAATGTAGGCGGTGGGCTATAGCCTTTGGTCATGAGGGTTGAGGAGGGGTTTAGGGGGCTCAGTCGTGAAAATGGGTCAGATCTTTCGAGGGTCCTCGCGTGCCAGATGGGAGGCTCTGATGCAGGCACCTGCACTAAAATGGCAAGAAATACCAGTAGCAGCGCGTGAAATAGTCAACAGGCGGTGGGCCATAGCCTTTGGTCCTTGAGGGTTGGCGAGGGGTTTAAGGGGCTCACGTCGGAAATGGGTACAGTCTTTTCGAGGTCCTAGTGTGCATGGGAGGCTCTACGGTCGAGGCACTGCCTAAAATGGCAAGAAATGCCAATGGCCTTGTGCGTGAAATCGTCATAGGCGGTGGGCTATAGCCTTTGGTCATGAGGGGTTGGGGATGGGGTTTGGGGGCTCACAGTCGTCGGAAATGGGTATAGTCTTTCAAGGATCCTCGTGTGCCCAGGGGGAGGCTACGGTCAGAAGCACACCTAAAATGAGGACATGCCAGTGGCCTTGGCCGTGAAATAATGTAGAGGCCGGTGGGCTATAGCCTTTGGTCCGCGGGGGTTGGGGAGGGGGTTTAGGGGGCTCTGGTCTTCAAAAATGGGTACAGTCTCTTCGAGGTTCCTCGTGTGCCCAGTGGGAGGCTACGGTCAGAACCCTGCCCTAAAATGGCAAGAAATGCCCAGCGTCGCAGCGCGTGAAATACTCGCCGAGGCCGATGGGCTATAGCCTTTGGTCCGCGGGGGTTGCGGAGGGGCGTTCGGGGCCTCTGGGCGTTGGAAATGGGTACAGTCTTTTCGAGGGTCGTCGTGTGCCCAGTGGGAGGCTACGGTCAGAAGCCTGCCCTAAAATGGTAAGAAATGCCCAGCGGCGAACCGCGTGAAATAGTCATGGGGCGGTGGGCTATAATACTGGTCCATGGGGTTGGGGAGAAAGGTTTGGGGCTCACTGGTCGTGAAATGGGTCAGTCTTCGAGGGTCCTCGTGTGCCCAGTGGCGAGACTCTGATCGGGCATGCCACTAAAATGACAGGAAATGCCAAGTGGCCGCGTGGAAATAGTCGCAAGAGCCGTTGGGCTATAGCCTTTGGTCCCATGAGGTTGGGAAGGGAAGTTACAGGGCCTTGGGCGTCGGAAATGGGTCTGATCTTTTGAGGTCCTCGTGTGCCCGGTGGGAGGCTCTGATCAGGCACATGCCCTAAAATAGCAAGAAATGCCATGACGCAGCGCATGAAATAGTCTCAGGCGGTGGGCTATAGCCTTTAGTCCTTGAGGGGTTGGGAGGAAGTTACTGGGTCTCTGGGCGTCGAATCGTCTGATCTTTTCGAGGTCCTCGTGTGATGGGAGGCTCTGTCAGAAGCCTGCCCTAAAATGTAAAAATGCCAATGGCCTTGTGCGTGAAATAGTCACCAAGGGCCGGTGGGCTATAGCCTGGTCCATGAGGGGTTGGGGAGGGTTTAGGGGGATCTGGTGCGTCAAAAATGGGTCTGAGTCTTTTGAGGTCCTCGTGTGCCCAGTGGGAGGCCTCTGATCAGAGGCACCTAAAATGGCAAAAATGCCAATGGCCTTGTGCGTGAAATAGTCACAAGGCAGTGGGCTATAATAAGTCCATGAGGGTTGAGGAGGGTTTAGGGGCTCTGGTGAGTGAAAATGGTTCTGATCTTTTCAAGGGTCCTCGTGTGCCCAGTGGGAGGCTCACGGTCAGGCACACTAAAATGTGAAATGCCAGTGGCGCAGCGTGAAATAGTCATGAGGCAGTGGGCTATAAGCTGGTCCATGAGGTTGGGAGGAAGTTACAGGGCTCACAGGCGTCGGAAATGGGTACAGTCTTTGAGGGTCTCGTGTGCCCAGTGGGAGGCTCTGACAGTCAGGAGGCCTGCCACTAAAATGTTAGAAATGCCAATGCCAGCGGCGTGGCAAAATAGTCAGCAAGGCCCGGTGGGCTATGTGCTGGTCATGAGGGTTGGGAGGAAGTTACACGGGGCTCAGGCGTCGGAAATGGGTCTGATCTTTTCGAGGGTCCTCGTGTGCCAGTGGGAGGCCTCTGATGAAGCACATACTAAAATGGCAAAAATGCCAATGGACCTTAGTAGCGTGAAATAATCAAGGGCGGTGGGCTATAACCTGATCATGAGGTTGAGGAGGGGTTTAGGGGCTCACAGTGCGTCTAAAATGGAGTGCAGTCTTTGAGGTCTCGCATTGCCTAGTGGGAGGCTCTGGTCACGAAGCACTGCTAAAATGGCAAAAATACCAGTGGCGCAATAGTGAAATAGTCATGAGGCGGTGGGCTATGTAGCCTTTAGTCCATGAGGGTTGGCGAGGGGTTTAAGAGGCTCTGGTCGTCAGGAAATGGGTACAGTCTTTCGAGGTCCTAGTGTTACTTGTGGGAGGCTACTGAGTCGAGGCACATACCCTAAAATGTAGAAATGCCCAATGGCCTTGCCGTGAAATCGTCATGGGCGGTGGGCTATAATAACTAGTCCATGGGGGTTGGGGATGGGGTTTGAGGGAGCTGCAGTGCGTGGGAAATGGGTATAGTCTTTCAAGGATCTCGTGTGCCCGGTGGGAGAGCTCTGATCGAAGCCCTTACCCTAAAATGTGAGGACATGCCAGTGTAGCGTGAAATAATGTAGAGGCCGGTGGGCTATAGCCTTTAGTCCATGAGGGGTTGGGAGGGGTTTAGGGGCTCACAGTAGTCGAAATGGTTCTGATCTTTTCAAGGGTCCTCGTGTGCCCAGTGGGAGGCTCTGGTGGGAAGCCTGCCACTAAAATGGCAAGAAATGCCAGTGGCCTTGTAGCGTGAAATGGTCAGCCAAGGGCAGTGGGCTATAAGCCTTTGGTCATGAGGGTTGGGAGGAAGTTCACAGGGCTCTGGGCGTCGGAAATGGGTCTGAGTCTTTTGAGGGTCCTCGTGTGCTTGATGGGAGGCTACGGTCAGGAGCCTGCCCTAAATGTTAAGAAATGCCAGTGGCCTTGGCGCGTGAAATGGTCATGAGGCAGTGGGCTATAGCCTTTGGTCCATGAGGGTTGGGAGGGGAAGTTTGCAGGGCTCACAGGGGCGCGGAAATGGGTCTGATCTTTTGAGGGTCCTCGTGTGCCCGATGGGAGGCTACGGTCGAAGCCTGCCTAAAATGGCAAAATGCCAATGGCGCCAGCGCGTGAAATAGTCACAAGGGCCGGTGGGCTATACTTTGGTCCCTTGAGAGGTTGAGGGAGGGAGTTTAGGGGCTCAGTGCGTCTAAAATGGGTGCAGTCTTTTCGAGGGTCTCGCGTGCCTAGTGGGAGGCCTCTGATCTGAAGCACTGCCTAAAATGGCAAAAATACCCAGTAGCGTGCGTGAAATAGTCAACAGGCAGTGGGCTATAGCCTTTAGTCATGAGGTTGGCGAGGGGTTTAAAGGCTCTGGTCGTCGAAATGGGTCTGAGTCTTTTCGAGGGGTCCTAGTGTGCCCGGTGGGAGGCTCTGGTCGAGGCACATGCCTAAAATGGCAAGAAATGCCAGTATGGCCTTGTGCAGTGAAATCGTCATGCCGAAGGCGGTGGGCTATAGCCTTTGGTCATGAGGGGTTGGGGATGGGGTTTAAAGGCTCAGTCGTGAAATGGGTATAGTCTTTCAAGGATCCTCGTGTGCCCAGTGGGAGGCTACGGTCAGGCTTTGCACCCTAAAATGTGAGGACATGCCAATGTGTGGCGTGAAATAATAATGAGGCGGTGGGCTTTTGCCTTTGGTCCGGGGGGGTTGGGGTGGGGGTTTTGGGGGCTCTGGTCTTCAAAAATGGGTACAGTCTCTTCGAGGTTCCTCGTGTGCCCAGTGGGAGGCTACGGTCAGAAGCCTGCCCTAAATGGCAAGAAATGCCAATGGCAGTAGCGTGAAATAATCAGCGAGGCGGTGGGCTATAGCCTTTGGTCCAGCGGGGTTGGGAAAGGTGTTTGAGGTTACAGGTCGTGAAATGGGTACAATCTTTTCGAGGGTCCTCGTGTGCCCAGTGGGAGGAATGCAGTCAGGAGGCACGCCTAAAATGGCAAAAATGCCCAGCGCATCGCGTGAAATAGTCCTTTGGTGGGCTATAGCCTTTGGTCATGAGGGGTTGAGGAGGGGTTTAGGGGCTCAGTGCGTGAAATGGGTACAGTCTTTTCGAGGCCCTCGTGTGCCCGATGGGAGGCTACGGTCGAGGCACTGCCCTAAAATGGCAAGAAATACCAGTAGCAGCGCGTGAATTAGTCATGAGGCGGTGGGATATAGCCTTTGGTCCATGAGGTCGGGGATGGGGTTTAAGGGGCTCAGTCGTCGGAAATGGGTACAGTCTTTTCGAGGGTCCTCGTGTGCCCGGATGGGAGGCTACTGATCAGGAGGCCTGCCCTAAAATGGCAAGAAATACCAGTAGATGGCGTGAAGCGATCAGCAGGCGGTGGGCTATAGCCTTTGGTCCATGAGGGTTGAGGAGGGGTTTAGGGGCTCACGGTAGTCGAAAATGGGTGAGTCTTTTCAAGGGTCCTCGTGTGCCCGGTGGGAGGCTCTGATCCGAGCACATACAAAATGGCAAAAATGCCAGTGCGCAGCGCGTGAAATAATAACAGGCCGGTGGGCTATGGCCTTTGGTCCAGCGGGGTTGAGGAGGGTTTAGGGGCTCACAGTGCGTGAAAATGGGTCACAGTCTTTTCGAGGGTCCTCGCGTGCCAGTGGGATGCTACGGTCTGAGCACATACTAAAATGGCAAGAAATACCCAGTAGCGCGCGTGAAATGAAGTCAACGAGGCGGTGGGCCATAGCCTGGTCATGAGGGTTGGCGAGGGGTTTAAGGGAACTCAGTCGTCGAAATGGGTCACAGTCTTTTGAGGGTCCTAGTGTGCCCGATTGGGAGGCTCTGATCAGGAGGCACTGCCTAAAATGGCAAGAAATGCCAGTGACAGTAGCGTGAAATCGTCAGCTTGAGGGCCGGTGGGCTATAAGTGCTGGTCCGCGGTGGTTTGGGATGGGGTTTAGGGGGATCTGGTCGTCGGAAATGGGTATAGTCTTTCCAAGGATCCTCGTGTGCCCAGTGGGAGGCTACGGTCAGAAGCACGCCTAAAATGGCGAGGACATGCCAATGGTGTGTGCGTGAAATAATGTAACGAGGCAGTGGGCTATAGCCTTTAGTCCATGAGGTTGGGGAGGGGTTTAGGGGCTCACTGGTCTTCTAAAATGGGTTCTGTCTCTTCTAGGTTCCTCGTGTGCCCAGTGGGAGGCTACGGTCAGAACCACTGCCTAAAATGAGAAATGCTTGACGTAGTAGCGTCAAATACTCGCCGAGGCCGATGGGCTATAGCCTTTGGTCCGCGGGGGTTGGGGAGGGGCGTTCGGGGCCTCTGGGCGTCGGAAATGGGTACAGTCTTTTCGAGGGTCGTCGTGTGCCCGATGGGAGGCTCACGGTCAGGGCACACTAAAATGGTAGAAATGCCAGTGGCGAACCGCGTGAAATAAGTCAGGCGGTGGGCTATAGCCTTTGGTCCATGAGGGTTGGGAGAAGGTTTAGGGGCTCACGGTGCGTCGGAAATGGGTACAGTCTTTTCGAGGGTCCTCGTGTGCCGATGTGGAGCTCTGATCGGGCATGCCCTAAAAATGAGAAATGCCAATGGTAGCGTGAAATAGTCAGGCCGTTGGGCTATAACCTTTGGTCCATGAGGTTGGGAAGGAAGTTTACAGGGGCTTGGGCGTCGGAAATGGGTAAAGTCTTTTTGAGGGTCTCGTGTGTGCCCGGTGGGAGGCTCTGATCAGAGGCCTGCCCTAAAATGGCAAGAAATGCAGTGATAGCGCATGAAATAGTCAGCCCGAGGCGGTGGGCTATATTTGGTCAGAGGGTTGGGAGGGAAGTTAGGGGGTCTCACAGGGTGGGAATCGTCTGAGTCTTTTCGAGGGTCCTCGTGTGCCCGGTGGGAGGCTCTGATCAAGCCTGCCCTAAAATGGCAAAAATGCCAGTAGCGCCGTGGAAATAGTCAAGGGCGGTGGGCTATATCACTTTGGTCCATGAGGGGTTGGGGAGGGGTTTAGGGGGCTCAGTGCGTCAAAAATGGGTGAGTCTTTTCGAGGGTCCTCGTGTGCCCGATTGGGAGGCTGATCAGGAGGCACGCCCTAAAATGGCAAAAATGCCAGTGGCCTTGGCGTGAAATAGTCACCCAAGGCGGTGGGCTATGGCCTTTGGTCCATGAGGGTTGAGGGAGGGGTTTAGGGGCTCTGGTAGTGAAAATAGTTCTGATCTTTTCAAGGGTCCTCGTGTGAGTGGGAGGCTCTGATCGAGCACACTAAAATGTAAGAAATGCCAATGACGCATGGCGTGAAATAGTCGCCGAGGCGGTGGGCTAGCCTTTGGTCATGAGGGTTGGGAGGAAGTTACAGAGCTCTGGGCGTCGGAAATGGGTACAGTCTTTTAGAGGGTCCTCGTGTGCCCGGATGGGAGGCTACAGTCGAGGCCTGCCTAAAATGTTAGAAATGCCAAGCGTGCGTGAAATAGTCAAGGCAGTGGGCTATAGCCTTTGGTCATGAGGTTGGGAGGAGTTTGGGGCTCTGGGCGTCGGAAATGGGTCTGATCTTTTCGAGGGTCCTCGTGTGCCCAGTGGGAGGCTCGGTCGAAGCCTGCCCTAAAATAAAATGCCCAGTGGCGCGTGAAATAGTCAGGCGGTGGGCTATAGCCTTTAGTCATGAGGGTTGAGGAGGGTTTAGGGGTCTCTGGTCGTCTAAAATGGGTACAGTCTTTTCGTGGGTCCTCTTGTGCCAAGTGGGAGGCTCTGTCAAGCCTGCCCTAAAATGGCAAATACCCAGTGCCTTGTAGCGTGAAATAGTCATGAGGCCGGTGGGCTATAGCCTTTGGTCCTTGAGGGTTGGCGAGGGGTTTAAGAGCTCAGTGCGTCGGAAATGGGTCACAGTCTTTTCGAGGTCCTAGTGTGCCCAGGTGGGAGGCTACAGTCAGGCACTGCCTAAAATGGCAAGAAATGCCAGTGGCCAGCGTGAAATCGTCATGAGGCCGGTGGGCTATAGCCTTTAGTCATGAGGGTTGGGGATGGGGTTTAGGGGCTCACAGTGTCGAGGGAAATGGGTATAGTCTTTCCAAGGATCCTCGTGTGCCCAGGTGGGAGGCTACGGTCAAGCACACTAAAATAGCGAGACATGCCAGTGGCCTTGTATGAAATAATGTAGAGGCGGTGGGCTATAGCCTTTAGTCCATGAGGGGGTTGGGGAGGGGTTTAGGGGCTCACAGTGTCGAAAATGGTTTACAGTCTTTCAAGGGTCCTCGTGTGCCCGGTGGGAGGCTCTGGTGAACACTGCTAAAATGGCAAAATGCCCAGTGGCATGGCCAGCGTGAAATGGTCATGGGGCCGGTGGGCTATAATAACCTTTGGTCATGAGGTTGGGAGGGAAGTTACGGGGCTCAGGCGTGTGGAAATGGAGTACAGTCTTTTGAGGGTCTCGTGTGCGAGTGGGAGGCTACTGATCGAGGCACACCCTAAAATGTTAGAAATGCCAGTGGCGCAGTGGCGTGAAATGGTCTTGAGGCAGTGGGCTGTGCTGGTCCAGCGGGGGTTGGGAGGGAAGTTACAGGGCTCACAGGCGTCGGGAAATGGGTACAGTCTTTTCGAGGGTCTCGTGTGCCAGTGGAGGCTACGGTCAAGCCTGCCTAAAATGGCAAAAAATGACCAATGGCGCATGTGCGCGTGGAAATAGTCACCGAGGCAGTGGGCTATGCTGGTCATGAGGGTTGAGGAGGGGTTTAGGGGCTCTACAGTGCGTCTAAAATGGGTACAGTCTTTTCGAGGTCTCGCGTGCCTAGTGGGAGGCTCACGGTCTGAAGCACCTACAAAATGGCAAGAAATACCAGTAGGCAGCGCGTGAAATAGTCAGAGGCGGTGGGCTATAGCCTTTGGTCCATGAGGGGTTGGCGAGGGTTTAAGAGACTCTGGTCGAAATCAGGAAATGGGTCTGATCTTCGAGGGTCTAGTGTGTGCCCGGTGGGAGGCTCAGTGGTCAGGCACTGCCACAAAATGGCAAAAATGCCAGTATGGCGCAGTGAAATCGTCACTAAGGCCGGTGGGCTATAACTGCCAGATCCCATGAGGGGTTGGGGTTGGGGTTTGGGGGGCTCTGGTCGTCGGAAATGGGTATAGTCTTTCCAAGGATCCTCGTGTGCCCAGTGGGAGGCTCTGTCAGAACACTAAAATGTGAGGACATACCCAGCGTAGGCCGCGTGAAATAAGTAACCGAGGCGGTGGGCTATAGCCTTTGGTCCATGAGGGGTTAGGGAGGGGCGGGGGGGCCTCTGGGCGTCGGAAATGGGTACAGTCTTTTCGAGGCTCCTCGTGTGCCTGATTGGAGGCTCTGATCGAAGCCTGCCCTAAAATGGCAAGAAATGCCCAGCGTCATGGCGTGAAATACTCATGAGGCGGTGGGCTATAGCCTTTGGTCCTTGAGGGTTCGGGAGGAGGTTTGGGGGGCTCAGTCGTGTGGGTACAGTATTTCGAGGGTCCTCGTGTGCCTGCAGTGGGAGGCTCTGGTGAAGCCTGCCACAAAATAACAAGAAATGCCAGCGTCATAGAGCGTGAAATACTGAGGCGCGGTCTATAGCCTTTGGTCATGAGGGGTTCGGGAGGAGGTTTGGGGGCTCTGGTCGTCGGAAATGGGTACAGTCTTTTGAGGTCCTCGTGTGCAGTGGGAGGCTACGGTCAAGCCTGCCTAAAATGGCAAGAAATGCCAGCGTCTGGCGCGTGAAATACTCATGGAGGCGTGGGCTATAAGCCTTTGGTCCATGAGGGGTTGGGGAGGCGTTCGGGGCCTCTGGGTGTCGGAAATGGATACAGACTTTTCGAGGTCTCGTGTGCACAGTTGAGGCTACGGTCAGAAGCCTGCCCTAAAATGGCAAAAGAAATGCCCAAGCGTCGCAGCGTGAAATACTCATGCAAGGCGGTGGGCTATAGCCTTTGGTCATGAGGAGTTCGGGAGGAGGTTTGAGGCTCAGTGGTCGAAAAAGTGTACAGAATTTTCTAGGGTCCTCGTGTGCACATTGGGAGGGTACGGTCAGGCTGCTAAAATAACAAAATGCCAGCGTCATAGCGTGAAATACTCGCCGAGGCAGTGGGCTATAGCCTTTGGTCATGAGGTTCGGGAGGAGGTTTAGGGGCTCTGGTCGTGGAAATGGGTACAGTCTGATCTTTTGAGGTCCTCGTGTGCAGTGGGAGGCTACGGTCAGAAGCCTGCCTAAAATGGCAAGAAATGCCCAGCGTCGCAGTGCGTGAAATACTCGCCGAGGCCGGTGGGATATAGCCTTTGGTCCGCGGGGGTTGGGGAGGGGCGTTCGGGGCCTCTGGGCGTCGGAAATGGGTACAGTCTTTTCGAGGGTCCTCGTGTGCCCAGTGGGAGGAATGCAGTCAGAAGCCTGCCCTAAAATGGTAGAAATGCCAGCGGCGCACCGCGTGAAATAGTCATGAGGCGGTGGGCTATAGCCTTTGGTCCTTGAGGGGTTGGGAGGGAAGTTGCAGGGCTCAGGCGTCGAAATGGAGTACTGAGTCTTTTCGAGGGTCCTCGTGTGTGCCAGTGGGAGGCCTCTGATCAAGCCTGCCCTAAAATGGCAAGAAATGCCAGTGAGCGCGCGTGAAATAGTCATCGCCGAGGCAGTGGGCTATATGCTGATCCATGGGGATTGGGAGGCGGTTTCAGGGGCTCTGGTCGTCGAAATGGGTACAGTCTGTTCGAGGTCCTCGTGTGCCCGTGGGAGGAATGCGGTCAGAGGGCTGCCTAAAATGGCAAAAATGCCATGACGCGCATCGCGTGAAATAGTCACGAGGCCGGTGGGCTATATACTGGTCATGAGGGTTGAGGAGGGGTTTAGGGGGCTCTGGTGGGTAATGGGTACATTCTTTTCGAGGCCCTCGTGTGCCTTGATGGGAGGCTCGGTCAGGAGGCACTGCCCTAAAATGGCAAGAAATACCAGGCCGCGTGAATTAGTCAACGAGGCAGTGGGCTATAGCCTTTGGTCCATGCGGGGGTCGGGGATGGGGTTTAGGGGCTCAGTCAAATGGGAAATGAACAGTCTTTTCAAGGGGCTCGTGTGCCCAGTGGGAGGCTACGATCAGAGGCCTGCCCTAAAATGGCAAGAAATACCAAGCTGGCGTGAAACTATCAGGGGCGGTGGGCTATAGCCTTTGGCCCGCGGGGGTTGGCGAGGAAGTTTCGGGGGCTCTGGGCGTCAGAAATGGGTACAGTCTTTTCGACGGTCCTCGTGTGCCCAATGGGAGGCTATGGTCAGAGGCCTGCCGTAAAATGGAAAGAAATACCCAGCGGCGCAGCGTGGGGAAATAGTCAAGCAGGCCGGTGGGCTATGGCTGGTCCGCGGGGTTGGGGAGGGGCGTTCGGGGTTACTGGGCGTCGGGAAATGGGTACAGTCTTTTCGAGGTCCTCGTGTGCCCGATGGGAGGCTACGGTCAGAAGCCTGCCCTAAAATGGCAAGAAATGCCAGCCATGGCGTAGCGTGAAATAGTCGCCAAGGGCGGTGGGCTATGTGCTGATCCATGGGGATTGGGAGGCGGTTTGGGGCTCTAGTCGTGAAATGGAGTGCAGTCTGTTCGAGGTCCTCGTGTGCCCGGTGGGAGAATGCAGTCAGGGCTGCCCTAAAATGGCAAAAATGCCAGCCGCATCGCGTGAAATAGTCACGCAAGGGCGGTGGGCTATAATACTGGTCATGAGGGGTTGAGGAGGGGTTTAGGGGGCTCTGAGTGCGTGAAAATGGGTACATTCTTTTCGAGGCCCTCGTGTTACTTGATGGGAGGCTCTGATCGAGGCCTGCCCTAAAATGGCAAGAAATACCAGTAGTAGCGGCGCGTGAATTAGTCAACAGGCGGTGGGGCTATAGCATTTGGTCGGCGGGGGTCGGGGTTGTGGTTTAGGGGGCTCTGGTCGTCAGTTATGGGTACAGTCTTTTCAAGGGTCCTCGTGTGATGGGAGGCTACGATCAGGCACCTGCCCTAAAATGGCAAGAAATACCAAGCGGTAGCGCGTGGAAACTATCAGCAGGGCGGTGGGCTATGTGCTTTGGTCCGTGGGGGTTGGCGAGGGAAGTTACAGGGGCTCACAGGCGTCGGAAATGGGTCTGAGTCTTTTCGAGGGTCCTCGTGTGCCCAGTGGGAGGCTGCGGTCGAAGCCTGCCTAAAATAACGAAAATGTCAAGCGTAGCGCGTGGGAAATAGTCAACAGGGCGGTGGGCTATAGCCTTTAGTCCGCGGGGTTGGGGAGGGCGTTCGGGGTTACAGGCGTCGGAAATGGGTCAGTCTTTTGAGGTCTCGTGTGCCAGTGGGAGGCTACTGATCAAGCCACACTAAATGTGAAATGCCAGCGGTAGCGGCGCGTGAAATAATCGCCGAGGCGGTGGGCTATAGCCTTTGGTCATGAGGGTTGGGAAAGGTGTTTGGGGGTTACAGTGCGTCGAAATGGAGTACAGTCTTTTCGAGGGTCTCGTGTGCCCTTGATGGGAGGAGTCTGGTCAGGCCTGCCCTAAAATGGCAAAAATGCCAGTGGCGCATCGCGTGAAATAGTCCAGTGGGCTATAGCCTTTGGTCATGAGGGTTGAGGAGGGGTTTAGGGGGCTCACAGTGGGTGAAAATGGGTACAGTCTTTTCGAGGGCCCTCGTGTGCCATGGGAGGCTACGGTCAGGAGGCCTGCCACAAAATGGCAAGAAATACCAGCGGCGTAGTCAACAGGCCGGTGGGATATAGCCTTTGGTCCATGAGGGGTGGGGATGGGGTTTAAGGGGCTCTGGTGGTGGGAAATGGGTCACAGTCTTTTCGAGGTCTCGTGTGCCAGGTGGGAGGCTCTGATCGAGGCACTGCCCTAAAATGGCAAGAAATACCCAGTGACGGGCGCGTGAAGCGATCATGAGGCGGTGGGCTATAGCCTGGTCATGAGGGGTTGAGGAGGGGTTTAGGGGGCTCTGGTGATGAAAATGGTACAGTCTTTTCAAGGGTCCTCGTGTGCCCGGTGGGAGGCTCTGGTCGAGGCCCTAAAATGGCAAAAAAATGCCAATGGCCTTGTGCGTGAAATAATCAAAGGCCGGTGGGCTATATGCTGGTCCTTGAGGTTGAGGAGGGGGTTTAGGGGGCTCTGGTCGTCTAAAATGGGTACAGTCTTTTCGAGGGTCCTCGCGTGCCTAGTGGGAGGCTACGGTGCAAGCACACCTAAAATGGCAAGAAATACCAGTAGCATGGCGTGAAATAGTCAACAGGCGGTGGGCTATAGCCTTTGGTCATGAGGGTTGGCGAGGGGTTTAAGAGCTCTGGTCGTCGAGAAATGGGTACAGTCTTTTCGAGGGTCTAGTGTGCCAGTGGGAGGCTACTGATCAGGAGGCACACTAAAATGGCAAGAAATGCCAGTGGCCTTGTAGCGTGAAATCGTCATGAGGCGGTGGGCTATGTGCTTTGGTCCAGCGGGGGTTGGGATGGGGTTTGGGGGCTCTGGTGGTGGAAATGGGTATAGTCTTTCAAGGATCCTCGTGTGCCCAGTGGGAGGCTACAGTCAGAAGCACATACAAATGTGAGACATGCCAGTAGTGCGTGAAATAATGTAGGTGGGCTATAGCCTTTGGTCAGCGGGGTTGGGAGGGGTTTAGGGGCTCTGGTCTTCAAAATGGGTACAGTCTCTTGAGGTTCCTCGTGTGCCCGGTGGGAGGCTCGGTCGAGCACACTAAATGTGAAAAATGCCAGTGGTAGTGAAATAATCCATGAGGCCGGTGGGCTATAGCCTTTGGTCCATGAGGGTTGGGGAAAGGTGTTTGGGGGTTACGGTGGGTAGAAATGGGTACAATCTTTTGAGGGTCCTCGTGTGCCCAGTGGGAGGTGCAGTCGAGGCCTGCCCTAAAATGGCAAAAATGCCAATGACGCATCGCGTGAAATAGTCAGCAGTGGGCTATAGCCTTTGGTCATGAGGGGTTGAGGAGGGGGTTTAGGGGCTCACAGTGCGTGAAAATGGGTCTGCAGTCTTTTCGAGGCCTCGTGTCTGATGGGAGGCTGTCAGGCACACTAAAATGGCAAGAAATACCCAGCGCGCAGCGCGTGAATTAGTCAACGAGGCGGTGGGATATAGCCTTTGGTCCATGAGGGGTCGAGGATGGGGTTTAAGAGGGCTCGGTGGTGGAAATGGGTACAGTCTTTTCGAGGGTCCTCGTGTGCCCAGTGGGAGGCAATGATCAGAGGCCTGCCCTAAAAATGCAAGAAATACCCAGTAGCGGGCGCGTGAAAGCGTCATCGCCGAGGCGGTGGGCTATATACTGGTCCGCGTTGAGGAGGGGTTTAGGGGCTCACGGTAGTCGAAAATGGGTACTGAGTCTTTTCAAGGGTCCTCGTGTGCCCGGTGGGAGGATCTGTCAGAAGCACTGCCCTAAAATGGCAAGAAATACCAGTGATGCGTGAATTAGTCAACGAGGCGGTGGGATATAGCCTTTGGTCCCTTGAGGGGTGGGGATGGGGTTTAAGGGGCTCACAGTGGTGAAATCGTACAGTCTTTTCGAGGGTCCTCGTGTACTTGATGGGAGGCTCTGATCGAGCACTGCCTAAAATGGCAAGAAATGCCAGTGGCCAGCGTGAAATAATCGCCCTAGGCGGTGGGCTATAGCCTTTGGACCCATGCGGGGGTTCACGGAGGGGTTTGGGGGCTCAGTGGTCGTAAATGGGTACTGAGTCATTTCGAGGGTCCTCGTGTGTGATGGGAGGCTCTGATCGAGCACGCCTAAATGTAAGACATGCCAGTGGCGCATCGCGTGAAATTTTCACAGGCGGTGGGCTATAGCTTTGGTCCCGGGGTTGGGGAGGAAGTTACAGGGCTCTGGGCATCAGAAATGGGTCTGATCTTCGAGGGTCCTCGTGTGCCCATGGGAGGCTACGGTCAAGCCTGCCCTAAAATAGCAAAAATGCCGTCATGGCGTGAAATACTCAGCCGGTGGGCTATAGCCTTTGGTCCATGAGGTTCGGGAGGAGGTTTGAGGGCTCAGTGCGTGGAAATGGGTACAGTCTTTTCGAGGTCCTCGTGTGCAGTGGGAGGCTACGGTCAGAAGCCTGCCCTAAAATAACAAGAAATGCCAGCGTCTGGCGCGTGAAATACTCGCCGAGGCGGTGGGCTATAGCCAGTCCATGAGGGTTGGGGAGGGGCGTTCGGGGCCTCTGGGCGTCGGAAATGGGTACAGTCTTTTCGAGGGTCCTCGTGTGCACAGTGGGAGGCTACGGTCAGAAGCCTGCCCTAAAATGGCAAGAAATGCCCAGCGTCGCAGCGCGTGAAATACTCGCCGAGGCCGGTGGGCTATAGCCTTTGGTCCGCGGGGGTTCGGGAGGAGGTTTCGGGGGCTCTGGTCGTCGGAAATGGGTACAGTCTTTTCGAGGGTCCTCGTGTGCACAGTGGGAGGCTACGGTCAGAAGCCTGCCCTAAAATGGCAAGAAATGCCCGGCGTCACAGCGCGTGAAATACTCGCCGAGGCCGGTGGGCTATAGCCTTTGGTCCGCGGGGGTTGGGGAGGGGCGTTCGGGGCCTCTGGGCGTCGGAAATGGGTACAGTCTTTTCGAGGGTCCTCGTGTGCACAGTTGGAGGCTACGGTCAGAAGCCTGCCCTAAAATGGCAAGAAATGCCCAGCGTCGCAGCGCGTGAAATACTCATGGGGCGGTGGGCTATAGCCTTCTGGTCATGAGGGTTGGGAGGAGGTTTGAGGGGCTCTGGTCGTGAAATGGGTGATGTATTTTCGAGGTCCTCGTGTGCCTGAGTGGGAGGCTACGGTCAGAAGCACTGCCCTAAAATAAAGAAATGCCAGCGTGTAGCGTGAAATACTCGCCCGAGGCGGTGGGCTATAGCCTTTGGTCAGGGGTTCGGGAGGAGGTTTGAGGGCTCTGAGTGTCGGAAATGGGTACAGTCTTTTCGAGGTTCCTCGTGTGCCCCGTGGGAGGCTACCGTGAGCCTGCCTAAAATAGAAAATGCCAGCGTCTGGCCGTGAAATACTCATGGGGCGGTGGGCTATGTGCTTTGGTCATGAGGGTTGGGGAGGCGTTCGGGGCCTCAGGCGTCGGAAATGGGTACAGTCTTTTCGAGGGTCCTCGTGTGCATTGGAGGCTACGGTCGAAGCACTGCCTAAAATGGCAAGAAATGCCAGCGTCATAGCGCGTGAAATACTCATGAGGCGGTGGGCTATAGCCTTTGGTCCATGAGGTTGGGAGGAGGTTTGAGGGGCTCACAGTCGTCGGAAATGGGTACAGTATTTTCGAGGTCCTCGTGTGCAGTGGGAGGCTACGGTCAAGCACTGCCCTAAAATAACAAGAAATGCCAGCGTCGCTTAGCGTGAAATACTCATGAGGCGGTGGGCTATAGCCTTTGGTCATGAGAGTTCGGGAGGAGGTTTAGGGGGCTCAGTGCGTCGGAAATGGGTACAGTCTTTTCGAGGTCCTCGTGTGCAGTGGGAGGCTCGGTCAAGCCTGCCCTAAAATAACAGAAATGCCAGCGTCTGGTAGCGTGAAATACTCAGGCGGTGGGCTATAAGCCTTTGGTCCCTTGAGGTTGGGAGGGGCGTTCGGGGCCTCACAGGCGTCGGAAATGGGTACAGTCTTTTCGAGGGTCCTCGTGTGCCCAGTGGGAGGAATGCAGTCAGAAGCCTGCCCTAAAATGGTAAAAATACTTGTGGCGCACCAGCGTGAAATAATCGCCGAGGCGGTGGGCTATAGCCTTTGATCCATGAGGTTGGGAGGGAAGTTACAGGGCTCACAGGCGTCGGAAATGGGTACAGTCTTTTCGAGGTCCTCGTGTGCCCAGTGGGAGGTCTGAGGTCAAGCCTGCCCTAAAATGGCAAGAAATGCCAGCCAGCATGCGTGAAATAATCATGAGGCGGTGGGCTATACTGATCCATGGGGGTTGGGAGGCGGTTTGAGGGCTCTAGTCGTGAAATGGGTACAGTCTGTTCGAGGTCCTCGTGTGCCAGTGGGAGGAATGCAGTCAGAGGGCTGCCCTAAAATGGCAAAAAATGCCCAGCGGCGCATCGCGTGAAAGAGTCACGAGGCGGTGGGCTATAATACTGGTCATGAGGGTTGAGGAGGGGTTTAGGGGCTCACAGTGGTCGTGAAAATGGGTACATTCTTTTCGAGGCCCTCGTGTGCTTGATGGGAGGCTACGGTCAGAGGCCTGCCCTAAAATGGCAAGAAATACCCAGCGGCGCAGCGCGTGAATTAGTCAACGAGGCCGGTGGGCTATAGCCTTTGGTCCGCGGGGGTCGGGGATGGGGTTTAGGGGGCTCTGGTCGTCAGAAATGGGTACAGTCTTTTCAAGGGTCCTCGTGTGCCCAGTGGGAGGCTACGATCAGAGGCCTGCCCTAAAATGGCAAGAAATACCAAGCGGCGCAGCGCGTGAAACTATCGCCGAGGCCGGTGGGCTATAGCCTTTGGTCCGTGGGGGTTGGCGAGGGAAGTTCTGGGGCTCTGGGCGTCGGAAATGGGTACAGTCTTTTCGAGGGTCCTCGTGTGCCCAGTGGGAGGCTGCGGTCAGAAGCCTGCCCTAAAATGGCAAGAAATGTCCAGCGGCGCAGCGCGTGAAATAGTCAACGAGGCCGGTGGGCTATAGCCTTTGGTCCGCCGGGGTTGGGGAGGGGCGTTCGGGGGTTCTGGGCGTCGGAAATGGGTACAGTCTTTTCGAGGGTCCTCGTGTGCCCAGTGGGAGGCTACGGTCAGAAGCCTGCCCTAAAATGGCAAGAAATACCCTGCGCGTGAAAGCAGTCGCCGAGGCGGTGGGCTATAGCCTTTGGTCAGCGGGGTTGGGGAGGGTTGAGGTTACGGTCGTCGAAATGGGTACAGTCTTTTCGAGTGTCCTCGTGTACTTGATGGGAGGCCACGGTCGAGGCACTGCGGTAAAATGGCAAGAAATGCCCAGTAGCGTGCGTGAAATAGTCACCGAGGCCGGTGGGCTATAGCCTGGTCCCGAGGGTTGGGGAGGAAGTTCTAGGGCTCACAGGCGTCGGAAATGGGTACAGTCTTTTCGAGGTCCTCGTGTGAGTGGGAGGCTCTGATCAGAAGCTGCTCTAAAATAGAAAAGAAATGCCAGTGGCATGGCGCATGAAATAATCATGAGGCCGATGGGCTATAGCCTTTGGTGCACGGGGGTTGGGGAGGGAGTTTCGGGGGCTCTGGTCGTCGGAAATAGGTATAGTCTTTTCGAGGGTCCTCGTGTGCCTAGTGGGAGGCTACGGTCAGATGCCTGCGCTAAAATGGCAAGAAATGCCAGTGTGTGACACAGGAAATAGTCACTTGAGGCCGGTGGGCTATAGCACTGGTCATGAGGATTGGGGAGGGTGTTTCGGGGGCTCTGGTCGTCGGAAATGGGTACAGTCTTTTCGGAGGTCCTAGTGTGCCCAGTGGGAAGCTACGGTCAGAGGCCTGCCCTAAAAGGGCAAGAAATGCCCAGCAGCGCAGCGCGTGAAATAGTCGTCGAGGCCGGTGGGCTATAGCCTTTGGTCCGCGGGGGTTGGGGAGGGGGTTTCGGGGGCTCTGATCGTCGGAAATATGTACAGTCTTTTCGAGGGTCCTCGTGTGTCCAGTGGGAGGATACGGTCAGAAGCCTGCCCTAAAATGGCAAGACATGCCCAGCGGCGCAGCGCGTGAAATAGTCGCTGAGGCCGGTGCGCTATAGCCTTTGGTCCGCGGGGGTTGAGGAGGGGCGTTCGGGGGCTCTGGGTGTCGGAAATGGGTACAGTCTTTTCGAGGGTCCACTTGTGCCCAGTGGGAGGCTACGGTCAGAAGACTGCCCTAAAATGGCAAGACATGCCCAGCGGCGCAGCGCGTGAAATAGTCGCTGAGGCCGGTGCGCTATAGCCTTTGGTCCGCGGGGGTTGAGGAGGGGCGTTCGGGGGTCTGGGTGTCGGAAATGGGTACAGTCTTTTCGAGGGTCCTCGTGTGCCCAGTGGGAGGCTACGGGCAAAAGCCTGCCCTAAAATGATAAGAAATGCCCAGCGCCGCAGTGCGTGAAATACTCGCCCGAGGCGGTGGGCTATAACTAGTCCCATGCGGGGCTTGGGAGGGGGTTCGGGGGTTCGGGGCTCTGGGCATCGGAAATGGGTACAGTCTTCGAGGTCCTCGTGTACTTGATGGAAGGCTGATCAGAAGCCTGCCTAAAATGGCAAGAAATACCAATGGCGCATCGCGTGAAACAGTCAGGGGCGGTGGTCTATAGGCTTTGGTCCATGAGGTTGGGGAGGGTTGGGGCTCTGGTCGTCGGAAATGGTTACAGTCATTTGAAGCTACCTCGTGTGCCAGTGGGAGGCTACGGTCAGGCTGCGCTAAAATGGCAAGAAATGCCAGTAGTGGCCAGCGGAAATAGTCACAAGGGCCGGTGGTCTATGTGCTGGTCAGGGGCTTGGGGAGGGGGTTCGGGGGCTCTGGGCATGGAAATGGGTACAGTCTTTTGAGGGTCCTCATGTGCCGGTGGGCGGCTCAGTCAGAAGCCTGCCCTAAAATGGCAAGAAATACCAGTGCGCATCGCGTGAAACAGTCGAGGGCGGTGGTCTATAGCCTTTGGTCATGAGGGGTTGGGGGTGGTGGGGGGGCTCTCGGCATCGGAAATGGGTACAGTTTTTTTGAGCGTCCTCGTGTACCCAGTGGGAGGCTACGGTCAAGCCTGCCACTAAAATGGCAAGAAATACCCAGCAGCGCATCGCGTGAAACATTCTCCGAGGCAGGTGGTCTATAGCCTGTGGTCCGCGGGGGTTTGGGAGGGTTCGGGGGCTCACAGGCATGAAATGGGTACAGTCTTTTGAGGGTCCCTCGTGTGAGTGGGAGGCTACGGTCAAGCCTGCCTAAAATGGCAAGAAATACTGGACGGATCGCGTGAAACAGTCGCCGAGGCCGGTGGTCTATAGCCTTTGGTCCGCGGGGGTTGGGGAGGGGGTTTCGGGGGCTCTGGTCGTCGGAAATGGGTACAGTCTTTTCGGAGGTCCTAGTGTGCCCAGTGGGAAGCTACGGTCAGAGGCCTGCCCTAAAAGGGCAAGAAATGCCCAGCGGCGCACCGCGTGAAATAGTCACCTAGGCCGGTGGGCTATAGCCTTTGGTCCGCGGGGGTTGGGGAGGGGGTTTCGGGGGCTCTGGTGGTCAGAAATGGGTACAGTCTTTTCGAGGGTCCACTTGTGCCCAGTGGGAGGCTCTGATCGAAGCCTGCCTACAAATAGCAAGACATGCCAGCCAGCCTTGTGCGTGAAATAATCAGCGAGGCAGTGCGCTATCTGTGCTTTGGTCATGAGGGTTGTGGAGGGGCTTTCGGGGGCTCTGGTGGTCGGAAATGGGTACAGTCTTTTCGAGGGTCCACTTGTGCCCAGTGGGAGGCTACGGTCAGAAGCCTGCCCTAAAATGAACATGCCCAGTGCGCAGCCGCGTGAAATAATCGCCAGGCGGTCGCTATAGCTTTGGTCCCTTGAGGGGTTGAGGAGGGGCGTTCGGGGGCTCTGGGTGTCGGAAATGGGTACATTCTTTTCGAGGATCCTCGTGTGCCCAGTGGGAGGCTACGGGCAAAAGCCTGACCTAAAATGATAAGAAATGCCCAGCGGCGCAGTGCGTGAAATACTCATGAGGCGGTGGGCTATGTAACTGGTCCTTGAGGCTTGGGGGGGTTGGGGCTCTGGGCATCGGAAATGGGTACAGTCTTTCGAGGGTCTCGTGTGATGGGAGGCTCGGTCAAGCCTGCCCTAAAATGGCAAGAAATACCAGCGAATCGCGTGAAACAGTCGCCAAGGCAGTGGTCTATAGCCTTTGGTCCCAGCAGGGGTTGGGAGGGGCGTTCGGGGTTACAGGCGTCGGAAATGGTACAGTCTTTTGGTCCTCGTGTGCCTAGTGGGAGGCTACAGTCAAGCCTGCCCTAAAATGGCAAAAAATGTCATGGCGCATGAAATAATCGCCGAGGCAGGAGGCTATAGCGTTTAGCCCATGAGGGGTTGGGAGGGCTTCGGGGCTCTTGGTGTGGAAATAGGTACAGTCTTTTTGAGGGTCTCGCGTGCCGAGTGGGAGGCTACGGTCAGGGCCTGCCCTAAAATGGCAAGAAATACCCAGCGGCGCAGCGCGTGAAATAATCGCCGAGGCCGGTGGGCTATAGCCTTTGGTCCGCGGGGGTTGGGGAGGAGCGTCGGAAATGGGTACAGTCTTTTCGAGGGTCCTAGTTTTCGCAGTGGGAGGCTACGATCAAGCCTGCCTAAAATGGAAAAAATGCAGAGCAGCCTTGGAAATAGTCACAGGCGGTGGGCTGTACTGCTAGTCCCGAGGGGTTGGGAGGGAAGTTTTAGGGCTCAGGCGTCGGAAATGGTTACTGTCTTTTCGAGGGTCCTCGTGTGCCCAGTGGGATGCTACGATCAGAAGCCTGCCCTAAAATAGGAAGAAATGCCTAGCGGCGCAGCGCGTCAAATAGTCGCCGAGGCCGGTGGGCTATAGCCTTTGGTCACTTGAGGTTGGGAAGGTGTTTGGGGCTCTGCTCGTCGGAAATGGGTACAGTCTTTCAAGGGTCCTCATGTGCCCGGTGGGAGGCTCTGATCAAGCCTGCCCTAAAATGGAAAAGAAATGCCAGTGGCCTTGAGGAAAAAAATCACCAGGCCGGTGGGCTATAGCCTTTGGTCCCTTGAGGGGTTGGGAGGAAGTTTAGGCTCAGGCGTGGGAAATGGGTGATCTTTGAGGATCCTCGTGTTCCCGATGGGAGGCTCTGATCAAGCCTGCTAAAATAGGAAGAAATGCCTAGCGCAGCGCGTCAAATAGTCGCCGAGGCCGGTGGGCTATAGCCTTTGGTCCGCGGGGGTTGGGGAAGGTGTTTCGGGGGCTCTGGTCGTCGGAAATGGGTACAGTCTTTTCGAGGGTCCTCGTGTGCCCAGTGGGAGGCTACGATCAGAAGCCTGCCCTAAAATGGCAAGAAATGCCCAGGTAGTGCGTGAAATAGTCAACTGAGGCTGGTGGGCTATAGCCTTTGGTCATGAGGGGTTGGGAGGGGTTTGGGGCTCTGGTCATGAAAATGGGTACAGTCTTTGAGGGTCCTCGTGTACTTGAGTGGGAGGCTACGGTCAGAGGCACTGCTAAAATGCCAAAAATACCAATGACGCATGCGTGAAATAGTCAACGAGGCCGGTGGGCTACTGTCTTTGGTCCCATGAGGGGTTGGGGAGGGGTTTGGGAGCTACAGTGTCGGAAATGGGTACAGTCTTTTTGAGGGTCCTCGTCTGCCCAGTGGGAGGCTACCGTCAGAGGCCTGCCCTAAAATGCCAAAAAATACCCAGCGGCGCAGCGCGTGAAATAGTCGCCGAGGCCGGTGGTCAATAGCCTTTGGTCCGCGGGGGTTGGGGAGGGGCGTTCGGGGGCTCTGGGCGTCGGCAATGGGTACAGTCTTTTTGAGGGTCCTCGTGTGCCCAGTGGGAGGCTACGGTCAGAGGCCTGCCCTAAAATGGCAAGACAAGCCAGTAGCGCGTGAAATAATCATGGGGCGGTGGGCTAAAGCCTTTGGTCCAGAGGTTGGGGCCAGGCGTTGAGCTCTGGGCATCGAAATGGGTACAGTCTTTCGAGGGTCCTCGTGTACCCAGTGGGAGGCTACGGTCAGGCCTGCCCTAAAAAATGGCAAAAATGCCAGTGGCTTGAGGAAATAGTCACTTGAGGCAGTGGGCTATAGCCTTTGTCCATGAGGGGTTGGGGAGGGGTTTGAGGCTCAGTCGTCGGAAATGGTTACAGTCTTTTCGAGGGTCCTCGTGTGCCCGATGAAAGGCTCTGATCAGGCCTGCCCTAAAATTGCAAAAATGCCTAGCGCGCAGCGTGGAAATAATCACGAGGCGGTGGGCTAGAGCTTTGGTCATGAGGGTTGGGGAGGGGTTTGAGGGGCTCGGGTCGTCGACAATGGGTACAGACTTGTCAAGGGTCCTAGTGTGCCCAGTGGGAGGCTACGGTCAGAAGCCTACACTAAAATGGCAAGAAATGCCAGCAGTAGCGTGGAAATAATCACGAGGCGGTGGGCTATAGCCTTTGGTCCGCGGGGGTTGGGGAGGGGTTTTAGGGGGCTCTGGTCCTCGAAAATGAGTACTATCTTTTCAAGGGTCCTCGTGTGCCCAGTGGGAGGCTACGTTCAGAAGCCTGCCACAGAAATGAAAATGCCAATGGCCTTGTGCGTGAAATAGTCACCAGGGCGGTGGGCTATAGCCTTTGGTCCCATGAGGGGTTGGTGAGGCGTTTGAGGGCTCTGGTCGTCGGAAATGGGTACAGTCTTTTCGAGGGTCCTCGTGTGCTTGATGGGAGGCTACAGTCGAGGCCTGCCCTAAATTACAAAAATGCCATGGCCATGGCGCGTGGAAATAAGTCAAGGGCGGTGGGCTATAGGCTTTGGTCCATGAGGTTGGGGAGGGTTTAGGGGCTCACAGTGCGTGAAAATGGGTGCAGTCTTTTCAAGGGTCCTAGTGTGCCCGTGGGAGGCTACGGTGAAGCCTACCCTCAAATGGCAAGAAATGCCATGGCGCTTGAAATAGTCAACGAGGCCGGTGGGCTATAAACTTTGGTCATGAGGGTTGGGGAGGGGTTTAGGGGCTCACAGTCGTCGGAAATGGGTACAGTCTTTTCGAGGGTCCTCGTGTGCCCAGTGGGAGGCTACGGTCAGATGCCTGCCCTAAAATGGCAAGACATGCCTAGCGGCGCAGCGCGTGAAATAGTCGCCGAGGCCGGTGGGCTATAGCCTTTGGTCCGCGGGGGTTGGGGAGGGGCGTTCGGGGGCTCTGCGCGTTCGAAATGGGTACAGTCTTTTCGAGGGTCCTCGTGTACCCAGTGGGAGGCTACGGTCAGAGGCCTGCCCTAAAATGGCAAGAAATGCCCAGCGGCACAGCGCGGGAAATAGTCACTGAGGCCGGTGGGCTATAGCCTTTGGTCCGCGGGGGTTGGGGAGGGGGTTTCGGGGGCTCTGGTCGTCGGAAATGGGTACAGTCTTTTCGAGGGTCCTCGTGTGCCCAGTGGGAGGCTACGGTGAGAGGCCTGCCCTAAAATGGCAAAAAATGCCCAGCAGCGCAGCGCGTGAAATAGTCACTGAGGCCGGTGGGCTATAGCCTTTGGTCCGCGGGGGTTGGGGAGGGGTTTTAGGGGGCTCTGGTCATCGAAAATGAGTACTGTCTTTTCGAGGGTCCTCGTGTGCCCAGTGGGAGGCTACATTCAGAAGCCTGGCCTAAAATGGCAAGAAATGCCCAGCGGCGCAGCGCGTGAAATAGTCACCGAGGCCGGTGGGCTATAGCCTTTGGTCCACGGGGGTTGGGGAGGGGCGTTCGGGGGCTCTGGGCATCCGAAATGGGTACAATCTTTTCGAGGGTCCTCGTGTACCTAGTGGGAGGCTACGGTCAGAGGCCTGCCCTAAAATGGCAAGAAATGCCCAGCGGCGCAGCGCGTGAAATAGTCGCCGAGGCCGGTGGTCCATAGCCTTTGGTCCACGGGGGTTGGGGACGGCGTTCGGGGGCTCTGGGCGTCGGCAATGGGTACAGTCTTTTTTAGGGTCCTCGTGTGCCCAGTGGGAGGCTACGGTCAGAGGCCTGCCCTAAAATGGCAAGAAATGCCCAGCCAGTTTGAGGAAATAAGTCACGAGGCCGATGGGCTATAGCCTTTGGGCAGGGGTTGGGAGGGTTTGAGGGTTACTGGTCGCCGGAAATGGGTACAGTCTTTTGAGGGTCCTCGTGTGATGGGAGGCTACGGTGAGGCACCTAAAATGGCAAAAATGCTTGACAGCCATGGCCAGCGTGAAATAATCACTTGAGGCGGTGGGCTATACCACTTTGGACATGAGGGTTGGGGAGGGGGTTTCGGGGGCTCTGGTCTACGGAAATGGGTACAGTCTTTTCGAGGTCCTCGTGTGCCCAGTGGGAGGCTACAGTCGAGGCCTGCCCTAAAATTACAAAAATGCCAGTGGCATGGCCGCGTGAAATAGTCCGAGGGCGGTGGGCTATAGGTTTAGTCCAGCGGGGGTTGGGAGGCGTTTGGGGGCTCTGTTCGTCGGAAATGGGTACAGTCTTTTCGAGGTCCTCGTGTGCCCAGTGGGAGGCTACAGTCAGATGCACCGCCCTAAAATGGCAAGACATGCCCAGCGGCGCAGCGCGTGAAATAATCATGAGGCGGTGGGCTATAGCCTTTGGTCCTTGAGGGTTGGGGAGAGGCGTTCGGGGCTCTGCGCGTTGAAATGGGTACAGTGTTTTAGAGGGTCGTCGTGTACCCAGTGGGAGGCTACGGTCAGAGCCTGCCCTAAAATAGCAAGAAAATACTTAATGACACAGTGAGGAAATAGTCACGAGGCGGTGGGCTATGTGCCTTTGGTCATGAGGGGTTGGGAGGGGTTTGAGGTTCTGGTCGTCGGAAATGGGTACAGTCTTTTCGAGGGTCCTCGAGTGCCCAGTGGGAGGCTACGGTCAGAGGCCTGCTAAAATGGCAAATGCTTGGCCAGTAGCGTGAAATAAGTCATGGCGGTGGGCTATAGCCTTTTGTCTGCGGGGGTTGGGGAGGGGCGTCGGAAATGGGTACAGTCTTTTTGAGTGTCTTCGTGTGCGCCGTGGGAGGCTACGGTCAGAGGCTTGCCCTTAAATGGCAAGAAATGCCAATGACGCAGTCGTGAAATAGTCAGCGAGGCCGGTGGGCTATAGCCTGGCCATGAGGGTTGGGGGGGGGCGTTCGGGGGCTCTGGGTGTCGGAAATGGGTACAGACTTTTCGAGGGTCGTCGCGTGCCCAGTGGGAGGCTACGGTTAGGGCCTGCCCTAAAATGGCAAGAAATGCCAGTGGTGTGCGTGAAATATCGCCGAGGCGGTGGGCTATAGCCTGGTCTCTGAGGGGTTGGGGAGGGGCGTCGGAAATGGGTACAATCTTTTGAGGGGTCTTCGTGTGCCCGTGGGAGGCTCTGAGGTCAGAAGCCTGCCCTAAAATGGCAAGAAATGCCCAGCGGCGCAGCGCGTGAAATAGTCGCCGAGGCCGGTGGGCTATAGCCTTTGGTCCGCGGGGGTAGGGGAGGGGGTTTAGGGGGCTCTGGTCGTCAAAAATGGGTACAGTCTTTTCGAGGGTCCTCGTGTGCCCAGTGGGAGGCTACGGTGAGAGGCCTGCCCTAAAATGGCAAGACATGCCCAGCGGCGCAGCGCGTGAAATAGTCGCTTAGGCCGGTGGGCTATAGCCTTTGGTCCGCGGGGGTTGGGGAGGGGGTTTCGGGGGCTCTGGTCGTCGGAAATGGGTACATTCTTTTCGAGTGTCCTCGTGTGTCTAGTGGGAGGCTACGGTCAGAGGCCCGCCCTAAAATGGCAAGAATGTCCAGCAGCGCAGCGCGTGAAATATTCACTGAGGCCGGTGGGCTATAGCCTTTGGTCCGCGGGGGTTGGGGAGGGGTTTTAGGGGGCTCTGGTCATCGAAAATGAGTACTGTCTTTTCGAGGGTCCTCGTGTGCCCAGTGGGAGGCTACATTCAGAAGCCTGGCCTAAAATGGCAAGAAATGCCTTGTGGCCTTGTGGCGTGGAAATAGTCAAAGGCAGTGGGCTATAGCCTTTGGTCATGAGGTTGGGGAGGGGTTTGGGGGCTCACAGTGCGTCGGAAATGGGTACAGTCTTTTCGAGGGTCCTCGTGTGCCCCGTGGGAGGCTACGGTCAGGCCTGCCTAAAATGGTAAAATGCCAATGGCAGCGCGTGCGTGAAATAGTCACAAGGGCGGTGGGCTATGAGCTTTAGTCCATGAGGGTTGGGGATGGGTTTAGGGGCTCACAGGTGGAATGGGTACAGTCTTTTCGAGGTCCTCGTGTACCTAGTGGGACCTACGGTCAGGCCTGCCCTAAAATGGCAAGAAATGCCAATGACATGGCGCGTGAAATAATCGCGGCGGTGGGCTATGGCCTTTGGTCTCTGCAGGGGTTGGGGAGGCGTCGGAAATGGGTACAGTCTTTTGAGGGTCTTCGTCGCCCGTGGGAGGCTACAGTCAGAGGCTTGCCTAAAATGGCAAGAAATGCCAGCCAGCGCAGTCGTGAAATAGTCGCCAGGGCGGTGGGCTATAATGCTGGCCCAGCGGGGGTTGGGAGGGAGTTGGGGGCTCTGGGCGTCAAAATGGGTACAGTCCTTCGAGGGTCCTCGTGTACCTGAGTGGGAGGCTACGGTCAGAGGCCCGCCCTAAAATAACAAGAATGTCCAGGCGCATGTGCGTGAAATTGTCGCCGAGGCGGTGGGCTATAGCCTTGTTGGCCCAGCGAGGGGTTGGGGAGGGGCGTTGGGGGCTCACGGGTGCCAGGAGAAATGGGTACAGTCTTTTGAGGGTCCTCGCGTGCCGATGGGAGAGCTCTGATCAGGGCCTGCCCTAAAATGGCAAGAAATGCCAGCGAAAGTCACCCAGGGCTGGTGGGCTATAGCCTTTGGTCCTTGAGGGGTTGGGAGGGTTTCGGGGGCTCACAGTGGTGGTGGAGATAAATGGGTACAGTCTTTTCGAGGGTCCTCGTGGGCCAGTGGGAGGCTACGGTCGAAAGCCCGCCCTAAAATGGCAAGAATGTCCAGCCGACGAGCTGAGTGAAAGTGTCGCCCGAGGCGGTGGGCGCCTGTGCTTTGGCCCAGCACGGGTTGGGAGGGGCGTTGGGGGCTCTGGGTGTCGGAAATGGGTACAGTCTTTTCGAGGTCTCAGCGTGCCCAGTGGGAGCTCTGATCAGGGCCTGCACTAAAATGGCAAGAAATGCCCAGCGTGCGCATGAAATAGTCACGAGGCCGGTGGGCTATGTGCTGGTCTGGGGGTTGGGGAGGCGTCGGAAATGGGTACAGTCTTTTTGAGTGTCTTCGTGTGCCCCGTGGGAGGCTACGGTCAGAGGCTTGCCCTAAAATGGCAAGAAATGTGGCGCAGTCGTGAAATAATCGCGAGGCAGTGGGCTATAACTGGCCTTGAGGGTTAGGGGAGGGCGTTGAGGGGCTCACAGGTGTTGGAAATGGGTACAGTCTTTTGAGGTCTCGCGTGATGGGAGGAACTCTGATCGAGGCCTGCCTAAAATGGCAAAAATGCCAGTTGGCCAGCGGTAATGCGTGATATGTCGCGAGGCGGTGGGCTATAACTGGTCCAGCGGGGTAGGGGAGGGGTTTAGGGGCTCACTGGTCGTCGAAAATGGGTACAGTCTTTTCGAGGTCCTCGTGTGCCCGTGGGAGGCTACAGTCAGGAAGCCTGCCCTAAAATGTGAAATGCCCAGTGAGCGCTTGGCGCGTGAAATAATCAGCCCAAGGCGGTGGGCTATAGCCTTTTCTGGGGGTTGGGAGGCGTCGGAAATGGGTACAGTCTTTTTGGGTGTCTTGGCATTGTGTGCCCGTGGGAGAACTCTGGTCAGAGGCTTGCCCTTAAATGGCAAGAAATGCCCAATGGCGCATGATCGTGAAATAATCGCCGAGGCAGTGGGCTATAGCCTTTGGCCCTTGGGGTTTGGGGAGGGCGTTCGGGGGAGCTCTGGGTGTGGAAATGGGTACAGACTTTTGAGGTCGTCGCGTGCCCAGTGGGAGGCTACTGATTGGGGCCTGCCCTAGAATGGCAAGAAATGCCCAGTAGCGCAGTGAAATAGTCGCCGAGGCAGTGGGCTATAGCCTGGTCTGCGGGGGTTGGGGGAGGCGTCGGAAATGGGTACAATCTTTTGAGATCTTCGTGTGCCCGTGGGAGGCTCTGATCAGAGGCTTGCCCTAAAATGGCAAGAAATGCCCAGCGGCATGGCCGCGTGAAATAGTCCTTGAGGCATTGGGCTATAGCCTTTGGTCCCATGAGGTAGGGAGGGGTTTAGGGGCTCACAGTGAGTCAAAAATGGGTACAGTCTTTTCGAGGGTCATCGTGTGCCCAGTGGGAGGCTACGGTGAGAGGCTGCCCTAAAATGGCAAGACATGCCAGTGGCCTTGTGCGATGAAGTGTCAGCTTAGGCAGTGGGCTATAGCCTTTAGTCATGAGGGGTTGGGGAGGGTTTGAGGGGCTCAGTGTCGTGAAATGGGTACATTCTTTTCGAGTGTCCTCGAGTGTCTAGTGGGAGGCTACGGTCAGAGGCCCGCCCTAAAATGGCAAGAATGTCCATGGTATGGCCGCGTGAGTGTCGCCGAGGCAGGTGGGCTATGTGCTTTGGCCCATGAGGGTTGGGGAGGGGCGTTGGGGGCTCTGGGTGTGGGAAATGGGTCAGTCTTTTCGAGGGTCCTCAGCGTGCCCAGTGGGAGGCTCTGGTCAGGGCCTGCCCTAAAATGGCAAGAAATGCCATGGCTGGCCGCGTGAAATAGTCACCGAGGCGGTGGGCTATAGCCTTTGCTGGTCTGCAGGGGGTTGGGGCGTCGGGAAATGGGTACAGTCTTTTGAGGGTCTTCGTGTGCCCGTGGAGGCTCTGATCAGAGGCTTGCCTAAAATGGCAAGAAATACGGCGCAGTGCGTGAAATAATCGCCCGAGGCGGTGGGCTATAGCCTTTGGCCATGAGGGGTTGGGAGAAGGCGTTCGGGGGCTCAGGTGTTGAAATGGGTACAGTCTTTTGAGGTCCTCGCGTGCCCAGTGGGAGAGCTCTGAGTCAAGGGCCTGCCCTAAAATGGCAAGAAATGCCAATGCGCGCCGTGTGAAATAATCGCCCGAGGCGGTGGGCTATAGCCTTTGGTCTCACGGGGGTTGGGAGGGGCGTGGAAATGGGTACAGTCTTTTCGAGGGTCTTGCGCCCGTGGGAGGCTACGGTCAGAAACACCTAAAATGGCAAGAAATGCCCAGCGGCGCAGTGCGTGAAATAGTCGCCGAGGCCGGTGGGCTATAGCCTTTGGCCCGCGGGGGTTGGGGAGGGGAGTTCGGGGGCTCTGGGCGTCCGAAATGGGTACAGTCCTTTCGAGGGTCCTCGTGTACCTAGTGGGAGGCTACGGTCAGAGGCCTGCATTAAAATGGAACGAAATGCCCAGCGGCGCAGCGCGTGAAATAGTCGCCGAGGCCGGTGGTCCATAGCCTTTGGTCCACGGGGGTTGGGGACGGCGTTCGGGGGCTCTGGGCGTCGGCAATGGGTCCAGTCTTTTTGAGGGTCCTCGTGTGCCCAGTGGGAGGCTACGGTCAGAGGCCTGCCCTAAAATGGCAAGAAATGCCCAGCGGCGCAGCGCGGGAAATAGTCACTGAGGCTGGTGGGCTATAGCCTTTGGTCCATGAGGGTTGGGAGGGTTTGGGGCTCACAGGTGGTCGGAAATGGGTACAGTCTTTTAGAGGGTCCTCGTGAGCCCAGTGGGAGGCTCTGGTCGAAGCCCGCCTAAAATGGCAAGAATGTCCAGCATGTCGCCGAGGCGGTGGGCTATAGCCTTTGGCCCCTTGAGGGGTTGGGAGGGGCGTTCGGGGCTCTGGGTGTCGGGAAATGGGTACAGTCTTTCGAGGTCTCGCGTGCCAGTGGGAGGCTACGGTCAGGGCCTGCCTAAAATAGCAAAATGCCCAGCCAGGCGCAGCGCGTGAAATAGTCACGAGGCGGTGGGCTATAACCTGGTCTCTGATGCGGGGTTGGGGGAGGCGTCGGAAATGGGTACAGTCTTTTCGAGGGTCTTCGTGTGCCCGTGGGAGGCTCTGATCAGAGCTTGCCCTAAAATGGCAAGAAATGCCAGCGCAGTCGTGAAATAATCGCTTGAGGCGGTGGGCTATGTGCTTGGCCCATGAGGGGTGGGGGGGGGGGTTGGGGGGCCACTGGGTGTTGGAAATGGGTACAGTCTTTTCGAGGCTCGCGTGCCAGTGGGAGGCTCTGATCAGGGGCCTGCCTAAAATGTAAGAAAATGCCATGTGGCAGTGATATCATCGCCGAGGCAGTGGGCTATAGCCTGGTCCCATGAGGTAGGGGAGGGGTTTAGGGGGCTCTGGTCGTGAAAATGGGTACAGTCTTTTCGAGGGTCTCGTGTGATGGGAGGCTACGGTCAGAGCTGCTAAAATGGCCAATGCTGTAGGGCATGCCAGTAAATCGTGGGCGATTGGGGCTATAGCCTTTTGTCTGCGGGGTTGGGGAGGCGTGGGAAATGGGTACAGTCTTTTGAGTGTCTTCGTGTGCCCGTGGGAGGCTCTGAGTCAGAGCTTGCCATAAATGGCAAGAAATGCCAGCGCAGTCACGTGAAATAGTCACTTGAGGCGGTGGGCTATAGCCTTTGGCCCTTGAGGGGTTAGGGAGGGGCGTTCGGGGCTCAGGTGTCGGAAATGGGTACAGACTTTTCGAGGTCGTCAGCGTGCCCAGTGGGAGAGCTACTGATTAGGGCCTGCCCTAGAATGGCAAGAAATGCCAGTGGCCCTTGTGAAATAATCGCCGAGGCGGTGGGCTATAATAGCTGGTCTCACGGGGGGTTGGGAGGCGTCGGAAATGGGTACAATCTTTTCGAGGGTCTTCGTGTGCCCCGTGGGAGGCTACGGTCAGAGGCTTGCCCTAAAATGGCAAGAAATGCCCAGCGGCGCAGCGCGTGAAATTGTCGCTTAGGCCGGTGGGCTATAGCCTTTGGTCCGCGGGGGTTGGGGAGGGGCTTAAGGGGGCTCTGGTCGTCAAAAATGGGTACAGTCTTTTCGAGGGTCCTCGTGTGCCCAGTGGGAGGCTACGGTGAGAGGCCTGCCCTAAAATGGCAAGAAATGCCCAGCGGCGCAGCGCGTGAAATTGTCGCTTAGGCCGGTGGGCTATAGCCTTTGGTCCGCGGGGGTTGGGGAGGGGGTTTCGGGGGCTCTGGTCGTCGGAAATGGGTACATTCTTTTCGAGTGTCCTCGTGTGTCTAGTGGGAGGCTACGGTCAGAGGCCCGCCCTAAAATGGCAAGAATGTCCAGCGGCGCAGCGCGTGAAATTGTCGCCGAGGCCGGTGGGCTATAGCCTTTGGCCCGCGGGGGTTGGGGAGGGGCGTTCGGGGGCTCTGGGTGTCGGAAATGGGTACAGTCTTTTCGAGGGTCCTCGCGTGCCCAGTGGGAGGCTACGGTCAGGGCCTGCCCTAAAATGGCAAGAAATGCCCAGCGGCGCAGCGCGTGAAATAGTCACCGAGGCCGGTGGGCTATAGCCTTTGGTCTGCGGGGGTTGGGGAGGCGTCGGAATTGGGTGCAGTCTTTTCGAGGGTCTTCGTGTGCCCGTGGGAGGCTCTGTCAGAGCTTGCCCTAAAATGGCAAGAAATGCCAGCCAGTGATCACGTGAAATAGTCGCGAGGCCGGTGGGCTATGTGCTTTGTGAGGGGTTGGGAGGGGCGTTCGGGGGCTCTGGTGTCGGAATTGGGTACTTTCTTTTCGAGGTCCTCGCGTGCCCATTGGGAGGCTACGGTCAGGGCCTGCCCTAAAATGGCAAGAAATGCCCAGCGGCGCAGCGTGATATGTCGCCGAGGCGGTGGGCTATAACTGGTCAGCGGGGGTAGGGAGGGGTTTAGGGGCTCTAGTGGTCGAAAATGGGTACAGTCTTTTCGAGGGTCCTAGTGTGCCCGATGGGAGGCTCTGGTCAGAAGCCCCTAAAATGAAATGCCAATGTGGCGCAGCGCGTGAAATAGTCGCCGAGGCCGGTGGGCTATAGCCTTTTGTCTGCGGGGGTTGGGGAGGGGCGTCGGAAATGGGTACAGTCTTTTTGAGTGTCTTCGTGTGCCCCGTGGGAGGCTACGGTCAGAGGCTTGCCCTTAAATGGCAAGAAATGCCCAGCGGCGCAGTGCGTGAAATAGTCGCCGAGGCCGGTGGGCTATAGCCTTTGGCCCGCGGGGGTTGGGGAGGGGCGTTCGGGGGCTCTGGGTGTCGGAAATGGGTACAGACTTTTCGAGGGTCGTCGCGTGCCCAGTGGGAGGCTACGGTTAGGGCCTGCCCTAGAATGGCAAGAAATGCCTTGCAGCGTGAAATAATCATGAGGCGGTGGGCTATAGCCTTTGGTCTCAGGGGTTGGGGAGGGGCGTCGAATGGGTACAATCTTTTCGAGGTCTTCGTGTGCCCGTGGGAGAGCTCACGGTCAGAGGCTTGCCCTAAAATGGCAAGAAATGCCAATGGCCAGCGCGTGAAATAATCGCGAGGCAGGTGGGCTATAGCCATTGGTCATGAGGGAGTTGGGGACGGGGTTTAGGGGGCTCTGGTCGTCAAAAATGGGTACAGTCTTTTCGAGGGTCCTCGTGTGCCCAGTGGGAGGCTACGGTGAGAGGCCTGCCCTAAAATGGCAAGACATGCCCAGCGGCGCAGCGCGTGAAATAGTCGCTTAGGCCGGTGGGCTATAGCCTTTGGTACGCGGGGGTTGGGGAGGGGGTTTCGGGGGCTCTGGTCGTCGGAAATGGGTACATTCTTTTCGAGTGTCCTCGTGTGTCTAGTGGGAGGCTACGGTCAGAGGCCTGCCCTAAAATGGCAAAAAATGCCCAGCGGCGCAGCGCGTGAAATAGTCACCGAGGCCGGTGGGCTATAGCCTTTGGTCCGCGGGGGTTGGGGAGGGGGTTTAGGGTGCTGCAGTGTGAAATGGAGTACAGTCTTTTCAAGGGTCATCGTGTGCCCGTGGGAGGCTCTGATCAGAGGCCTACCTAAAATGACAAGAAATGCCAGCGCGCAGCGCGTGAAATAGTCAAGGGCGGTGGGCTATAGCATTTGGTCCATGAGGTTGGGAGGAAGTTACAGGGCTCACAGGCGTGAGAAATCGGTACAGACTTTCGAGGTCCTGGTGTGCCCAGATGGGAGGCTCTGGTCAGAGCTTGCCCTAAAATGGCAAGACATGCCCAGTAGCCAGCGTGAAATAATCGCCGAGGCGGTGGCTTGTGCTGGTCAGCGTGGGTTGGGAGGGATTTGAGGGCTCACAGTGTCGTTGGAAATGGGTACATTCTTTTCGAGGGTCCTCGTGTGTGCAGTGGGAGGCTACGGTCAGAGGCCTGCCCTAAAATGGCAAGAAATGCCCAGCGGCGCAGCGCGTGAAATAGTCCAAGGGCGGTGGGCTGTAACCTGGTCCTTGAGGGGTTTGGGAGGGGTTTAGGGGCTCACGGTGCGTCGGAAATGGGTACAGTCTTTTCGAGGGTCATCGTGTGTGCCCGTGGGAGGCTCTGATCAGAGGCCTACCCTAAAATGACAAGAAATGCCCATGGCCAGCGTGAAGCAGTCGGAGCAGCTGGGCTATATACTTTGGTCATGAGGGGTTGGGAGGAAGTTACAGGGGCTCTGGGCGTCGGAAATGGGTACAGTCTTTACGAGGGTCCTCGAGTGGCCAGTGGGAGGCCTACGGAAGGCTGCCTAAAATGGCAAGAAATGCCCAGCCAGTGGCGTGAAATATTCAAGGGCGGTGGGCTATAGCCTTTGGTCCATGAGGGTTGGGGAGGGGTTTAGGGGCTCAGTCGTGGGAAATGGGTACATTCTTTCCAGGGGTCCTCGTGTGTGATGGGAGGCTCTGATCAGAGGCACACTTAAATGGCAAGACATGCCCAGTAGCGTGCGTGAAATTATCACCGAGGCGGTGGGCTATAGCCTTTGGTCCATGCGGGGTTGGGGAGGGGTTTAGGGGTTCGATCGTCGGAAATGGGTGAGTCTTTTGAGGGTCCTCGTGTGCCACAATGGGAGGCTACGGTCGAGGCACTGCCTAAAATGGCAAAACATTCAATGGCATGGCGCGTGAAATAGTCTCGAGGCGGTGGGCTATAGCCTTTGGTCCAGGGGGTTGGGGAGGGTTTAGGGGCTCTGGTCATCGAAATGGGTACAGTCTTTTCGAGGTCCTCGTGTACTTGATGGGAGGCTCTGATCAGGCCTGCCCTAAAATGGCAAAAGAAATGCCAGTGGCCAGCGCGTGAAAGCAGTCATGCCAGGCGGTGGGCTATAGCCTTTTGTCCGCGGGGGTTGGGGAGGGGGTTTCGGGGGCTCTGGCCGTCAGAAATGGGTACAGCCTTTTCGAGGGTCCTCGTGTGCCCAGTTGGAGGCTACAGTCAAAACTCTGCCCTAAAATGGCAAGAAATACCTAGCGGCGCAACGCGTGAAATAGTCACCGAGGCCGGTGGGCTATAGCTAGTCATGGCCCGGTTGGGAAGGGGTTTGAAGTGCTGGTTATCAGAAATGGGTACAGTCTTTTCGAGGGTCCTCATGTGCCCAGTGGGAGGATACGGTCAGAAGCCTGCCCTAAAATGGCAAGAAATGCCCAGCGGCGCAGCGCGTGAAATAGTCACCGAGGCCGGTGGGCTATAGCGTTTGGTCCGCGGCGGTTGGGGAGCGGATTTAGGGGGCTCTGGTCGTCGGAAATGGGTCAATTCTTTTCGAGGGTCCTCGTGTGCCCAGTGGGAGGCTACGGTCAGGCACATGCCCTAAAATGGAAAGAAATGCCAGTGGCAGAAATAGTCATGAGGCGGTGGGCTATAGCATTTGGTCATGAGGGTTGGGAGGGAAGTTACAGGGCTCTGGGCGTCGGGAAATGGGCACAGTCTTTTCGAGGGTCTCGTGTGCTTGATGGGAGGCTCTGGTCAAGCACTGCCTAAAATGGCAAGACATGCCAGTGAGACAGTAGCGTGAAATAGTCGCCCGAGGCGGTGGGCTATAACCTTTGCCCATGAGGGGGTTGGGGAGGGTTTAGGGGCTCACGGTCATCGAAAATGGGTACAGTCTTTTGAGGGTCCTCGTGTGCCAGTGGGAGGCTACGGTCAAGCACATGCCCAAAATGGCAAAATACCAATGGCGCAGCGCGTGAAATTATCCGAGGCGGTGGGCTATAGCCTGGTCCATGAGGGTTGGGGAGGGGGTTTTAGGGGTTCTGATCGTCGGAAATGGGTACAGTCTTTTCGAGGGTCTCGTGTGCACATGGGAGGCTACAGTCGAGCCTGCCTAAAATGGCAAAAATTCCAGCGCAGCGCGTGAAATAGTCCTCGAGGGCGGTGGGCTATACCTTTGGTCATGAGGGGTTGGGGAGGGGTTTAGGGGCTCTGGTCATGAAAATGGGTACAGTCTTTTCGAGGGTCTCGTATGAGTGGGAGGCTCTACGGTCGAAGCACATGCCTAAAATTACAAGAAATGCCCAGCAGTAGCGTGAAATAAACATCGAGGCAGTGAGCTATAACTTTAGTCGAGGGGTTGGGGAGGGGGTTTAGGGTGCTCTGGTCATCAAAATGGGTGATCTTTTCGAGGTCTCGTGTGCCCAGTGGGAGGCTCTGATCAAGCCTGCCCTAAAATGGCAAGAAATACCTAGCGGCCAGTAGCGTGAAATAAGTCACCAGGCCGGTGGGCTATGTGCTGGTCATGGCGGTTGGGGAGGGGTTTGAGGGCTCTGGTCGTCAGAAATGGGTACAGTCTTTTCGAGGGTCCTCGTGTGCCCGATGGGAGGCTCTGATGAAAGCCTGCCCTAAAATGGCAGAAATGCCAGGCGCAGCGCGTGAAATAGTCAAGGGCAGTGGGCTATAACCTTTGGTCATGAGGGTTGGGGAGGGGTTCTGAGGGGCTCACAGTCGTGAAATGGGTACATTCTCTTCGAGGGTCCTCGTGTGCCCAGTGGGAGGCTACGGTCAGAGGCTTGCCTTAAAATGGCAAGACATGCCAGTGCGCAGCGTGAAATATCAAGGCCGGTGGGCTATATGTAGTCCATGAGGGTTGGGGAGGGGTTTAGGGGGTTCGATCGTGGAAATGGGTGCAGTCTTTTCGAGGGTCTCGTGTGCCAGTGGGAGGCTACGGTCGAGCCTTGCCGAAAATAAGACATGCCAGTGACGCGCGTGAAATAATCGCCAGGCGGTGGGCTATAGCTTTTGGTCCGCGGGGGTGGGGGGGGGGTTTGGGGGGGCTCTGATCGTCAGAAATGGGTACAGTCTTTTCGAGGGTCCTCGTGTGCCCAGTGGGAGGCTACTGATTAGAGCCTGCCCTAAAATGGCAAAAATGCCACTTGTATGGCGTGAAATAGTCCTCGAGGCGGTGGGCTATAGCCTTTGGTCCATGAGGGGTTGGGGAGGGGTTTAGGGGCTCAGTCGCCGAAAATGGGTACAGTCTTTTCGAGGGTCCTCGTGTGATGGGAGGCTACGGTCAGAAGCACATGCCCTAAAATGGCAAGAAATACCAGCGCCCGCGTGAAATAATCCAAGGCGGTGGGCTATAGCCTAGTCCATGAGGGTTGGGGAGGGGGTTTCGGGGGCTCTGGTCGTCAGAAATGGGTACAGTCTTTTCGAGGGTCCTTGTGTGCCCAGTGGGAGGCTACGGTCAGAAGCCTGCCCTAAAATGGCAAGAAATTCCCAGCGGCGCAGCGCGTGAAATAGTCATCGAGGCCGGCGGGCTATAGCCTTTGGTCCGCGGGGGTTGGGGAGGGGGTTTAGGGTGCTCTGGTCATCGAAAATGGGTACAGTCTTTTCGAGGGTCCTCGTGTGCCCAGTGGGAGGCTACGGTCAGAAGCCTGCCCTAAAATGGCAAGAAATGCCAACGGCGCTGCGCGTGAAATAGTCACTGACGCCGGTGGGCTATAGCCTTTGGTCCGCGAGGGGTTGGGGAGGGGGTTTAGGGTGATCTGGTATCGAAAATTTGTACAGTCTTTTCGAGGGTCCTCGTGTGCCCAGTGGGAGGCTACGGTCAGAAGCATGCCCTAAAATGGCAAGAAATGCCAACGGCGCTTGTGCGTGAAGTAGTCATAGGGCGGTGGGCTATAATGATGCTGCGGGGGGTGGGGGGGGGGTTTTGGGGGCTCTGGTCATCGGAAATGGGTACATTCTTTTCGAGGGTCCTCGTGTGCCCAGTGGGAGGCTACGGTCAGAGGCCTGCCTAAAATGGCAAGAAATGCCAGTGGCCTTGTGCGTGAAACCTCAGGAGCCGTTGGGCTATAGCCTTTGGTCCCTTGAGGGTTGGGGAGGGAAGTTACAGGGCTCTGGGCGTCGGAAATGGGTACAGTCTTTTCGAGGTCATCGTGTTCGATGGGAGGCTCTGATCAGAGCTTGCCTAAAATGGCAAGAAATACCAGTGTGCAGGAAATAATCAGCAGGCAGTGGGCTATAGCCTTTGGTCCATGAGGGGTTGGGGAGGATTTGGGAGCTCACGGTCGTCAGGAAATGGGTATAGTCTTCTGAGGGTCCTCACATGCCTAGTGGGAGTCTGCGGTCATAAGCACTGCCCTAAAATGGCAAAAAGCGTCCAGTGGCCTTGTGCGTGAAATAATCACAGGGCGGTGGGCTATGCTGGTCAGCGGGGTTGGGGAGGGGCGTTCGGGGGTGCAGGTGTCGGAGTGGGTACAGTCTTTTGAGGTCTCGTGTTCCCATTAGGAGGCTACGGTCAGAGGCCTGCCACACAAATGGCAAGAAATGCCAGGCGGCGTGAAATAGTCACTTGAGGCGGTGGGCTATAGCCTTTGGTCATGAGGTTGGGTAGGGGTTTGGGGTTACGGTCGTCGAAATGAGTGCAGTCTTCTGAGGGACCTCTTGTGCCCAGTGGGAGGCTACTGGTCAAGCACATGCCTAAAATGGCAAGAAATGTCCGGGCGCGCGTGAAATAGTCACGAGGCAGTGGGCTATAGCCTTTGGTCATGCGGGGTTTGGGAGAAGGCGTTCGGGGGCTCACAGGCGTTGGAAATGGGTACAGTCTTTCGAGGGTCCTCGTGTGCCCATTAGGGAGGCTCTGACGGAAGGGTTGCCCTAAAATGGCAAGAAATGCCCAGCGGCACAGCGCGTGAAATAGTCGCCGAGGCCGGTGGGCTATAGCCTTTGGACCACGGGGGTTGGGGAGGCGCGTTGGAAATGGGTACAGTCTTTTCGAGGGTCCTCGTGTGCCCCGTGGGAGGCTACGGTCAGAGGCCTGCCCTAAAATGACAAGAAATGCCCAGCAGCGCAGCGTGTGAAACGGTCGTCGAGGCCGGTGGGCTATAACCTTTGGTCCGCGGGGGTTGGGGAGGGGGTTTAGGGGGCTCTGGTCATCGGAAATGGCTACAGTCTTTTCGAGGGTCCTCGTGTGCCCAGTGGGAGGCTACGGTCAGAGGCCTGCCCTAAAATTGCAACAAATGCCCAGCGGCGCAGCGCGTGAAATGGTCGCCGAGGCCGGTGGGCTATAGCCTTTGGTTCACGGCGGTTGGGGAGAAAAGTTCTGGGGCTCTGGGCGTCGGAAATGGGTAAAGTCTTTTCGAGGGTCCTCTTGTGCCCAGTGGGAGGCTACGGTCAGAGGCCTGCCCCAAAATGGTAAGAAATGCCCAGCGGCGCGGCGCGTGAAATGTTCGTCGAGGCCGGTGGGCTATAGCCTTTGGTTCACGGCGGTTGGGGAGAAAAGTTCTGGGGCTCTGGGCGTCGGAAATGGGTACAGTCTTTTCGAGGGTCCTCATGTGCCCAGTGGGAGGCTACGGTCAGAGGCCTGCCCTAAAATGGCAAGAAATGCCCAGCGGCGCAGCGCGTGAAATGGTCGTCGAGGCCGGTGGGCTATAGCCTTTGGTCCATGAGGTTAGGAGGAAGTTACAGGGCTCACAGGTGTTGGAAATGGGTACAGTCTTTTCGAGGTCCTCGTGTGCCCAGTGGGAGGCTACGGTCAGGGCACACCTAAAATGGCAAGAAATGCCAATGACGCTTGAAATAATCATGAAGCCGGTGGGCTATAACTCTGGTCCACAGGGGTTAGGGAGGGGTTTGAGGGGCTCACGGTTGTGGAAATGGGTCTGAGTCTTTTGAGGTCCTCTGTGCCAGAGGAGGCTACGTCGAGCACACTAAAATGGCAACACATGCCAGTGGCCTTGTGCGTGAAATAGTCGCCCAAGGCAGTGGGCTATAGCCTTTGCTCCATGAGGGGTGTGGGAGGGCGTTCGGAGTTACAGGCGTTGGAAATAAGTACAGTCTTTTCGAGGTCCTTGTGTGCCCGATTGGGAGGCTACGGTCGAGGCCTGCCCTAAAATGGCAAGAAATGCCAGTGGCCTTGATCAGAAATAAACCTTGAGGCAGTGGGCTATAACTACTGGTCCATGAGGTTTGGGAGGGTTTTGAGGGGCTCTGGTCGTCGAAAATGGAGTCTGATCTTCTGAGGTCCTCGTGTGCCCAGTGGGAGGCTACGGTCGAGCTTGCCCTAAAATGGTAAGACATGTCCAGTGGCCTTGTGCGTGAAATAAGTCGCCCAGGCAGTGGGCTATAGCCTTTGGTTCATGGCGGTTGGGAGAAAAAGTTCTGGGGCTCTGGACATGAAATGGATACTTTTTGGAGGGTCTCGTGTGCCCAGGTGGGAGGCTCTGTCGAAGCCTGCCCTAAAATGGCAAGAAATGCCAGTGATTGCAAGCGTGAAATGGTCGCCAGGGCGGTGGGCAATAGCCTGATCCATGAGGGGTTGGGGAGAGGGAAGTACTGGGGCTCTGGGCGTCGGAAATGGGTACAGTCTTTTCAAGGGTCTCGTGTGCCCGGTGGGAGGCTCTGATCAGGGCCTTTGCCTAAAATGGCAAGAAATGCCATGTAGTAGCAGAAATAGTCGCCGAGGTCGGTGGGCTATAGCCTTTGGTGCACGGGGGTTGGGGAGGGGGTTTCGGGGGCTCTGGTTGTCGGAAATGGGTACAGTCTTTTCGAGGGTCCTCTGTGCCCAGTGGTAGGCTACGGTCAGAAGCCTGCCCTAAAATGGCAAGACATGCCCAGCGGCGCATCACGTGAAATAGTCGCCGAGTCCGGTGGTCTATAGCCTTTGGTCCGCGGGGGTTGGGGTGGGGGGTGCGGGTGTTCTGGTCGTCGGAAATGGGTACAGCCTTTTCGAGTGTCCTCGAGTGCCCAGTGGGAGGCTACGGTCAGAGGCCTGCGCTAAAATGGCAAGAAATGCCCAGCGGCGCATCACGTGAAATAGTCGCCGAGTCCGGTGGTCTATAGCCTTTGGTCCGCGGGGGTTGGGGTGGGGGGTGCGGGTGTTCTGGTCGTCGGAAATGGGTACAGCCTTTTGGTGTCCTCAGTGCCATGGGAGGCTACGGTCGAGGCCTGTCCTAAAATGGCAAGAAATGCCACAGCGCATCGCGTGAAATATTCGCTTGAGGCCGGTGGTCTATAATAACTGGTCCATGAGGGGTTGGGAGGGGTTCGGGGGTTTTGGTCGTCAGAAATGGGTACAGTCTTTCGAGTGTCCTCGTGTGCCCAGGGGGAGGCTACGGTCAGAGGCTTGCCCTAAAATGGCAAGAAATCACCAGCGGCGCAGCGCGTGAAATGGTCGCCGAGGCCGGTGGGCTATAGCCTTTGGTCCGCAGCGGTTGGGGAGAAAAGTTCTGGGGCTCTGGGTGTCGGAAATGGGTACAGTCTTTTCGAGGGTCTTCGTGTGCCCAGTGGGAGGCTACGGTCAGAAGCCTGCCCTAAAATGGCAAGAAATGCCAATGGCGCTTGAAATAATCGTGAGGCAGTGGGCTATAGCCTTTGGTCCACAGGGGTTGGGAGGGTTGGGGGGGCTCTGGTTGTCGGAAATGGGTACAGTCTTTTCGAGGGTCCTCTGTGCCCAGTGGTAGGCTACTGATCAGGCACCTAAAATGGCAGACATGCCAATGGCCGTAGCGTGAAATAGTCGCCAAGGCCGGTGGGCTATATCCTTTGGTCCGCGGGGGTTGGGGAGGGGCGTTCGCGGGCTCTGGGCGTCGGAAATGGGTACAGTCTTTTCGAGGGTCCTCGTGTTCCCAGTGGGAGGCTACGGTCAGAGGCCTGCCCTAAAATGGCAAGAAATGCCAGTGTGATCACGGAAATAGTCACGAGGCCGGTGGGCTATAACTGGTCCATGAGGGGTGGGGGATGGGGTTTGGGGGGCTCTGATCATAAGAAATGGGTACAGTCTTTTGAGGTCTCGTGTGCCCGGTGGGAGGCTCTGGTCAGGCGTGCCCTAAAATGGCAAGAAATGCCACAGCAGCGTGAAATAGTCAACAAGGACGGTGGGCTATAGCCTTTGGTCCATGAGGGTTTAGAGGTTTAGGGGGCTCTGGTCGTCGAAAATGAGTACAGTCTTTTCGAGGGTCCTCGTGTGCCCAGTGGTAGGCTACGGTCAGAGGCCTGCCCTATAATGGCAAGAAATACCCAGCGGCGCAGCGCGGGAAATAGTCAACAAGGCCGGTGGGCTATTGCCTTTGGTCCGCGGCGGTTGGGGAGAAAAGTAATGGGGCTCTGGGTGTCGGAAATGGGTACAGTCTTTTCGAGGGTCTTCGTGTGCCCAGTGGGAGGCTACGGTCAGAAGCCTGCCCCAAAATGGCAAGAAATGCCCAGCGGCGCAGCGCGTGAAATGGTCGCCGAGGCCGGTGGGCTATAGCCTTTTGTCCGCGGGGGTTGGGGAGGGAAGTTCTGGGGCTCTGGGCGTCGGAAATGGGTACAGTCTTTTCGAGGGTCCTCGTGTGCCCAGTGGGAGGCTACGGTCAGAAGCCTGCCCTAAAATGGCAAGAAATGCCCAGCGCGTGAAATAGTCGCCAGGCGGTGGGCTATAGCCTTTAGTCATGGCGGTTGGGAGGAAGTTCTAGGGCTCAGGCGTGGAAATGGGTACAGTCTTTTCGAGGGTCTCGTGTGCCCAGTGGGAGGCTCGGTCAAGCCTCGCTAAAATGGCAAGAAATGCCAGGCGCATCACGTGAAATAATCGCGAGTCAGTGGTCTATAGCCTTTGGTCAGGGTTGGGGAGGGGTTTGAGGGGCTCTGGTAGTCGGAAATGGAGTACAGTCTTTTTAGGAGTCCTCGTGTGCGATGGTGAGCTACGGTCATAGGCCTGCCCTAAAATGGCAAGAAATGTCCAGCGGCCAGCGTGAAATAATCATGCCGAGGCGGTGGGCTATAGCTTTTGGTCCTTGAGGGGTTGGGGAGGGTTTAGGGGCTCACAGTGGTGGGAAATTACAATCTTTTGAGGTCTCGTGTGCCCAGTGGAAGGCTACGGTCAGAGGCCTGCCCTAAAATAGGAAGACATGCCCGCCTTGGCAGCCGTGAAATGATCACCAGGGCAGTGGGCTATAGCCTTTGGTCCGAGGGTTGGGAGGGTTTGGGGCTCTGGTCGTGAAATGGGTACAGTCTTTTCGAAGTCCTCGTGTGCCCAGTGGTAGGCTCTGATCAGAGGCCTGCCCTAAAATGGCAAGAAATGTCCAGCAGCGCGCAGGAAATAGTCACAGGCAGTGGGCTATAGCCTGGTCCCATGGCGGTTGGGGAGAAAAGTTCTGGGGCTCTGGGTGTCGGAAATGGGTACAGTCTTTTCGAGAGTCTTCGTGTGCCCAGTGGGAGGCTACGGTCAGAAGCCTATCTAAAATGGCAAGAAATGCCCAGCGGCGCAGCGCGTGAAATGGTCGTCGAGGTCGGTGGGCTATAGCCTTTGGTCCGCGGGGGTTTGAGCGGGGGTTTAGGGGGCTCTGGTCGTCGAAAATGAGTACAGCCTTTTCGAGGGTCCTCGTGTGCCAGTGGTAGGCTACGGTCAGAGGCCTGCCCTAAAATGGCAACAAATGTCCAGCGCTTGAAATAGTCACAGGCAGTGGGCTATAGCCTTTGGTCCGCGGCGGTTGGGTAGAAAAGTTCTGGGGCTCTGGGTGTCGGAAATGGGTACAGTCTTTTCGAGAGTCTTCGTGTGCCAAGTGGGAGGCTACGGTCAGAAGCCTCCCTAAAATGGCAAGAAATTCCCAGCGGCGCAGCGCGTGAAATGGTCGCCGAGGTCGGTGGGCTATAGCCTTTGGTCCGCGGGGGTTGGGGAGGGAAGTTAAGGGCTCTTGGGCGTCGAAATGGGTGCAGTCTTTTCGAGGGTCCTCGTGTGATGGGAGGCTCTACGGTCAGAAACCTGCCTAAAATGGCAAGAAATGCCAGTGACGCAGCGTGTGAAATATGGTCATGGGGCGGTGGGCTATAGCCTTTGGTCCGCGGGGGTTGGGGAGGGAAGTTCTGGGGCTCTTGGCGTCGGAAATGGGTACAGTCTTTTCGAGGGTCCTCGTGTGCCCAGTGGGAGGCTACGGTCAGAAGCCTGCCCTAAAATGGCAAGAAATGCCCAGCGGCGCAGCGCTTGAAATAGTCGCTCAGGCGGTGGGCTATGTGCTGGTCCACAGGGGTTGGGGGGGGGTTTGCGGGGGCTCTGGTTGTCGGAAATGGGTACAGTCTTTTCGAGGTCCTCTGATCGATGGTGAGCTACGGTCAGCCTGCCTACAAAATAACAAGACATGCCAGTGGCGCAGCACGTGAAATAGTCGCCAAGGCCGGTGGGCTATAGCCTTTGTCCATGAGGGTTGGGGAGGCGTTCGGGGTTAGGCGTCGGACATGGGTACAGTCTTTTCGAGGTCTCGTGTGCCCGATGGGAGGCTACGGTCAGAGCCTACCCTAAAATGGCAAGAAATACCAGTGTGATCAGGAAATAGTCACTTGAGGTGGGCTATACTGGTCATGAGGGGTTGGGAGGGGTTTGAGGGGCTCACGGTCGTGGAAATGGAGTCTTCTTACAAGGGTCCTCGTGTGCCCGGTGGGAGGCTACTGGTCAGAAGCACACCTAAAATAGAAATGTCAATGACGCGTGAAATAATCGCCGAGGCGGTGGGCTATAGCTTTTTAGTCATGAGGGGTTGGGGAGGGGTTTAGGGGCTCTGGTCGTGGAAATGTGTACAATCTTTCAAGGGTCCTCGTGTGCCCAGGTGGAAGGCTCTGTCGAGGCCTGCCCTAAAATGGCAAGAAATTCCAATGAGCGCCAGGTGAAATAATCGCCAAGGCAGTGGGCTATAACTGGTCCCAGGGGTTGGGAGGCGTCGGAAATGGGTCTGATCTTTCGAGGTCCTCTTGTGCCAGTGGGAGGCTCTGATCAAGCCTGCCTAAAATGGAAAAGACATGCCACCTTGGCGCAGCCTTGAAATAATCCGAGGCAGTGGGCTATAGCCTTTGGTCATGAGGGGTTGGGAGGCGTTCGGGGCTATGGGCGTCCGAAATGGGTACAGTCTTTTCGAGGGTCCTCGTGTACCCAGTGGGAGGCTACGGTCAGAGGCCTGCCCTAAAATGGCAAAAAATTCCAAGCGGCGAGGCCGTGAAATAGTCACCGAGGCCAGTGGGCTATAGCCTTTGGTCCGCGGGGGTTTGGGCGGGGGTTTAGGGGGCTCTGGTCGTCGAAAATGAGTACAGTCTTTTCGAGGGTCCTCGTGTGCCCAGTGGTAGGCTACGGTCAGAGGCCTGCCCTAAAATGGCAAGAAATGCCCAGCGCAGCGAGAAATAGTCACGAGGCGGTGGGCTATACTGGTCATGAGGGTTGGGAGGAAGTTACAGGGCTGGGCGTCGGAAATGGGTACAGTCTTTTGAGGGTCCTCGTCGCGTCGATGAGAGGCTACGGTCAAGCCTGCCTAAAATGGCAAGAAATGCCAATGACGCATCGCGTGAAATAATCGCTGAGTCGGTGGTCTATAGCCTTTAGTGCTGCGGGGTTGGGGTGGGGTGCGGGGTTACAGTGGTCGTCGGAAATGGGTACAGTCTTTTGGTGTCCTCGTGTGCCCAGATGGGAGGCTACGGTCGAGCCTGCCCTAAAATGGCAAGAAATGCCCAGCGCGTAAAATGGTCGCCGAGCCCGGTGGGCTATAGCCTTTGGTCCGCGGCGGTTGGGGAGGGAAGTTCTGGGGCTCTTGGCGTCGGAAATGGGTACAGTCTTTTCGAGGGTCCTCGTGTGCCCAGTGGGAGGCTACGGTCAGAAGCCTGCCCTAAAATGGCGAGAAATGCCCAGCGGCGCAGCGCTTGAAATAGTCGCTGAGGCCGGTGGGCTATAGCCTTTGGTCCACGGGGGTTGGGGAGGGGGTTTCGGGGGCTCTGGTTGTCGGAAATGGGTACAGTCTTTTCGAGGGTCCTCTGTGCCCAGTGGTAGGCTACGGTCAGAAGCCTGCCCTAAAATGGCAAGACATGCCCAGCGGCGCAGCGCGTGAAATAGTCGCCGAGGCCGGTGGGCTATAGCCTTTGGTCCGCGGGGGTTGGGGAGGGGCGTTCGGGGGCTCTGGGCGTCGGACATGGGTACAGTCTTTTCGAGGGTCCTCGTGTGCCCAGTGGGAGGCTACGGTCAGAGGCCTGCCCTAAAATGGCAAGAAATGCCCAGCGGCGCAGTGCGGGAAATAGTCACTGAGGCCGGTGGGCTATAGCCTGATCCTTGGGGGTTGGTGAGGGGTTTCGGGGCTCTGGTCGTCGGAAATGGGTACAATCTTTTCAAGGGTCTCGTGTGCCCGGTGGTGAGCTACTGATCAGGAGGCCTGTCCTAAAATAACAAGAAATGGCGATTAGGCGCAGTAGCGTGAAAGCAGTCGCCGGCAGTGGGCTATAACCTTTGGTCCATGAGGGGTTGGGGGAGGGTTTAGGGTGCTCTGGTCTTCGGAAATGGGTACAGTCTTTTCGAGGGTCCTCGTGTGCCCAGATGGTAGGCTACAGGTCGAGGCACTGTCACTAAAATGGCAAGAAATGGCCCAGTGGCGCAGCGCGTGAAGCAGTCGCCGAGGCGCAGTGGGCTATAGCCTGGTCATGAGGGTTGGGGGGAAGTTCAGGGCTCTGGGCGTGGGAAATGGGTACAGATCTTTTGAGGGTTCTCGTGTGCCCGGTGGGAGGCTCTGGTCAAGCCTGCCTAAAATGTGAAATACCAGTAGCCTTGCGGAAATAGTCATGGGCGGCAGTGGGCTATAGTCTTTGCTCATGAGGGGTTGGGGAGGGTTCGGGGCTCTGGGCGCGGAAATGGAGTCTGATCTTTTCGAGGTCCTCGTGTTCCCAGGGAGGCTCTGGTCACAAGCCTGCCTGCCTAAAATGGCAAGACATGCCAATGGCCTTGGCGTGAAATAATCAGGGCCGTTGGCCTATAAGCCTTTAGTCCAGCGGGGGTTTGGGAGGGGGGTTAGGGGGATCTGGGCGTCGGAAATAAAGGTCTGATCTTTTCGAGGTCCTCGTGTACCCATTGGGAGGCTACGGTCGAGGCCTGCCCTAAAATGGCAAGAAATTCCCAGCGCAGCGGAAATAATCCAAGGCGGTGGGCTATAATACTGGTCCACGGGGTTTGGGGCGGGGTTTAGGGGCTCACAGTCGTGAAAATAGTACTGAGTCTTTTCGAGGGTCTCGTGTGCCCAATGGTAGGCTACGGTCGAGGCCTGCACCTAAAATGTGAAAATGCCAATGGCGGCAGGGAAATAGTCACCGAGGCCGGTGGGCTATAGCCTTTGGTCCGCGGGGGTTGGGGAGGGAAGTTCTGGGGCTCTGGGCGTCGGAAATGGGTACAGTCTTTTCGAGGGTCCTCGTCGCGTCCAGTGAGAGGCTACGGTCAGAAGCCTGCCCTAAAATGGCAAGAAATGCCCAGCGGCGCATCGCGTGAAATAGTCGCTGAGTCCGGTGGTCTATAGCCTTTGGTCTGCGGGGGTTGGGGTGGGGGGTGCGGGGGTTCTGGTCGTCGGAAATGGGTACAGTCTTTTCGAGTGTCCTCGTGTGCCCAGTGGGAGGCTACGGTCAGAAGCCTGCCCTAAAATGGCAAAATGCCAGCATGGCCGCGTGAAATAGTCGCAAGGCGGTGGGCTATAGCCTTTGGTCCGCGGCGGTTGGGGAGGGAAGTTCTGGGGCTCTTGGCGTCGGAAATGGGTACAGTCTTTTCGAGGGTCCTCGTGTGCCAAGTGGGAGGCTACGGTCAAGCCTGCTAAAATGGCGAAATGCCAGTAGCGCGGCCAGAAATAATAGTCGCTCAGGCCGGTGGGCTATAGCCTTTGGTCCACGGGGGTTGGGGAGGGGGTTTCGGGGGCTCTGGTGGTCGGAAATGGGTACAGTCTTTTCGAGGGTCCTCTGATCCCAGTGGTAGGCTACGGTCAGAATCCTGCCCTAAAATGGCAAGACATGCCCAGCCTTGTGCGTGAAATAATCATGAGGCCGGTGGGGTATAGCCTTTGGTTCGCGGGGGTTGGGGAGGGGCGTTCGGGGGCTCTGGGCGTCGGACATGGGTACAGTCTTTTCGAGGGTCCTCGTGTGCCCAATGGGAGGCTACGGTCAGAGGCCTACCCTAAAATGGCAAGAAATGCCCAGCGGCGCAGTCACGGAAATAGTCACTTGAGGCAGGTGGGCTATAACTGGTCCTGGGGGTTGGTGAGGGGTTTAGGGGCTCAGTGGTGGAAATGGGTACAGTCTTTTCAAGGGTCCTCGTGTGCCCAGTGGTAGGCTCTGATCGAGGCTGTCTAAAATAACGAAATGGCCCGATGGCAGTGGCGTGAAGCAGTCATGGGGCAGTGGGCTATAGCCTTTGGTCCGCGGGGGTTGGGGGGAGGGTTTAGGGTGCTCTGGTCTTCGGAAATGGGTACAGTCTTTTCGAGGGTCCTCGTGTGCCCAGTGGTAGGCTACGGTCAGAGGCCTGTCCTAAAATGGCAAGAAATGGCCAGTGGCGCTTGGCGTGAAGCAGTCATGAGGCGGTGGGCTATATGCTTTGGTCCTTGAGGGGTTGGGGGAAGTTACAGGGGCTCACAGGCGTCGGAAATGGAGTGCAGTCTTTTGAGGGTTCTCGTGTGCCCAGGGGGTGGCTACGGGCAGAAGTCTGCCCTAAAATGGCAAAAATACCAGTGGCCGGAAATAATCATGGGGCGGTGGGCTATAGTCTTTGCTCCATGAGAGGTTGGGAGGGGTTCGGGGCTCTGGGCGTCGGAAATGGGTACAGTCTTTTCGAGGGTCCTCGTGTTCCCAGGGGAGGCCTCTGATCTAAGCACTGTCCTAAAATGGCAAGACATGCCAATGGCCTGTGCGTGAAATAATCATGCCGGGCCGTTGGCCTATAGCCTTTGGTCCATGGGTTGGGGAGGGCGTTCGGGGGATCAGGCGTGGAAATAGGTACAATCTTTTGAGGTCTCGTGTGCCCAGTGGGAGGCTCACGGTCAAGCCTGCCCTAAAATAACAAGAAATACCAGTAGCGCGGGAAATAGTCCCCGAGGCCGGTGGGCTATAGCCTTTGGTCCGCGGGGGTTGGCGAGGGGGTTTTGGGCTCTGGTCCTCGGAAATGGGTACAGTCTTTTCGAGGGTCCTTGTGTGCCGATGGGAGGCTCTTGTCAGGCTGCCCTAAAATGGAAAGAAACACCAATGGCATAGCGTGAAATAATCACCGAGGCGGTGGGCTATAACTAGTCCATGAGGGTTGGGGGAGGTTTAGGGGCTCTGTTTGTCGGAAATGGGTACAGTCTATTCGAGGGTTCTCCGGTGCCCAGTGGGAGGCTACGGTCAGATGCCTGCCCTAATATCGCAAGAAATGTCCAGGCCAGCGCGTGAAAGCAGTCGCCCGAGGCGGTGGGCTATATCCTTTGGTCCCATGAGGTTGGGGAGGAAGTTACGGGGCTCTGGGCGTTGGAAATGGAGTACAGTCTTTTCGAGGGTCCTCGTGTGCCTAGTGGGAGGCTCGGTCAAGCCTGCCCTAAAATTACAAGAAATGCCATGGCAGCGTGAAATAATCAGGCGGTGGGCTATAGTTTTACTCAGCGGGGTTGGGGAGGGGTTCGGGGGCTCACAGGCGTCGGAAATGGGTAAAGTGTTTTGTAGGGTCCTCGTGTGCCCAGTTGGAGGCTACGGTCACAAGCCTGCCCTAAAATGGCAAGACATGCCCAATGGCCTTGGCGTCAAATAATCGCGGGCGGTGGGCTATAGCCTTTGGTCCGCGGGGGTTGGGGAAGGGCGTTAGGAGGCTCTGTGTGTCGGAAATGGGTACAGTCTTTTCGAGGGTCCTCGTGTACCCAGTGGGAGGCTATGGTCAGAAGCCTGCCTAAAATTGCTAGAAATGCCAGCCAGGCGCAGCGAAATAGTCACACAGGGCCGGTGGGCTATAGCCTTTGGTCCCAGGGGTTGGGGAGGGGTTTGAGACTCTGGTCGCCGAAATGGAGTCTTGTCTTTTCGAGGGTCTCGTGTGCCCAGTGGGAGGCTCTTGTCAGAGTCTGCCTAAAATGGCAAAATACAATGGCCAGCGCGTGAAATAAGTCCAAGGCAGTGGGCTATAACCTTTGGCCCCGGGGGGTGTGGGGGGGGTTTCGGGGGCTCTGGTCGTCGGAAATGGGTACAGTCTTTTTGAGGGTCCTCGTGTACCCAGTGGAAGGAATGCGGTCGAGCACTGCCTAAAATGGCCAGAAATGTCCATGGCCTTGTGCGTGAAGCAGTCATGCGAGGCCGGTGGGCTATAATACTTTAGTCCATGAGGTTGGGGAGGGAAGTTTTGGGGTTCTGGCGTCGAAATGGGTACAGTCTTTTGAGGGTCCTCGTGTGCCTAGTGGGAGGCTACGGTCGAGCCTGCCCTAAAATGCAAGAAATGCCAGTGGCGCAGCGTGAAATAATCAGGCCGGTGGGCTATAGTCTTTGCTCCGCGGGGGTTGGGGAGGGGGTTTCGGGGGCTCTGGGCGTCGGAAATGGGTACAGTCTTTTCGAGGGTCCTCGTGTGCCCAGTGGGAGGCTACGGTCACAAGCCTGCCCTAAAATGGCAAGACATGCCAGGCATGGCCGCGTCAAATAATCGCCGAGGCGGTGGGCTATAACCTGGTCCCAGCGGGTTGGGAGGGCGTTCGGGGAGCTCTGTGTGTGGAAATGGGTACAGTCTTTTCGAGGGTCCTCGTGTGCCAGTGGGAGGCTATGGTCAAGCCTGCCTAAAATGGCAAGAAATGCCAATGGCTGCAGGAAATAGTCACTGAGGCGGTGGGCTGTGCTTTGGTCCCTTGAGGGGTGGGGGTGGGGTTTTGGGGGGCTCTGGTCATCGGAAATGGGTACTGTCTTTTCGAGGGTCCTCGTGTGATGGGAGGCTCTTGTCAGTACGCCCTAAAATGGCAAAATACCCAGCCAGGCCATGCGTGGAAATAGTCAAGGCGGTGGGCTATAGTCTTTGCTCCATGAGGTTGGGGAAGGGGTTCGGGAGCTCTGGGCGTGGGAAATGGGTACTGATATTTTGAGGTCCTCGTGTGCCAGTGGGAGGCTACGGTCACAAGCCTGCACACTAAAATGGCAAGACATGCCCAGGCGCGTGAAATAATCCAGGCAGTGGGCTATAGCCTTTGGTCCGCGCGGTTTGGGGAGGGGCGTTTGGGGGCTCTGGGCATCGGAAATATGTACAGTCTCTTCGAGGGTCCTCGTGTACCAAGTGGGGGGCTACGGTCAGAGGCCTGCCCTAAAATGGAAAGAAATGCCCAGCGGCGCAGCGCGGAAAGTAGTCACTGAGGCCGGTGGGCTATAGCCTTTGGTCCGCGGGGGTTCGGGAGGGGGTTTCGGGGGCTCTGGTCGTCGGAAATGGGTACAGTCTTTTCTAGGGTCCTCGTGTGCCCAGTGGGAGGCTACGGTCAGAAGCCTGCCCAAAAATAGCAAGAAATGCCCAGCGGCGCAGCGCGTGAAATAGTCGTCGAGGCCGGTGGGCTATAGTCTTTGCTCCGCGGGGGTTGGGGAGGGGCGTTCGGGGCTCACAGGCGTCGGAAATGGAGTACAGTCTTTTCGAGGTCCTCGTGTGCCAGTGGAAGGCTCTGATCACAAGCCTGCCCTAAAATGGCAAGACATGCCCAGTGGCCTTGTGCGTGAAATAATCAGCAGGCGGTGGGCTATAGCCTATGGTCAGCGGGTTGGGAGGGGCGTTCGGGGCTCTGGCGTCGGAAATAGGTAGTCTTTTCGAGTCTCGTGTACCAGTGGGAGGCTACGGTCAGAGCCTACCTAAAATACCTAGAGTATGAAATAGTCATGAGGCAGTGGGCTATAGCGTTTGGTCCATGAGGTTGGGAGGGTTTGGGGCTCTGGTCGGAAATGGGTACAGTCTTTTCGAGGTCCTCGTGTGCCCAGTGGGAGGCTACGGTCAAGCCTGCCTAAAATGGCAAGAAATGCCAATGGCCTTGTGCGTGAAATAGTCATGAGGGCGGTGGGATATAGCCTTTGGTCATGCAGGGTTGGGAGGGGTTCAGGGCTCTGGGCGTCGGAAATAAATGCAGTCTTCTGAGGGTTCTCGTGTACCCAGTGGGAGGCTACGGTCGAGGCCTGCCCAAAATGGAAAGAAATGCCAGTGCAGCCGAAATAGTCATGATGCGGTGGGCTATAGCCTTTAGTCCATGAGGGGTTGGGGAGGGTTTGGGGGTTCTGGTCGTGGGAAATGGGTACAGTCTTCTGAGGTCTCGTGTGCCCAGTGGAGGCGTCTGGTCGAGCCTGCCTAAAATGGCAAGAAATGTCAGTAGCGCAGTGGTGAAATAGTCACAGGCGGTGGGCTATAAGCCTGTCATGAGGTTGGGAGGAGGGGTTTAGGGGCTCGGTGTCGGAAATGGGTACAGTCTTCTGAGGTCCTCGTGTGCCCAGTGGGAGGAATGAGTCGAGCCTGCCCTAAAATGCCAAGAAATGTGCAGCAGTGGCAGCGTGAAATAATCAGCCGGGGCGGTGGGCTATAGCCTTTGGTCATGAGGGGTTGGGAGGCGTTGGGGCTCGAGTGTCGGAAATGGGTACAGTCTTTTGAGGCTCCTCGTGTGCCCATTGGGAGGCTACGGTCAGAAGCCTGCCCTAAAATGGCAAGAAATACCATGACGCAGCGTGAAATAATCGCAAGGCAGGTGGGCTATGTGCTGGTCCATGAGGGTTGGGAGGGCGTTGGGAGCTCTACGAGTGTCGGAAATGGGTACAGTCTTTTCGAGGTCCTTGTGTGCCATTGGGAGGCTACGGTCAAGCCTAAAATGGCAAAAATGCAATGCCAGCGCAGCGTGAAATAGTCACAGGGCCGGTGGGATATGTGCTTTGGTCAGCGGGTTGGGGAGGGCGTTCACAGGGCTGGGCGTGAAATAAGTGCAGTCTTCTGAGGGTCCTCGTGTGCCCAGTGGGAGGCTACGGTCAGGCCTGCCTAAAATGGAAAGAAATGCCAATGGCCTTGGGAGGAAATAGTCAGGGCGGTGGGCTATAGCCTTTGGTCCTTGAGGTTGGGAGGGGTTTGGGGCTCTGGTCGTCGGAAATGGGTGCAGTCTTCTGAGGGTGCTCGTGTGCCAGTGGGAGGTCAGTCAAGCCTACCTAAAATGGCAAGAAATGCCAGTGGCAGCCTGAAATAGTCACAGGGCGGTGGGCTATAGTGCTGGTCCCTTGAGGGGTTGGGAGGGGGTTTGGGGCTCTGGTCGCCGGAAATGGGTGCAGTCTTTTCGAGGGTCCTCGTGTCCCAGTGGGAGAATGCTGGTCAGAAGCCTGCCCTAAAATGGCAAGAAATGCCCAGCCAGGCGCAACTGTTAAGTGTCAGCAAGGCAGGTGGGCTATAGTCTTTGCTCCATGAGGTTGGGAGGGTGGTTCGGGGCTCTGGTCGTCGGAAATGGGTACAGTCTTTTGAGGGTCCTCGTGTGCCCAGTGGGAGGCCACGGTCACAAGCCTGCCCTAAAATGGCAAGACATTACCAGCGGCGCATCGCGTGAAATAGTCATGAGGCGGTGGGCTATAGCCTTTGGTCCTGTGGGTTGGGAGGGCGTTCGGGGCTCAGGCGTCGGAAATAGGTACAGTCTTCTGAGGGTCCTCGTGTGCCCAGTGGGAGAATGCAGTCAGAAGCCTGCCCTAAAATGGCAAGAAATGCCAATGTGGCCGGAAATAGTCAGGGCCGGTGGGCTATGTGCTAGTCATGAGGGGTTGGGGGTTTCGGGGGCTCTGGTCATCGGAAATGGGTACAGTCTTTTCGAGGGTCCTCGTGTGCCCAGTGGGAGGCTACTGTCAGAAGCCTGCCCTAAAATGGCAAGAAATACCCAGCGGCGCATCGCGTGAAATAGTCACCAAGGCCGGTGGGCTATAACTGGTCCCATGAGGTTGGGGGAGGGTTTAGGGGCTCTCGTCGTCGGAAATGGGTACAGTCTTTTGAGGTCCTCCAGTACTTGATGGGAGGCTACTGATCAGGCCTGCCCCTAAAATGGCAAGAAAATGCCAGTGGCGTGAAGCAGTCGCCATGGGGCGGTGGGCTATAGCCTTTGGTCCGCGGGGGTTGGGGAGGGAAGTTCTGGGGCTCTGGGCGTCGGAAATGAAAACAGTCTTTTCGAGGGTCCTCGTGTGCCCAGTGGGAGGCTACGGTCACCACCCTGCGCTAAAATGGCAAGACATACCAGTAGCATGGCGTGAAATAATCATGGGGCGGGGGGCTATAGCCTTTGGTCCGCGGGGGTTGGGGAGGGGGTTTCGGGTGCTCTGGTCATCAGAAATGGGTACAGTCTTTTCGAGGGTCCTCGTGTGCCCAGTGGGAGGCTACGGTCAGAAGCCTGCCCTAAAATGGCAAGAAATGCCCAGCGGCGCAGCGCGTGAAATAGTCGCCGAGGCCGGTGGGCTATAGTCTTTGCTCCGCGGGGGTTGGGGAGGGGGGTTCGGGGGCTCTGGGCGTCGGAAATGGGTACAGTCTTTTCGAGGGTCCTCGTGTGCCCAGTGGGAGGCTACGGTCACAAGCCTGCCCTAAAATGGCAAGACATGCCATGGCGCACGTGAAATAATCATGAAGCCGGTGGGCTATAGCCTTTGGTCCGTGTGGGTTGGGGAGGGGCGTTCAGGGGTTCAGGCGTCGGAAATAGGTACAGTCTTTTGAGGTCCTTGTGTGCCAGTGGGGCCTTCTGATCGAGCCTGCCTAAAATGGAAAGAAATGCCCATGGCGCGCAGGAAATAGTCACTTGAGGGCAGTGGGCTATAGCCTTTGGTCATGAGGGTTGGGGAGGAAGTTCTGGGGCTCTGGGCGTCGGAAATAAGCAGTCTTCGAGGGTCCTCGTGTGCCCAGTGGGAGGCTCTGGTCACCACCACTGCGCTAAAATGGCAAGACATACCCAATGGCTGGCCAGCGTGAAATAATCATGAGGCAGGTGGGCTATAGCCTTTGGTCCAGCGGGGGGTGGGAGGGTTTGGGGCTCTGGTCATCAGAAATGGGTACAGTCTTTTGAGGGTCCTCGTGTGCCCGATTGGGAGGCTACAGTCAGGCACAACCCTAAAATAAAGAAATGCCAATGGCCAGCGCGTGAAATAGTCCAAGGGCAGTGGGCTATAGCCTTTGGTCATGAGGGTTGGGAGGAAGTTACAGGGCTCACAGGCGTCGGAAATGGGTACAGATCTTTTCGAGGGTCTCGTGTGCCCAGTGGGAGGCTCTGGTCACAAGCCTGCCTAAAATGGCAAGACATGCCAATGGCCTTGTGAAATAATCGCCCAGTGGGTGGGCTATAGCCTGGTCCAGCAGCAGGTTGGGGAGGGCGTTGGGGGTTCTGGGCGTCGGGAAATAAGTCTGATCTTCGAGGTCCTTGTGTACCCAGGTGGGACGCTTCTGATTGAGGCCTGCCAAAATGGAAAGAAATGCCAATGAGCAGCGGGAAATAGTCATTGAGGCAGTCGGCTATAGCCTTTAGTCCATGAGGGTTGGGAAGGGGTTTGGGGGCTCTGCAGTGGTGAAATGAGTGCCGTCTTTTCGAGGGTGCTCGTGTGATCGGAGGCTACGGTCAGAACTGCCATAAAATGGCAAGAAATACCAATGTGCAGGCGTGGAAATAGTCACCAAGGCCCGTGGGCTATAGCCTTCGTCCTTGAGGGGTTGGGAGGGCGTTAAGGGGTTACAGGCGTCGGAGATAAGTCTGATCTTTTGAGGTCCTTGTGTACCCAGTGGGGCCTTCTGATCAAAAGGCCTGCCTAAAATGGCAAGAAATGCCAGTGGTAGCGTGAAATAATGGCCAAGGCAGCGGGCTATAACCTGGTCCATGAGGAGTTGGGCGGGGGTTCGGGGCTCTGGTCATGTCGGTGCAGTCTTCTGAGGTCCTCGTGTGCCCAGTGGGGAGACTCTGGTCAGGAAGTCTGCCATAAAATGGCATGAAATACTGTGAGCTGGCGATAGAGTGTCATGGGGCGGTGGGCTATATGCTTTGGTCCATGGGGTTGGGAGGGGGTTCGGGGCTCTGGTCATGAGTGGTACAGTCTTTTCGAGGCCCTCAGTGTGTGCCCGGTGGGAGGCTACTGGTCAGAAGCCTGCCTAAAATGGCAAAAATTCCCAAGCCAGGCATGGCGGAAATATCCATGAGGCAGTGGGCTATGTGCTTTAGTCTGCGGGGGTTGGGAGGGGTTTCAGGGGGCTCAGTGGGTCGGAAATGGGTGCAAATCTTTTGAAGGTGCTCGTGTGTCGATGGGAGGCTCTGGTCAGAAGGTTGCCAAAAAATGGCAAGAAATGCCAAGTGGCCAGCGTGAAATAATCAGTAGGCGGTGGGCTATAGCCTTTGGTCCTTGAGGTTGGGGAGGGGTTGAGGGCTCAGTCATTGAAAATCGGTCTGATCTTTTCGAGGTCCTCGTGTGATTAGGGAGGCCTACTGGTCAAGCCTGCCCTAAAATGGCAAGAAATACCAGTAATGACGCGTGAAATAGTCATGAGGCAGTGGGCTATAGCCTGGTCCAGCGGGGTTGGGGAGGGGTTGAGACTCACGGTAATCAAAAATCAGTACAGTCTTTTGAGGCCCTCGTGTGCCAGTGGGAGGCTACAGTCAGAAGCACAGCCCTAAAATAGCAAGAAATGCCAGTAGCAGCATGAGAAATAGTCACTTGGCAGTGGGCTATAGCCTTTGGTCTGCAGGGGTTGGGAGGGGTTTGGGGGCTCTGAGTCGTAAATGGAGTGCAATCTTTTCGAGGTGCTCGTGTTCCCAGTGGGAGGCTACGGTCAGAAGCACTGCCATAAAATAAAGAAAATGCCCATGGCCAGCGTGAAATAATGGCAAGGCAGTGGGCTATATGCTTTAGTCCCTTGAGGGGTTGAGGCGGGGGTTGAGGCTCTGGCCATCGAAAATTGGTACAGTCTTCTGAGGGTCTCGTGTGCTGATGGGGGCTCTGTATAAAATGGCAAATATAGAGCGCGTGAAATAGTCATCGTGAGGCGGTGGGCTATAACTTTGGTCCATGAGGGTTGGGAGGGGGTTGAGGGCTCTGGTCATGAAAATCACCACAGTCTTTTCGAGGCCCTCGTGTGCCCGGTGGGAGGCTACGGTCGAAGCCTGCCCTAAATGGCAAGAAATACCAGTGGCCGCGTGAAAAATAGCCGCCGCGGCCGGTGGGCTATAGCCTTTGGTCCGCGGGGGTTGGGGAGGGGGGTTTGGAGGCTCTGATCGTGGGAAATGGGTACAGTCTTTTCGACGGTCCTCGTGTACCCAGTGGGAGGCTACATTCAGGCCTACAAATGGCAAGAAATGCCAGTGGCGCGGTGGCGTGAAATAATCATAAAGGGCGGTGGGTTATAGCCTTTGGTCCCGGGAGTTAGGGAGGGTGGTTGAGAACTCTGGTCATCGAAGTGAGTCTGTCATTCGAGGGTCCTCGTGTGTCGGTGGGAGGCTCGGTCAGAGAGCTGCCCAAAAATGGCAAGAAATGCCAATGGCCTTGTGGCGCGTGAAATAGTCAGCAAGAGGCGGTGGGCTATAGCCTTTAGTCCATGAGGGTTGGGAGGGGTTGGGGCTACTGGTCATTGAAAAAAGCAGTCTTTTCTTTTGGTCCTCGTGTGCACAGTGGGAGGCTACGGTCAAGCACATACTAAAATAAGCAAAAATGCCAATGGCGCATCAGCGTGAAATAGTCGGCAGTGGGCTATAAGCTGGTCATGAGGGGTTGGGAGGGATTCGGGGCTCACGATCGTGGAAATGGGTCTGCAGTCTTTTCGACGGTCCTCGTGTGCCAGTGGGAGGCTACAGTCAGGCACATACAAAATGGCAAGAAATGCCCAATGGCGCCTTGTGCGTGAAATAATCCAAGGGCAGTGGGCTATAATGCCTTTGGTCATGAGGGGTTGGGAGGGGCTCAGGCTCTGATCGTGGAAAATGGAGATCTTTTCCGGCGGTCCTCGTGTGTACGATGGGAGGCTACGGTCAGGCACTGCCTAAAATGGCAAGAAATGCCAATGGCGCAGCGCGTGAAATAGTCATGGGGCAGTGGGTTATAATTTGGTCCATGGGAGTTGGGAGGGGTGGTTGGGGCTCTGGTCATCGAAAATGAGTGCAGTCTGTTCGAGGGTCTCGTGTGTCAGTGGGAGGCTCTGATCGAAGCTGCCCAAAAATGGCAAGAAATGCCAATGGCCAGCGTGAAATAATCCGAGGCCGGTGGGCTATAGCCTTTGGTCATGAGGGGTTGGGGAGGGGTTGAGGGCTCACGGTAATCAAAAATCGGTAGAGTCTTTTCGAGGGCCCTCGTCTGCCCGGTGGGAGGAGGCAGTCAGAGCACTGCCTAAAAATGGCAAGAAATGCCAGGCGCGTAGCGGGAAATAGTCACGAGGCGGTGGGCTATAGCCTTTGCAGTCTGGGGGTTGGGAGGGGGTTTGAGGGCTCACAGTGTCGCAAATGGGTGCAAATCCTTCGAGGTGCTCGTGTTCCCAGTGGGAGGCTACGGTCAGAAGCCTGCCATAAAATGTGAAATACCAGTGGCCTGTGCGTGAAATAATGTAGAGGAGGCAGACTATAACTTTAGTCCTTGAGGGTTGGGGGCGGGGGTTGGGGCTCACAGTCATGCCAATCAGTCTGATCTTCTGAGGTCCTCGTGTGCCCAGTGGAGGCTACAGTCGAGCCTGCCATAAAATATGGCAAGAAATACCAATGAGCAGCGTGGGAAATAATCGCCGAGGCAGGTGGGCTATAGCCTGGTCATGCGGGGTTGGGAGGGGTTGGGGCTCTGGTCATGAAAATCACCACAGTCTTTTCGAGGCCCTCGTGTGCCCGGTGGGAGGCTACGGTCGAAGCCTACCTAAAATGGCAAATACCATGGCCGCGTGAAATAATCACAGGGCGGTGGGCTATGTGCTGGTCATGAGGGTTGGGGAGGGTTGGAGGCTCACGTCGTGGGAAATGGGTACAGTCTTTTCAGCCAGTCCTCGTGTGCCAGTGGGAGGCTACGGTCAGAGCCTGCCCTAAAATGGCAAGAAATGCCAGTGGCGCGTGAAATAATCGCCAAAGGCGTGTATAGCCTTTGGTCATGAGGAGTTGGGACGGTGGTTGGGGCTCAGCCGCCATCGAAAATGGGTCTGAGTCTGTTCGAGGTCCTCGTGTGTCCGATGGGAGGCTCTACGGTCAGAAGGCTGCCCAAAATGGCAAGAAATGCCAGTGATGTGCGTGAAATAGTCAGCCAGGCAGTGGGCTATAGCCTTTGGTCCATGAGGGGTTAGGGAGGGGTTCGAGGGCTCTGGTCATTGAAAATCAATCTTGTCTTTTCCAGGTCCTCGTGTGCACAGTGGGAGGCTACGGTCAAGCCTGCCTTAAAATGGCAGAAATGCCCAGGCGCATCAGCGTGAAATAGTCGGCGAGGCCGTGGGCTATAGCTTTAGTCCATGAGGGGTTGGGGAGGATTGGGGCTCTGATCGTGGGAAATGGAGTACAGTCTTTTCGGCCCGGTCCTCGTGTGCCCAGATGGGAGGCTACGGTGAGGCACTGCCCTAAAATGGCAAGAAATGCCAGTGGCATGGCCAGCGTGAAATAGTCACCAAGGCGGTGGGCTATAGCCTTTGGTCCCATGCGGGGTTGGGGAGGGGGCTCGGAGGCTACGATCGTGGGAAATGGGTCAGATCTTTTGACGGTCCTCCATGCCCAGTGGGAGGCTACTGGTCAGAGGCACTGCTAAAATGGCAAGAAATGCCCAGTAGCGCAGCGTGAAATAATCAGCGAGGCGGTGGGTTATAGCCTTTGGTCCATGCGGGAGTTGGGAGGGTGGTTCGGGGGCTCTGGTCATGAAAATGGGTCTGATCTGTTCGAGGGTCTCGTGTGTCAGGTGGAAGGCTCGGTCGAAGGCTGCCCAAAAATGGCAAGAAATTGCCTTGTAGCGTGAAATAATCATGAGGCCGGTGGGCTATAGCCTTTGGTCCGCGGGGGTTGGGGAGGGGGGTTCGGGGGCTCTGGTCATTGAAAATCAGTACTGTCTTTTCGCGGGTCCTCGTGTGCCTGGTGGGAGGCTACGGTCAGAAGCCTGCCCTAAAATGGCAAGAAATGCCCCGCGGCGCATCGCGTGAAATAGTCGGCGAGGCCCGTGGGCTATAGCCTTTGGTCCGCGGGGGTTGGGGAGGGGATTCGGGGGCTCTGATCGTGGGAAATGGGTACAGTCTTTTCGACGGTCCTCGTGTGCCCAGTGGGAGGCTACGGTCAGAGGCCTGCCCTAAAATGGCAAGAAATGCCCAGCGGCGCAGCGCGTGAAATAGTCACCGAGGCCGGTGGGCTATAGCCTTTGGTCCGCGGGGGTTGGGGAGGGGGGCTCGGAGGCTCTGATCGTGGGAAATGGGTCCAGTCTTTTCGACGGTCCTCCACAGCCTGTGATGGGAGGCTACGATCAGAGGCCAGCCCAAAAAAGGCAAGAAATGCCAATGGCCTTGTGCGTGAAATAATCAGAGGCGGTGGGTTATAACTGGTCCATGAGGAGTTAGGAGGTGGTTCGGGGCTCTGGTCATCGAAAATGGGTACAGTCTGTTCGAGGGTCCTCGTGTGTCGAGTGGGAGGCTACGGTCAGAAGGCTGCCCAAAAATGGCAAGAAATACTGCAATGAGCGTGAAATAGTCATGGAGGCAGTGGGCTATAATTTGGTCCATGAGGGTTGGGGAGGGGTTCGAGGGCTCTGGTCATGAAAATCACCACTGATCTTTTCGAGGGCCCTCGTGTGCCAGTGGGAGGCTCTGGTCAGAGCCTGCCCTAAAATGGCAAGAAATGCCAGGCGCGTGAGGAAATAGTCATGAGGCGGTGGGCTCTAGCCTTTGGTCCGCGGGGGTTGGGAGGGGTTTGGGGCTCTGGTCGTGCAAATGGGTACAAATCTTTTCGAGGTGCTCGTGTTCCCGATGGGAGGCTACGGTCAGAGCCTGCCATAAAATGGCAAGAAATGCCAGTGACCCAGTAGCGTGAAATAATGTCGAGGCAGTGAGCTATAATCCTTTGGTCCATGAGGGGTTGGGAGGGGTTGGGGCTCTGGTCATGAAAATCAGTCTGATCTTCTGAGGGACCTCGTGTGCCCAGTGGGGGCTACGGTCAGAAGCCTGCCATAAAATGGCAAGAAATACTGTGGCCCAGCGTGAAATAATCGCGGTGGGCTATAAGCCTGGTCCCTTGAGGGGTTGGGGAGGGGGTTTCGGGGGCTCTGGTCATCGAAAATCACCACAGTCTTTTCGAGGGCCCTCGTGTGCCCGGTGGGAGGCTACGGTCAGAAGCCTACCCTAAAATGAAAATACCAGCGCAGCGCGTGAAATAGTCACCAAGGGCGGTGGGCTATAACTAGTCCATGAGGTTGGGGAGGGGTTCGGAGGCTCTGATCGTGGGAAATGGGTACAGTCTTTTCGACGGTCCTCGTGTGCCCAGTGGGAGGCTACGGTCAGAGGCCTGCCCTAAAATGGCAAGAAATGCCCAGTGGCGCAGCGCGTGAAATAGTCGCCGAGGCCGGTGGGTTATAGCCTTTGGTCCGCGGGAGTTGGGGAGGGTGGTTCGGGGGCTCTGGTCATCGAAAATGGGTACAGTCTGTTCGAGGGTCCTCGTGTGTCCAGTGGGAGGCTACGGTCAGAAGGCTGCCCAAAATAGTAGAAATGCCAATGTAGCGTGAAATAATGGCAAGGCAGCGGGCTATAGCTGGTCCATGAGGGTTGGGCGGGGGTTGAGGCTCTGGTCATGTCAGTACAGTCTTCTGAGGGTCCTCGTGTGCCCAGTGGAGGGCTACGGTCAGAAGCCTGCCAAAAAATGGCAAGAAATACTGGCCAATGACGCGTGAAATAGTCGCCGCGGCCGGTGGGCTATCGCCTGTGGGCCGCGGGGGTGGGGGGGGGGGGTGCGGGGGCTCTGGTCATCGAAAATCACCACAGTCTTTTCGAGGGCCCTCGTGTGCCCGGTGGGAGGCTACGGTCAGAAGCCTGCCCTAAAATGGCAAGAAATACCAGCCATGGCGCGTGAAATAGTCACCAAGGGCGGTGGGCTATAGCTGGTCATGAGGGGTTGGGGAGGGGGGTTCGGAGGCTCTGATCGTGGGAAATGGGTACAGTCTTTTCGACGGTCCTCGTGTGCCCAGTGGGAGGCTACGGTCAGAGGCCTGCCCTAAAATGGCAAGAAATGCCCAGCGGCGCAGGGCGTGAAATAGTCGCCGAGGCCGGGGGGTTATAGCCTTTGGTCCGCGGGAGTTGGGGAGGGTGGTTCGGGGGCTCTGGTCATCGAAAATGGGTACAGTCTGTTCGAGGGTCCTCGTGTGTCCAGTGGGAGGCTACGGTCAGAAGGCTGCCCAAAAATGGCAAGAAATGCCCAGCGGCGCAGCGCGTGAAATAGTCGCCGAGGCCGGTGGGCTATAGCCTTTGGTCCGCGGGGGTTGGGGAGGGGGGTTCGGGGGCTCTGGTCATTGAAAATCAGTACTGTCTTTTCGCGGGTCCTCGTGTGCCTGGTGGGAAGCTACGGTCAGAAGCCTGCCCTAAAATGGCAAGAAATGCCCCGCGGCGCATCGCGTGAAATAGTCGGCGAGGCCCGTGGGCTATAGCCTTTGGTCCGCGGGGGTTGGGGAGGGGATTCGGGGGCTCTGATCGTGGGAAATGGGTACAGTCTTTTCGACGGTCCTCGTGTGCCCAGTGGGTGGCTACGGTCAGAGGCCTGCCCTAAAATGGCAAGAAATGCCCAGCGGCGCAGCGCGTGAAATAGTCCAAGGCGGTGGGCTATAGCCTTTGGTCCAGCGGGGGTTGGGAGGGGGCTCGGAGGATCTGGTCGTGGGAAATGGGTCCAGTCTTTTCGACGGTCCTCACATGCCCAATGGGAGGCTACGGTCAGAGGCCTGCCTAAAATGGCAAGAAATGCCAAGCGGCGCAGCGCGTGAAATAATCACCGAGGCGGTGGGCTATAGCCTTTGGTCCTTGAGGAGTTGGGGAGGGCTGGGAGGCTCAGTCGTGGGAAATGGGTCAGTCTTTTCGGGGTCTTCGTGTGTCGATGGGAGGCTACGGTCAGGCTGCCCTAAAATGGCAAGAAATGCCAGTGGCAGTGAAATAATCATGGGGCGGTGGGTTCTAGCCTTTGGTCCACGGGAGTTGGGGAGGGTGGTTCGGGGGCTCTGGTCATCGAAAATGGGTACAGTCTCTTCGAGGGTCCTCGTGTGTTCAGTGGGAGGCTCGGGTCAGAAGGCTGCCCAAAAATGGCAAGAAATGCCAGTGACGCGCGTGAAATAGTCATGAGGCAGTGGGCTATAGCCTTTGGTCCATGAGGGGTTGGGAGGGGGTTTGGGGGCTCTGGTATTGAAAATAAGTACAGTCTTTTCGAGGGTCCTCGTGTGCCCGGTGGGAGTCTACAGTCGAGCACCTGCCCTAAAATGGCAAGAAATGCCAGCGTGAAATAGTCATTGAGGCCGGTGGGCTATAGCCTTTGGTCCTTGAGGTTGGGAGGGTGTTCGGGGGCTCTGGTAATCTAAAATGGGTACGGTCTTTTCGAGGGTCCCTCGTGTGCCCAGTGGGAGGCTCTGATCGAAGCCTGCCTAAAATAACAAGAAATGCCAAGCGCGCAGGAAATAGTCATTGAGGCCGGTGGGCTATAATGGTCTGAGGGGTTGGGGAGGGGTTTGGGGGGCTCTGATCGTCGGAAATGGGTACCGTCTTTTCGAGGGTGCTCGTGTGCCCGATGGGAGGCTCTGGTCAGAAGCACGCCATAAAATAACAAGAAATACATGGCCGCGTGAAATAATGCAAGGCCGTGGGCGGGTTATAGCCTTTGGTCCATGAGGGGTTGGGGAGGGTTCGGGGCTCTGGTCATGAAAATGGAGTACAGTCTTCTGAGGGTCCTCGTGTGCCAGTGGGGGCTCTGGTCAGAAGCTTGCCATAAAATGGCAAGAAATACTAGCATGCGTGAAATAATCGGGGCCAGTGGGCTATAGCCTTTGGTCCATGAGGGGTTGGGGAGGGGTTCGGGGGCTCTGGTCGCCAAGGGTACAGTCTTTTCGAGGCCCTCGTGTGCCCGGTGGGAGGCTCTGATCAGAGCTTGCCCTAAAATGGCAAGAAATCCCATGGCGCATCAGCGTGAAATAGTCGAGGCCGTGGGCTATATCCTGGTCCATGAGGGGTTGGGGAGGGGATTCGGGGCTCACGGTCGTGGGAAGGGTACATTCTTTTCGAGGTCCTCGTGTGCCCAGTGGGAGGCTACGGTCGAGGCCTGCCTAAAATGGCAAGAAATGCCAGCGCGTGGCGTGAAATAGTCGTCGAGGCCGGTGGGCTATATCCTTTGGTCCGCGGGGTTGGGGAGGGGGGTTCGAGGGCTCTGGTCATCGAAAATGGGTACAGTCTTTTCGAGGGTCCTAGTGTGCCCAGTGGGAGACTACGGTCAGAGGCCTGCCCTAAAATGGCAAGAAATGCCAAGCGGCGATGCGCGAGAAATAGTCGCCGACACCGGTGGGCTATAGCCTTTGGTCTGCGGGGGTTGGGGAGGGGGGTTCGGGGGCTCTGGGCATCGGAAATGGGTACAGCCATTTCGAGGGACCTCGTGTGCCTAGTGGGAGGCTACGGTCAGAGGCCTGTCCTAAAATGGCAAGAAATGCCCAGCGGCGCCTGTGAGAAATAGTCCACCTGGTGGGCCATGGTCCCATGAGAGGTTGGGGAGGGTTGTTCAGGGGCTCTGGGCGTCGGAAATGGGTCCAGTCTTTTTGAGGGGCCTCATGTGCCTAGTTGGAGGTTACGATCAGAGGCCTGCACTAAAATGACAAGAAATACCCAGCGGCGCCGCGCGCGAAATTACCGGCGAGTCCGGTGGGCTATAGCCTTTGGTCCGCGGGGGTTGGGGAGGGGGGTTCGGGGGCTCTGGGTGTCCGAAATGGGTACAGTCTTTTCGAGGGTCCTCGTGTGCCCAGTGGGAGGCTACGGTCAGAGGCCTGCCCTAAAATGGCAAGAAATGCCCAGCGGCGTAGCATAAAATAATGTAAGCTGGTGGGCTATATGCTTTGGTCCGCGGGGGTTGGGGAGGGTGGTTCGGGGGCTCTGGCCTTCGAAAATGGCTCCAGTCTTTTCGAGGGTCCTCGTGTGCCCAGTGGGAGGATTCTGGACAGAGCCTACCTAAAATGCAAGAAATGCCTTGCAGCCTTGGCAGAAATAATCGCCAGGCAGTGGGCCATAGCCTTTGGTCCGCGGGGTTTTGAGAGGGGGGTTCGGGGTCTCTGGGTGTCGGAAATATGTATAGTCATTTCGAGGGTTCATGTGTGCCCAGTGGGAGGCTACGGTCAGAGGCCTGCCCTAAAATGGCAAGAAATGCCAATGGCGTATGTGAAATAATCCGAGGCGGTGGGCTATAGCCTTTGGTCCGCGGGGGTTGGGGAGGGGGGTTCGGGGGCTCTGGGCGTCGAAAATGGGTCCATTCTATTCGAGGGGCCTCATGTGCCCAGTGGGAGGCTACGGTCAGAGGCCTGCCCTAAAATGGAAAGAAATACCAGTATGTGTGAAATATTGAGGCCGGTGGGCTATAGCCTGGTCCCATGAGGGTTGGGGAGGGAGGTTCGGGGGCTCACAGGCGTCGGAAATGGGTCAAATCTTTTTCAAGGGGCCTCATGTGCCCAGTTGGAGGCTATGGTCAGAGGTCTACCCTAAAATGGCAAGAAAAGCCCAGCGGCGCAGTGCGTGAGATAGTCGTCGTGGCTGGTGGGCTTTTGCCTTTGGCCCGCGGGGGTTAGGGAGGGGGGTTATGGGGCTCTAGCCATCGTAAATGGGTCCAGTGGTTTCGAGGGTTCTTGTGTGCCCAATGGGAGACTACGGGCAGGGGCCTGCCCTAAAATGGCAAGAAATGCCAATGAACATGTGAAATAGTCACCAGCGGTGGGCTATAGCCTTGATCCAGGGGTTGGGGAAGGGGTTCGGGGCTCTGGACGTCGGAAATATGTATAGTCATTTCGGAGTCGTTGTGTGTACTTGATGGGAGGCTACGGTCAGGCACTAAAATGGCAAGAAATGCCAGTGCGTGGCGCCTGAAATAATCGAGGCGGTGGGCTATTGTGCCTTTGGTATCTGAGGTTGGGAGGGGTTGGGGCTCTGGCCGTGGAAATGGGTACAGTCTTTTCGAGGGTCCTCGTATGCATGAGGAGACTACGGTCAGAGGCCTGCCTAAAATGACAAGAAATGCCATCTGATCTTGAGAGAAATAGTCGCGGCCGGTGGGCTATAAACTTTGGTCTGCGGGGGTTGGGGAAGGGGGTTCGGGGGCTCTGGGCATCGGAAATGGGTACATCCATTTCGAGGGACCTCGTGTACCTAGTGGGAGGCTACGGTCAGAGGTCTGCCCTAAAATGGCAAGAAATGCCAGTATGTGAGAAATAGTCACCGAGGCGGTGGGCCATGAGTCCATGAGGGTTGGGAGGGAGGTTCAGGGGCTCTGGGAGTCGGAAATGGGTCCAGTCTTTTCAAGGGAATGTGTGTAGTTGGAGGTTACGATCAGAGGCCTGCCCTAAAATGACAAGAAATGCATAGCGGTAGCAGCCTTGAAATACCGAGACGGTGGGCTATAGCCTTTGGTCCGCGGGGGTTGGGGAGGGGGGTTCGGGGGCTCTGGGCGTCAGAAATGGGTACAGCCTTTTCGAGGATCCTCGTGTGCCCTGTGGGAGGCTACGGTCAGAGGCCTGCCCTAAAATGACACGAAATGCCCAGCGGCGCAGCGCGTGAAATAGTCGCCGATACCGGTGGGCTATTGCCTTTGGTCCGCGGGGGTTGGGGAGGGGGGTTCGGGGGCTCTGGGCATTGGAAATGGGTCCAGTCTTTTCGAGAGTCCTCGTGTGCCCAGTGGGAGACTACGGTCAGAGGCCTGCTCTAAAATGGTAAGAAATACCCAGCGGCGATGCGCGCGAAATAGTCACTGACGCCGGTGGACTATAGCCTTTGGTCTGCGGGGTTTGGGCAGGGGGTTCGGGGGCTCTGGCCGTAGGAAATGGGTACAGTCTTTTCGAGGGTCCTCGTATCCCCAGCGGGAGACTACGGTCAGAGGCCTGTCCTAAAATGGCAAGAAATGCCAAGCGGTGAAGCGCGAGAAATAGTCATGGCCGGTGGGCTATACTGGTCTGCGGGGGTTGGGGCAGGGGTTCTGCGGCTCACAGGTGTCGAGAAATGGGTGAGTCTTTTGAGGGACCTCGTGTGCAGTGGGAGGCTACTGATCGAGCCACCTAAAATAGCAAAAATGCCAATGATGCAGCGCGAGAAATTATCAAGGCCGGTGGGCCATAGTAGTCATGAGGGTTGGGGAGGGGGGTTCGAGGACTCTGGGCGTCGGAAATGGGTCCAGTCTTTTGAGGGCCTCATGTACCCAGTTAGAGGTTCTGATCGAGGCCTGCCTAAAATGGCAAGAAATGCCATGTGTAAAATAACCCGAGGCGGTGGGCTATACCTTTGGTCCTTGAGGTTGGGTAGAGGTTCGGGCGCTCGGGGCATGGAAATGGGTCAGTATTTTCGAGGGTCTCGTGTGTGCCGTGGGAGGCTACGGTCAGTGGCCTGCCTAAAACAAGAAATGCCCTTGGTAGGCGAAATATTCGCCGGGGTGAGCTATAGCCAGTCTGCGGGGGTTGGGGAGGGTTCGGGGGCTCTGGGTGGCGGAAATGGAGTGCAGTGGGAGTCGAAATGGATCCAGTCTTTTGAGGGTCCTCGTGTGATGGGAGGATTCTGTCGAGGCACCTAAAATGGCGGGAATGCCAGTGATCTTGTATGAAATAATCGCCCGATACCGTTGGGAGGGTTCGGGGCTCTGGGCGTCGAAATGGGTCAGTCTTTTGAGGGTCCTCATGTGGCGGTGGGAGGCTACGGTCGAGGCCTGCCCTAAAATGACAAGAAATGCAGGCGCGTCGCTCAAATAGTCACGAGGCGGTGGGCTATGCTGGTCCATGAGGGGTTGGGAGGAGGTTGAGGGCTCTGGGCGTGGAAATGGAGTCGATCTTTTCGAGGTCCTCGTGTCCCAGTTCGAGGATTCTGATCGAGGCATGCCCTAAAATGCCAGAAATGCCAGTGTGTGTGAAATAACCCAGGCAGTGGGCTATAGCTTTTGGTCCGCGGTGGTTGGGGAGGGGGTTTCGGGGGCTCGGGGCATCGGAAATGGGTCCAGTCTTATCGAGGGTTCTCGTGTGCCCAGTGGGAGGCTAAGGTCAGTGGCCTGCCCTAAAATGGCAAGTACTTGTATGTGTGAAATATCAGAGGCCGTTGGGCTATAGCCTTTGGTCTGCGGGGATTTGGCAGGGGGTTCGGGGGCTCTGGCCGTAGGAAATGGGTACAGTCTTTTCGAGGGTCCTCGTATGCCCAGCAGGAGACTACGGTCAGGCACATCCTAAAATGGCAAGAAATGCCAGTGATGCAGTGAGAAAATGATCCAAGGCCGGTTGGCTATAGCCTTTGGTCTGCGGGGATTGGGCAGGGGGTTCGGGGGCTCTGGCCGTAGGAAATGGGTACAGTCTTTTCGAGAGTCCTCGTGTGCCCAGTGGGAGGCTATGGTCAGTGGCCTGCCCTAAAATGGTGCAGAGTTGTCGAAGCCCTTGAAAATAAATCTTGATTAAGCTAAACTAATTTGTAGAAATAGTGGAACCAGGTCGAATCCCATGAGAACTATGTATTTAATTTCTCAAAGTTTAAAACAAAATTAATTTCCCAAGAAAACCAGATTTTGCAAAGTTTTTGCCACAAACCGGATAACCGAATTTTGTAAACCGGTTAGGGAAACCGGTAAGCCGTTTGTGATTGGTTTCGTTTCTGGAGCTAATTCGGTCAATCGGTTCGTGAAATCCGGTAGACCGGTTGTGACTAATGTGATTACGGAGATTTTCGGCTACCGGTTAGAAGAACGGAAGACCGAATCTGGTGTAACGATTCGGAAGTATTTTGGCTAGCGGATGAGAAAGCGGATAGCGGTTGCGGGTTTGTAAGCTTTCTGGAACCTATTCGGCTAACCGGATAGTGAAACCGGTAAGCCGATTGCTGGTAGTAACAATTCTGGAGGTATCCGGCTAATCCGGATAAGGAAACCGGAAGCCCGGATGTTGGTCTTCTCGGTTCTGGACAACAAACGGCTAGCCGGTTGTGGGTATCCGGTTATCCGGATTTCTGAATTTTCAAATTGTTTTCTTTAACACGAAATTAAATTAAAATAAAATAAAATAAAATAAAACAAGATTTTAAATTTAAACAAACAAAAAGATCAATCTTACCAAACTTCCAATCCAAGGGTGTGAATTCCATCCAATTGCAATTTTTGATCATAGGCAAAAATATAAATAACTCAATCCAAGAACTGAGTCTACTTAATCGGAAATCCATGAAAGCAATTATTCTCCTAATATAATAGACTCAAACAATCGCTCAAATCCAAACTTATCACTAATTTAACTGGGCATCATCGTTCCATATCAAATTAAGTGATAGCATTAAGAATAGTGAGAATGACTAAAACAAGATCAATTAATTCAAATTATTCCAACTTAATCAATTTGTATTTTTATTTCCCTAGAGCCTATCATGCAAGCTATGTAATTGCGGCCATCAATATACACACACATGAGCCAACTCCTTGCTACTCAATTCAGTCATTCATGACAATTACGGATCACAAACTCCTGACTAGCGATAGAAAAATAAATATTGAATTAAGGCGTCAACTCAATCAATATAAATAATTCATAGAAAATAAGAACAAGAAAATAAAAATTACTTGGAATGAAGAAATTCTTGTTAAGTTCAAAGCCTCACAAAATTACAACCGGAATTGATTTACCCTTGGACTGGAATTAAAACCTTAGCCACTCATGGTGGTCAAAGGAAACAAAAGTTGTTTGAGAAGAAAAATAATTGCAGCAGCCGTTTGTTTCTCTTCATCAAGTCCAGCTCTCTTTTCTTACGTCTTGACTTGTGTCTTGTCTCTTTCACGTTTTTATCTTTTATAATGCTTGCTTTTTGTTTCCTTTTTGCTAGCTTTTCTTTTTCCTCTTGGTTTCTTCTTCTCTTAATGCTAGGAAACTGTCTCTCTCAAGCCAATGGTCGGCCCACGTTTACAAAGCCCAAATAAAGCCCTTTTTGTCCAAATTTCATCATAATCTCCATGTTTCATCTCCTAAATCAAATCAAACATAATTTCCACAAATTAGCACAAGATCAATCAAAATATGAGGGAATTAAACAAAATATAATATGACTATTTATAACCTATCAAATGGCAAGAAATGCCCCGCGGCGCAGCTAGCGAAATATTCGCCGAGGCCGGTGAGCTATAGCCTTTGGTCTGCGGGGGTTGAGGAGGGGGGTTCGGGGGTTCTGGGCGTCAGAAATGGGTACAGTCTTTTCGAGGGTCCTCGTGTGCCTAGTGGGAGACTACGGTCAGAGGCCTGCCCAAAAATGGCAAGAAATGCCCAGGGGCGCAGCGCGCGAAATAGTCGCGGAGGCCGGTGGGCTATGGCCTTTGGTCCGCGGGGGTTAGGGAGGGGGGTTCGGGGGCTCTGGGCGTCGGAAATGGGTACAGTCTTCTTCAGGGTCCTCTTGTGCCCAGTGGGAGGCTACGGTCAGAGGGCTGCCCTAAAATGGCAAGAAATGTCAATGCCAGCGCCGCCCGAGAAAGAGTCATGAGGCCCAGGATGTAGCCTTTGGTCCGCTGGGGTTGGTGAGGGGCGTTCGGGGCTCTGGCGTCGGAAATGGGTCTGATCTTTTGAGGTCCTCGTGTGTCCAGTGGGAGGCTACGGTAAGAGGCCTACCCAAAAATGGCAAGAAATACCCAGCGGCGCAGCGCGCGAAAAAGTCACCGAGGCCGGTGGGCTATGGCCTTTGGTCCGTGGGGGTTGGGGAGGGGGGTTCGGGGGCTCTGGGTGTCGGAAATGGGTACGGTCATTTCGAGGGTCCTTGTGTGTCCAATGGGAGGCTACAGTTAGAGGCATGCCCTAAAATGGCAAGAAATACTCAGCGGCGCAGCGCGCGAAATAGTTCCAGAGGCCGGTGGGCTATAGCCTTTGGTCCGCGGGTGTTGGGGAGGGGGGTTCGGGGGCTCTGGGCGTCAAAAATGGGTACAGTCTTTTCGAGGGTCCTCGTGTGCCTAGTGGGAGACTACGGTCAGAGGCCTGCCCAAAAAAGGCAAGAAATACCCAGCGGCGCAGCGCGCGAAATAGTCGCGGAGGCCGGTGGGCTATGGCCTTTGGTCCGCGGGGGTTAGGGAGGGGGGTTCGGGGGCCCTGTGCGTCGGAAATGGGTACAGTCTTTTTCAGGGTCCTCTTGTGCCCAGTGGGATGCTACGGTCAGAGGGCTGCCCTAAAATGGCAAGAAATGTCCAGCGGCGCCGCCCGGGAAATAGTCGCCGAGGCCGGTGGGATGTAGCCTTTGGTCCGTAGGGGTTGGTGAGGGGCGTTCGGGGGCTCTGGGCGTCGGAAATGGGTACAGTCTTTTCGAGGGTCCTCGTGTGCCCAGTGGGAGGCTACGGTCAGAAGCCTACCCTAAAATGGCAAGAAATGCCCAGCGGCGCAGCGCGTGAAATAGGCACCTTGGCCGGTGGGCTATAGCCTTTGGTCATGAGGTTGGGGAGGGGTTTAGGGGCTCTGGTGCCGGAAATGGGTACAGTCTTTTCGAGGATCTCGTGTGCCCGATGGGAGGCTACGGTCAAGCCTGCCATAAAATGGCAGAACATGCCTAGCATGGCGTGAAATAGTCCTTGAGGCGGTGGGCTATGGCCATTGGTCCGAGGGGTTAGGGAGGGGTTGAGGGGCCACTGTGCGTCGGAAATGGTACAGTCTTTTCAGGGTCCTCTTGTGCCCGGTGGGATGCTCTACGGTCAGAGAGGCTGCCCTAAAATGGCAAGAAATGTCTAAGGCGCCCGGGAAATAGTCGTCGAGGCCGGTGGGATGTAGCCTTTGGTCCGTAGGGGTTGGTGAGGGGCGTTCGGGGGCTCTGGGCGTCAGAAATGGGTACAGTCTTTTCGAGGGTCCTCGTGTGCCCAGTGGGAGGCTACGGTAAGAGGCCTACCCAAAAATGGCAAGAAATACCCAGCGGCGCAGAGCGCGAAAAAGTCACCGAGGCCGGTGGGCTATGGCCTTTGGTCCGTGGGGGTTGGGGAGGGGGGTTCGGGGGCTCTGGGTGTCGGAAATGGGTACGGTCATTTAGAAGGTCCTTGAGTGTCCAATGGGAGGCTACAGTTAGAGGCATGCCCTAAAATGGCAAGAAATGCTCAGCGGCGCAGCACGCGAAATAGTCCCCGAGGCCGGTGGGCTATAGCCTTTGGTCCGCGGGTGTTGGGGAGGGGGTTTCGGGGGCTCTGGGTGTCGGAAATGGGTACAGTCTTTTCGAGGTTCCTTGTGTGCCTAGTGGGAGGCTACGGTCAGAGGCCTGCCCTAAAATGGTAAGAAATGCCCAGCGGCGCAGCGCGCGAAATAGTCGTCGAGGCCGGTGGGCTATAGCCTTTGGTCCGCGGGGGTTAGGGAGGGGGGTTCAGGGGCTCTGTGCGTTGGAAATGGGTAAAGTCTTTTCGAGGGTCCTCGTGAGCCCAGTGGGAGGCTACGGTAAGAGGCCTGCCCTCGAATGGCAAGAAATGCCCAGAGGCGCATCGCGCGAAAAAGTCACCGAGGCAGGTGGGCTATGGCCTTTGGTCCGCGGGGGTTGGGGATGGTGGTTCGGGGGCTCTGGGCATCGGAAATGGGTCCAATCATTTTTAAGGGCCTCGTGTGCTCTATGGGAGCCTACGTTCAGAAGCATGCGCTAAAAAGACAAGAAATGCCCCGCGGCACAGAGCGCGAAATAGTCTCCGAGCCCAGTGGGCTATAGCCTTTGGTCCGAGGGGGTTAGGGAGGGGGGTTCGGGGGCTCTGCGCATCCAAAATCGTTCCAGTCTTTTTGAGGGGCCTTGTGTGCCCAGTGGGAGGCCACGGTCAGAGGCCTACCTTAAAATGGCAAGAAATGCCCAGCGACGTAGCACGCGAAATAGTCGCCGAGGCCGGTTGGCAATAACCTTTGGTCCGCGGGGGTTAGGGAGGGGGGTTCGGGGGCTCTGGGCGTCATAAATGGGTACAGTCTTTTTCAGGGTCCTCGTGTGCCCAGTGGGAGACTACGGTCAGAGGGCTGCCCTAAAATGGGAAGAAATGCAGAGCGGCGCAGCCCGCGAAATAGTCGCCAAGGCCGGTGGGATGTAGCCTTTGGTCCGTAGGGGTTGGTGAGGGGTGTTCGGGGGCTCTGGCCGTCGGAAATGGGTACAGTCTTTTCGAGGGTCCTCGTGTGCCCAGTGGGAGGCTACGGTAAGAGGCCTACCCAAAAATGGCAAGAAATACCCAGCCAGTGGCCTTGAAAAATCACCAGGTGGGATTTGGCCTTTGGTCCGTGGGGTTTGGGGAGGGGTGTTCGGGGGCTCTGGGTGTCGGAAATGGGTACGGTCATTTCGAGGGTCCTTGTGTGTCCAATGGGAGGCTACAGTTAGAGGCATGCCCTAAAATGGCAAGAAATGCTCAGCGGCGCAGCACGCGAAATAGTCCCCGAGGCCGGTGGGCTATAGCCTTTGGTCCGCGGGTGTTGGGGAGGGGATTTCGGGGGCTCTGGGTGTCAGAAATGGGTACAGTCTTTTCGAGGTTCCTTGTGTGCCTAGTGGGAGGCTACGGTCAGAGGCCTACCCTAAAATGGTAAGAAATGCCCATCGGCGCAGCGCGCGAAATAGTCGTCGAGGCCGGTGGGCTATAGCCTTTGGTCCGCGGGGATTAGGGAGGGGGGTTCGGGGGTTCTGGGCGTCGGAAATGGCTACAGTCTTTTCGAGGGTCCTCGGGTGCCCAGTGGGAGGTTACGGTCAGAGGCTTAGCCTAAAATGGCAAGTAATTCCCAGCGGCGCAGCGAGCGAAATAGTCGCCGATTCCGGTGTGCTATATCCTTTGGTCCGCGGGGGTTGGGGAGGGAGGTTCAAGGGCTTTGGGCGTCGGAAATGGGTAAAGTCTTTTCGAGGGTCCTCGTGAGCCCAGTGGGAGGCTACGGTCAGAGGCCTGCCCTCAAATGGCAAGAAATACCAGCCAGTGGCAGCGTGGCGAAATAGTCGCCGATTCCGGTGTGCTATATCCTTTGGTCCGCGGGGGTTGGGGAAGGAGGTTCGGGGGCTTTGGGCGTCGGAAATGGGTACAGTCTTTTCGAGGTTGCTCGTGTGCCCATTGGGAGGCTACGGTAAGAGGCCTACCCAAAAATGGCAAGAAATACCTAGCGGCGCAGCGAGCGAAATAGTCCCCGAGGCCGGTGGGCTATAGCCTTTGGTCCGCGGGTGTTGGGGAGGGGGTTTCGGGGGCTCTGGGTGTCAGAAATGGGTACAGTCTTTTCGAGGGTCCTCGTGTGCCCAGTGGGAGGTTACGGTCAGAGGCTTAGCCTAAAATGGCAAGAAATGCCCAGCGGTGCAGCGCGCGAAATAGTCGCCGAGGCTAGTGGGCTATAGCCTTTGGTCCGTGGGGGTTAGGGAGGGGGGTACAGGGGCTCTGTGTGTTGGAAATTGGTAAAGTCTTTTCGAGGGTCCTCGTGAGCCCAGTGGGAGGCTACGGTCAGAGGCCTGCCCTCAAATGGCAAGAAATACCCAGCGGCGCAGCGAGCGAAATAGTCGCCGATTCCGGTGTGCTATATCCTTTGGTCCGCGGGGGTTGGGGACGGAGGTTCGGGGGCTTTGGGCGTCGGAAATGGGTACAGTCTTTTCGAGGTTGCTCGTGTGCCCATTGGGAGGCTACGGTAAGAGGCCTACCCAAAAATGGCAAGAAATACCTAGCGGCGCAGCGAGCGAAATAGTCCCCGAGGCCGGTGGGCTATAGCCTTTGGTCCGGGGGGGGTGTGGGGCTCTGGGTGTCAGTTATGGGTACAGTCTTTTCGAGGGTCCTCGTGTGCTTGATGGGAGGATTCTGAGGTCAGAGCTTAGCCTAAAATGGCAAGAAATGCCCAGCGGTGCAGCCTGTGAAATAGTCATGAGGCTAGTGGGCTATAGCCTTTGGTCCGTGGGGGTTAGGGAGGGGGGTACAGGGGCTCTGTGTGTTGGAAATTGGTAAAGTCTTTTCGAGGGTCCTCGTGAGCCCAGTGGGAGGCTACGGTCAGAGGCCTGCCCTCAAATGGCAAGAAATGCCCAGCGGCGCAGCGAGCGAAATAGTCACCGATTCCGGTGTGCTATATCCTTTGGTCCGCGGGGGTTTGGGAGGGAGGTTCGGGGGCTCTGGGCATCGGAAATGGGTCCAATCGTTTTTAGGGGCCTCGTGTGCTCTGTGGGAGCCTACGGTCAGAAGCATGCCCTAAAAAGACAAGAAATGCCCCGCGGCGCAGCGCGCGAAATAGTCTCCGAGCCCGGTGGGCTATAGCCTTTGGTCCGCGGGGGTTAGGGAGGGGGGTTCGGGGGTTCTGGGCGTCGGAAATGGGTACAGTCTTTTCGAGGGTCCTCGTGTGCCCAGTGGGAGGCTACGGTCAGAGGGCTACCCTAAAATGGCAAGAAATACTCAGCGGCGCAGCGCATGAAATAACCCCCGAGGCCGGTGGGCTATAGCCTTTGGTCCGCGGGTGTTGGGGAGGGGGTTTCGGGGGCTCTGGGTGTCGGAAATGGGTACAGTCTTTTCGCGGTTCCTTGTGTGCCTAGTGGGAGGCTACGGTAAGAGGCCTACCCAAAAATGGCAAGAAATACCCAGCGGCGCAGCCTTGAACCAGCCGAGGCAGGTGGGCTATAGCCTTTGGTCCCATGGGGTCGGGAGGGTTCGGGAGTTACAGGCATCGGAAATGGGTACAGTCTTTTCGAGGTCTCGTGTGATGGGAGGATTCTGACGGTCAGAGGCTTAGCCTAAAATGGCAAGAAATGCCAGTGCAGCGAAATAATCATCGCCGATTCCGGTGTGCTATATCCTTTGGTCCGTAGGGGTTCGTGAGGGGCGTTCGGGGGCTCTGGGCGTCGCAAATGGGTACAGTCTTTTCGACGGTCCTCGTGTGCCCAGTGGGAGGCTACGGTCAGAGGGCTACCCTAAAATGGCAAGAAATACACAGCGGCGCAGCGCGCGAAATAGACCCCGAGGCAGTGGGCTAAAGCCTTTGGTCATCAGGCGTTGTGGAGCGGGGTTCGAGGGCTCTGGGTGTCGGAAATGGGTACAGTCTTTTCGCGGTTCCTTGTGTGCCTAGTGGGAGGCTACGGTCAGAGGCCTGCCCTAAAATGGAAAGAAATGCCCAGCATGTGCGAACTAGTCGAGGCTGGTGGGCTATAGCCTTTGGTCCATGAGGTCGGGAGGGGTTCGGGGTTACAGGCATCGGAAATGGGTACAGTCTTTTCGAGGGTCCTCGTGTGCCCAGTGGGAGGTTACGGTCAGAGGCTTAGCCTAAAATGGCAAGAAATGCCCAGCGCCGCAGCGCGCGAAATAGTCACCGAGACTAGTGGGATATAGCCTTTGGTCCGTGCGGGTTAGGGAGGGGGGTTCGGGGGCTCTGCGTGTCCAAAATCATTCCAGTCTTTTCGAGGGGCCTTGTGTGCCCAGTGGGAGGCCACGGTCAGAGGCCTACCCTAAAATGGCAAGAAATGCCCAGCGGCGCAGCGCGTGAAATAGTCACCGAGTCCGGTGGGCAATGGCCTTTGGTCCGCGGGGGTTGGGGAGGAGGGTTTGGGGCTCGTGTGCCCAGTGGGAGGCTACGGTAAGAGGCCTGTCAAAAAATGGCAAGAAATACCCAGCGACAGCCTTGAAAAAAAGTCGTCGAGGCCGGTGGGCTATAGCCTGTGGGCGGCGGGGGTTGGCGATGGGGGATCGGGGGCTCTGGGCGTCGGAAATGGGTCCTCTCTTTTGGAGGGCCCTCGTGTGCCAAGTGGGAGGCTCTGACGAGACACACTAAAGGGTAAGAAATGCCCAGCGATACAGCGCACGAAATAGTCGCAGAGGCCGGTGGGCTATAGCCTATGGCCCGCGGGGGTTGATGAGGGGGGTTCTGGGGCTCTGGGCGTCGGAAATGGGTACAGTCTTTTCGAGGGCCCTCGTGTGCCCAGTGGGAGGCTACGGTCAGAAGCCTGCCATAAAATGGCAAGAAATGCCCAGCGGTACAGCGCGTGAAATAGTCGCCGACGCCGGTGGGCTATAGCCTTTGGTCCGCGGGGGGTTCGGGGGCTCTGGGTGTCAGAAATGGGTACAGTCTTTTCGAGGGTCCTCGTGTGCGCAGTGGGAGGCTACGGTCAGAAGCCTCCCTAAAATGACAAGAAATGCGCAGCGGCGCAGCGCGTGAAATAGTCGCCGAGGCCGGTGGGCTATAGCCTTTGCTCCATGAGGTTGGGAGGGGTTCGGGGTTACGGGTGTCGGAAATGGGTGAGTCTTTTGATCGGCCTCGTGTCCCAGTGAGGAGGCTCAGTCAGGAGGCCTGCCCTAATAGCACAAGAAATGCCAGTGATGCAGTAGCGTAAAATAGTCATGAGGCGGTTGGGAGGGGGTTCGGGGTTCTGAGGCATCGAAATGGCTCAATCATTTTTCAGTGGCCTCCTGTACTCAGTGGGATCCTACGGTCAGAAGCATGCGCTAAAAAGCCAAGAAATACCACAGGGCGCAGCCGAAAAAGTCGGCCGGTGGGCTATAGCGTCTGTTCCACAGGGGTTCGGGAGGGGGGTTCGAGGACTCTGGCCATCAGAAATGGGTCTAGTCTTTTTGAGTGGCCTCGCGTGCTCAGTGGGAGCCTACGGTCTGAGGCCTGCCCTAAAAAGGCAAGAAATATCCAACGGCACAGCGCGCGAAATTGTCTCCGAGCCCGGTGGGCTATAGCATTTGGTCCGCGGGGGTTGGGGTAGGGGGTTCGGGTTCTCTGGGCGTCGGAAATGGGTCCAGTCTTTTCGAGGGTCCTCATGCGACCAGTGGCAGGCTATGGTCAGAGCCTGGCCTAAAAGGGCAAGGAATGCCCAGCGATGCAGCCTTGAAATAATCATGAGGCCGGTGGGCTATAGCACTGGTCCTTGAGGGTTTGCGAGGCGTTCGGGAGTTACAGGCGTCGCAAATGGGTACTGTCTTTTCGAGGGTCCTCGTGTGCCCAGTGGGAGGCTCTGATTAGAAAGCGCATGAAATAATCGCCCGAGGCAGAGGGCTATAGCCTTTGGTCCAGCGGGGTTGGGAGGGGTTCGGGGGCTCTGGTTGTCGAAAATGGGTACAGTCTTTTCGAGGGTCCTCATGTGCCCAGTGGGAGGCAACGGCCAGAAGCCTGCCCTAAAATGGCGAGAAATGCCTAGCGGCGCTGTGCACGAAATAGTCGCCGAGGCCGGTGGGCTATAGCGTCTGTTCCACGGGGGTTGGGGAGGGGGGTTCGGGGGCTCTGGGGGTCGTAAATGGGTCTGAGTCTTTTGAGGTCCTCGTGTGCCCAGGGGAGGCTATGGTCGAGGCCTGCCTAAAATGGCAAGAAATGCCAGTGTGATGCACAGAAATAGTCGGCTGGGGCGGTGGGCTATAAGCGTCTACAGGGGTTCGGGGACTCTAGGCATCGGAAATGTGTAAAGTCTTTTTGAGTGGCCTCGTGTGCTCAGTGGGAGCCTCTGAGTCTAAGGCCTGCCTAAAAGGCAAGAAATGTCCCACAGGCCTGTGAAATAGTCTCAGCCCGGTGGGCTATAGCATTTGGTCCATGAGGGTTGGGGTAGGGGTTCGAGAAGTGCAGGTGTGGGAAATGGGTCAGTCTTTTGAGGCGTCGTGTGACGGTGGGAGGCTTCTGATCACAGGCCTGCCTAAAAAGGCAAGAAATATCAGCGATCTGCGCTCAGAAATAGTCTCAAGGCGGTGGGTTATATAGCCTTTGGTCCATGAGGGTTAGGGAAGGGTTGAGGACTCTGGCGTCGGAAATGGGTACAGTCTTTTGAGGGTCCTCGTGTGTGCCCAGTGGGAGGCTACGGTCAAGCCTGCCTAAAATGAAAAGAAATACCAGCGGCCTTGTGCATGAAATAATCGCCGAGGCGGTGGGCTCTGAGCTTTAGTCATGAGGTTGGGGAGGGGTTCGGGGCTCTGGGCATCCGAAAATCGGGTGATCTGGTCTTAGGGTCCTTGTGTACGATGGGAGGCCTCTGATCAGGAGGCTGCAAGGTAAAATGGAAAGTAATGTGTTGGCCATGATAATCGTAGGGCGGTGGTCTATAGCGCTGCGTCTCTGACAGGTTGGGGTCTCGCGAGGGGTTGGGGTGAAGGGTTCGGGGGTCTGGAATCGGAAATGGGTCCAGTCTTTTCGAGGAGCCTCGTGTGCCCAATGGGAGGCTACGGTCAGAGGCCTGCCCTAAAATAGTAAGAAATGCCAATGACAGCAGAATTAGTCATGAGACAGTGCGCTATAGCCTTTGTCCATGAGGGTTGGGGATGGGGGTTGGGGCTGGGATTCGGAAATGGGTCGAGTCTTTTCGAGGTCTCGTATATGCCCGGATGGGAGGTTCTGATTCTGAGGCCTGCCACTAAAGGGCAAGAAATGCTTAGCGATCTGGCCTTGAGAAATAGTCCCCGAGGCGGTGGGCTATAGCCTTTGCTCCATGAGGGTTGGGGAGGGTTCGGGAGCTCAGGGGTCGGAAGTGTACAGTCTTTTAGGGGTCTCGTGTGCCCAGTGGGAGGCTACGGTCGAGCCTGCCCTAAAATGACAAGAAATACCAATGGCTTGTGCGTGAAATAATCAGCAAGGCCGGTGGGCTATAGCCTTTGGTCCACGAGGGTTGGGGAGGGGGGTTAGGGGGCTCTGGGCATCGGAAATGGGTGCATTCCTTTCGAGGGTCCGCGTGTGCGAAGTGGGAGGCTATGGTCAGAAGCCAGCCCTAAAATGACAAGAAAACCCAGTATGTGCGTGAAATAATCAGAGGCCGGTGGGCTATAGCCTTTGACCATGGGGGTTGGGGAGGGGGGTTCGGGGGCTCTGGGCGTCAGAAATGGGTACATTCTTTTCGAGGTTCCGCGTGTACGAAGTGGGAGGCTATGGTCAGAAGCCTGCCCTAAAATAGTCGCCGAGGCCGGTGGGCTATGGCCTTTGGTCCGCGGGGGTTGGGGAGGGGGGTTCGGGGGCTCTGGGTGTCGGAAATACATAGAGTCTTTTCGAGGGTCCTCGTGTGCCCAGTGGGAGGCAACGGCCAGAAGCACAATCCTAATTGCAAGAGCCTTGGTGACACGGTGCAGAAATAGTCATGGGGCGGTGGGCTATAGCATCTGTTCCACGGGGGTTCGGGAGGGGGGTTCGGGGACTCCGGGCATCGGAAATGTGTCTAGTCTTTTTGAGTGGCCTCGTGTGCTCAGTGGGAGCCTACAGTCTGAGGCCTGTCCTAAAAAGGCAAGAAATGTCCCACCAGTAGCAGTGTGAAATACTATCCGAGCCCGGTGGGCTATAGCCTTTGGTCCGCGGGGGTTGGGGTGGGGGGTTCGGGGGCTCTGGGCCTCGGACATGGGTGCAGTCTTTTTGAAGGGCCTCGTGTGACCAGTGGGAGGCTGCGGTCAGAGGCCTGCCCTAAAAGGGCAAGAAACGCCAGATACAGCGTGAAATAGTCATGAGGCGGTGGGCTATAGCCTGGTCATGAGGGTTGGGGAGGGTTCGGGGCTCTGGTCATGGAGGTGGTACAGTCTTTTGAGGGTCCTCGTGTGCCCAGTGGGAGGCAACAGCACATCCTAAAATTGCAAGAGCCTTGTTGACACGGTGCAGGAAATAGTCATGGGGCGGTGGGCTATAATGTTTATTCCACGGGGGTTCGGGGACTCTGGGCATCGGAAATGTGTCTAGCCTTTTTGAGTGGCCTCGTGTGCTCAGTGGGAGACTACAGTCTGAGGCCTGCCCTAAAAAGGCAAGAAATGTCCCAGCTTGTGTGAAATAATCGAGGTCTCGTGTGACGATTGGAAGGCTATGGTGGAAAGCACACTAAAGGGCAAGAAATGCCAATGATCTGTATGAAATAGTCGCCGGGCGGTGGGCTATAGCCTTTGGCCCATGAGGGGTTGGGAGGGGATTCGGGGCTGCAGTGCGTCGGAAATGGGTCTGATCTTTTGATGGTCCTCGTGTGACTAGTGGGAGGCTGCGGTAAGAGGCCTGCCGTAAAAGGGCAAGAAATGCCCAGCGATGCAGCGCGCGAAATAGTCGCCTGGGCCGGTGGGCTATAGCCTTTGGTCCGCGGGGGTTGGTGAGGGGGGTTCGGGGGCTCTGGTCGTCGGAAATTGGTACAGTCTTTTCGAGGGTCCTCGGGTGCCCAGTGGGAGGCTCTTGTCGAAGCACTGCCTACAAATAATGAGGAACTACCAGTAGGCTGGCGTGAAATAATCATGAGGCAGTGGGCTATGGCCTTTGGTCATGAGGGTTGGGGAGGGGTTCGGGGCTCTGGGTGTCGGAAATAAATAAAGTCTTTTCGAGGGTCCTCGTGTGTCCAGTGGGAGGCAACGGCCAGAAGCACATCTAAAACAAGCGCCTTGACACGGTGCAGAAATAGTCGCCGGGCGGTGGGCTATAGCATCATTCCACAGAGGGGTTGGGGAGGGGTTCGGGGACTACGGGCATCAATGTGTCTACTCTTTTGAGTAGCCTCGTGTGCTCGATTGGGAGCCTACGGTCTGATGAGGCCTGCCTAAAGACAAGAAATCGCCCACAGCAGTAGCAAAATAGTGTCAGATCCCGGTGGGCTATAGCCTTTGGTCCATGAGGGTTGGGGAAGGTGGTTCGGGGCTCACAGGCGTCGAAATGGGTACAGTCTTTTGAGGGTCCTCGTGTGACCAGTCTGAGGCTACGGTCAGAGGCACTGCCGTAAAATGGCAAGAAATGCCAGTGGCCTGAGAGTGTCAGCTGGGGCGGTGGGCTATAACTGGTCCTTGAGGGGTTGGGAAGGGGTTCGGGGTTACAGGCGTCGGGAAATGGGTACAATCTTTTGAGGGCCCTCGTGTGCCAGTGGGAGGCTACGGTCGAGGCACTGCGTAAAGTGAAATGCCCTTGGCGCAGTCTGTGAGAGTGTCGCCGGGGCCGGTGGGCTATAGCCTTTGGTCCGCTAGGTTGGGGAGGGGGGTTCGGGGAATCTGGGCCTCGGAAATGGGTCTAGTCTTTTTGAGGGGCGCGTGTGCTCAGTGGGAAACTTCTGATGTCAGGGCCTGCCTAAAAGGCAAGAAATCCTCCACGGCGCATCGCGCGAAATAGTCTACGAGCCCCGTGGGCTATAGCCTTTGGTCTGTGGGGGTTGGGGAGGGGGTTCGGGGTTCTGGGTGTCGAAAATGGGTACAGTATTTTGTAGGGCCCTCGTATGCCCAGTGGGAGGCTACAGCCAGAAGCCTGCCCTAAAATGGCAAGAAATGCCCAGTGTAGCGTGAAATAATCAAGGCAGTGGGCTATAGCATTGGGTCAGGGGTGGTTGGGGTGGGGGGTTGGGGGCCTCTGGGCGTCGGAAATGGGTACCGTCTTTTCGAGGGTCCTCGTGTTCGCGGTGGGAGGCTGATCGAGCCTGCAGTAAAATGGCAAGAAATACCAGCGGGCAGTGGGCTATAACCTTTGGTCCCTTGAGGTTGGGGTGGGGGGTTCGGGGACTCTGGGCATTGGAAATGGGTCAGGTCTTTTTGAGGGGCCTCGTGTGCTTATTGGGAACATCTGATTGAGGCACATGCTAAAGCAGGAAGAAATACCCAGCAATCAGTAGCATGAATAATCGTGAGGCGGTGGCCTATAGCCTGGTCAGCATGAGGGGTTGGGAGTTGGGGTTGGGGGCTCAGGAGTCGGAGAAATGGGTACAGTCATTTCGAGGGTCCTCGTGTTCCCAGTGGGAGACTACGGTCAAAGCCTCGCTAAAATGGCAAGAAATGCCGAGTGCGCAGCCCGTGAAATAATCATGAGGCGGTGGGCTATAGCCTTTGGTCATGAGGTTGGGAGGCTTGAGGGTTCGGGGCTCTGGGCATCGGAAATGGGTCAGTCTTTTCAAGGGCCTCGTGTGGCCAGGTAGGAGGCTACGGTGAGGCACATACAAAATGGCAAGAAATGCCCAGCGGGGGTTGGGGAGGGGGGTTCGGTGGGTATGGGCATCAGAAATGGGCACCGTCTTTTCAAGGGGCCTCGTGTGACCAGCGGTAGGCTACGGTCGGAGGCCTGCCCTAAAAAGGGAAGAAATGCCTACAGTGTGACCGAAGTGCTCATGAGGCATTGGGCTATAGCGTCTTTTCCGTGGGGGTTGGGGAGGGGGGTTCGGGGGCTCTAGGCGTCGGAAATGGGTCTAGTCTTTTCGAGGGGTCTCCTGCGCCCAATGGGAGGCTACGCTCAGAGGCCTGCCCTAAGATGGCAAGAAATGTGCCCAGCGTAGCATAAAATAGTCCATGAGGCCAGTGGGCTATAGCCTTTGGTCCGCAGGGTTGGGGAGGGGTGTTCGGGGACTCTGGGCATCAAAAATTGGTCTAGTCTTTTCTGAGGCCTCGTGTGCTCGGTGGGAACCTCTGTCTGAGGCACATGCCTAAAAACAAAGAAATGCCAATGGCCTTGTGCTTGTGAGTGTGTCTGAGCAGGTGGGCTATGGCCTTTGGTCCCATGAGGGGTTGGGGTGGGGGTTCGGGGCTCACAGGCATCGGAATGGGTACAATCTTTCGATGGTCCTTGTGTGCCAGATGGGAGGCTACAGTGAGGCGTACCTAAAGGGAAGAAATGCCAGTGATGCACCATGTGAAATAGTCGCCTAGGCCAGTGGGCTATAGCCTTTGGTCCGTGGGGATTGGGGAGGGGTTGGGGGCTCTGGCCGTGAGAAATGGGTACCATCTTTTCGGGGTCCTTGTGTGCCCGGTGGGAGGCTACGGTCAGGCACTGCCCTAAAATGGCAAGAAATGCCCAATGTGTAGCGTGGGAAATAGTCATGGGGGCGTGAGCTCTGATCTATTCCATGGGGGTTGGGAGTGGGGTTCGGGGACTCAGGCGTGGAAGCAGGTCCAGTCTTTTCAGGGGCCTCGTGGTGCGGTGGGAGTCTGATTGAGGCACTGCCTAAAATGGCAAGAAATGCCTAGCGTCGCAGTTCGCGAAATATTCGCCAAGGCGGTGGGCTCTGACCTTTGGCGCAGGTTGGGGAGGGTTCGGGGACTACTGGGCATCGGAAATGGGTCAGTCTTTTGGAGGGGCCTCGTGTGATCGGTGGGAGCCCTCTGGTTAGAGGCTGCCATAAAAAGACAAGAAATGCCTGCAGTCGCAGCGGAAATACTCTCAGGTGCGCTATAAGCGTCTGTTCATGAGGGGTTGGGAGGGGGGTTCGGGGACTCTGGGCATCGGAAATGGGTCTAGTATTTTTGAGGTGCCTCGTGTGCCCAGTGAGAGGCTACGGTCAGAGGCCTGCCCTAAAATGGCAAGAAATGTCCAGCGGCGCAGCGCGTGAAATAGTCGCCGAGGCCGGTGGGCTATAGCCTTTGGTCAGCGGTGGTTGGGGAGGGGGGTTCGGGGCCTCTCGGCGTCGGAAATTGGTACCGTCTTTTCAAGGGTCCTCGTGTTCGCAGTGGGAGGCTACGGTCAGAGGCCTGCCGTAAAATGGCAAGAAATACCCGGCGAGGCCGGTGGGCTATAGCCTTTGGTCCGCAGGGTTGGGGAGGGGGGTTCGGGGACTCTGGGCATTGGAAATGGGTCAGGTCTTTTTGAGGGGCCTCTTGTGCTTAGTGGGAACATACGGTCAGAGGCCTGCCCTAAAACGGGAAGAAATACCCAGTCTGTAGCATGGAATAATCATGAGGCCGGTGGCCTATAGCCTTTGGTCCGCGGGGGTTGGGGAGTTGGGGTTCGGGGGCTCTGGGAGTCGGAAATGGGTACAGTCATTTCGAGGGTCCTCGTGTTCCCAGTGGGAGACTACGGTCAGAAGCCTACGCTAAAATGGCAAGAAATGCCCAGTGGCGCAGCCCGTGAAATAGTCGCCGAGGCCGGTGGGCTATAGCCTTTGGTCCGCGGGGTTCGGGAGGGAGCTTCGGGGGTTCGGGGGCTCTGGGCATCGGAAATGGGTACAGTCTTTTCAAGGGGCCTCGTGTGGCCAGCGGGAGGCTACGGTCAGAGGCCTGCCCTAAAATGGCAAGAAATGCCCAGCGGGGGTTGGGGAGGGGGGTTCGGTGGGTATGGGCATCAGAAATGGGCACCGTCTTTTCAAGGGGCCTCGTGTGACCAGTGAGCTACTGATCAGGCCTGCCTAAAAAGGAAGAAATGCCTCTGGTGTGAGCAGAAATTATCGCCGAGGCATTGGGCTATAGCGTCTTTTCCGTGGGGGTTGGGGAGGGGGGTTCGGGGGCTCTAGGCGTCGGAAATGGGTCTAGTCTTTTCGAGGGGTCTCCTGCGCCCAATGGGAGGCTACGCTCAGAGGCCTGCCCTAAGATGGCAAGAAATGCCCAACGGCGCAGTATGAAATGATCACTGAGGCGGTGGGCTGTGCTGGTCCTTGAGGTTGGGGAGGGGTGTTCGGGGACTCTGGGCATCAAAAATTGGTCTAGTCTTTTTACAGGGCCTCGTGTGCTCAGTGGGAACCCTCTGATGCAGGGCACACTAAAAAGGCAAGAAATGCCAATGTGTGCCTTGAAATTGTGTCTGAGCCGGTGGGCTATGGCCTTTGGTCATGAGGGTTGGGGTGGGGGTTCGGGGCTCTGGGCATCGGAATGGGTACAATCTTTTCGATGGTCCTTGTGTGCCCAGTGGGAGGCTCGGTCAGGCGTACCTAAAGGGAAGAAATGCCAATGATACAGCGAAATAATCATGAGGCCGGTGGGCTATAGCCTTTGGTCCGTGGGGATTGGGGAGGGGGGCGCCGGGGCTCTGGGCTTTGGAATTGGGTACCATCTTTTCGGGGGTCCTTGTGTGCCCAGTGGGAGGCTCTGATCAGGCACATACAAAATGGCAAGAAATGCCCTATTGGCGTGAAATAAGTCATGAGGCGGCGGGCTCATCTATTCCATGGGGTTGGGAGTGGGGTTCCGGGACTCTGGGCGTCGGAAACGGGTCCAGTCTTTTCAAGGGGCCTCGTGGTGCGGTGGGAGTCTGGTCGAGGCCTGCCACTAAAATGGCAAGAAATGCCTAGCGTCATGATCTGTGAAATATTCGCCAAGGCAGTGGGCTCTGACCTTTGGCCCATTGGCGGTTGGGGAGGGTTCGGGACTCTTGGTATCTTAAATGGGTCCGGTCTTTTGGAGGGGCCTCGTGTGATCAGTGGGAGCCTACGGTCAGAGGGCTGCCCTAAAAAGGCAAGAAATGCCCTGCGGCGCAGCGCGCGAAATACTCTCCGAGGCCGGTGCGCTATAGCGTCTGTTCCGCGGGGGTTGGGGAGGGGGGTTCGGGGACTCTGGGCATCGGAAATGGGTCTAGTATTTTTGAGGTGCCTCGTGTGCCCAGTGGGAGGCTACGGTCAGAGGCCTGCCCTAAAATGGCAAGAAATGCCCAGCTAGCAGTATAAAATAGTCTCTGAGCCCGGTGGGCTGTGCCTTTGTCTGTGAGGGGTTGGGAGGGGTTCGGGGGCCTCTGGGCGTCGGAAATGGGTACAGTCTTTTCGAGGTTCCTCGGGTGACCAGTCTTGAGGCTCACAGAGAGCCTACCTAAAATGGCAAGAAATGCCAGTAGTGGCTCGCAAAATAGTCTACGAGCCCGATGGACTATAGCCTTTGGTCCGCGGCGGTTGGGGTGGGGGGTTCAGGGGCTCTGGGCGTCAGAAATGGGTCCAGTCTTTTCGAGGCGCCTCGTGTGACAAGTAGGAGGCTACGGTCAGAGGCCTGCCCTAAAAGGGGAAGAAATGCCAATGATGCATGAATAGTTCTTGAGGCTGGTGGACTATAGCCTTTGGTCCATGAGGGGTTGGGGAGTTGGGGTTGAGGGGCTCACAGGAGTCAGGAAATGGAGTCAGTCAGAAGCCCTCGCTCAAATGGCAAGAAATGTCAGTGGGCGCAGCCCGTGGAAATAATCATGCGGGCGGTGGGCTATATGCCTTTAGTCCATGAGGGGTTGGGAGGGAGACTTGAGGGTTCGGGGCTCTGGGCATCGGAAATGGGTACAGTCTTTTCAAGGGGCCTCGTGTGCCCTTGAGAGGCTCTGATCAGGCCTGCCCTAAAATGGCAAGAAATGCCAGGCGGCGCAGCGCGCGAAATAGTCGTCTAGGCTGGTGGGCTATATCCTTTGGTCCGCGGGGGTTGGGGAGGGGGGTTCGGGGGGTTCGGTGGGTCTCTGCATCGGAAATGGGCACCGTCTTTTCAAGGGGCCTCGTGTGACCAGCGGTAGGATCTGATCGATGGCGCGCCTGAAAGTGTCAGCTGAGGCCATTGGGCTATATCGTCTTTTCCGTGGGGGTTGGGGAGGGGGGTTCGGGGGCTCTAGGCTTCGGAAATGGGTCTAGTCTTTTCGAGGGAACTCGTGCGCCCAATGGGAGGCTACGCTCAGAGGCCTGCCCTAAAATGGCAAGAAGTACCCAGCGGAACACGCGCGAAATAGTCGCCGAGGCCGGTGGGCCATAGCATTTGGTCCGCGGGGGTTGGGCATAGGGGTTCGGGGTTCTGGGCGTCGGAAATGGGTACAGTCTTTTTGAGGGTCGTCGTGTACCCAGGGGGAGACTACGGTCAGAGGCCTGCCTAAAATGGCAATAAATGCTGCAATGACCTTGTGAAATAATCGTTGAGGCCGGTGGGCTATAGCCTTTAGTCATGAGGGGTTGGGGAGGGGTTCGGGGCTCACAGGGGTCGTAAATGGGTCCAGTCATTTCGAGGGTCGTCGTGTGATGGGAGGCTCTGATCGAGGCACTGCCCTAAAATGGCAAGAAATGCCAATGATTGTACACCGACATAGTCAGCAAGGCAGTGAGCTATAAGTGCTTTGGTCCATGAGGGGTTGGGGAGCGGGGTTCGGGAGCTCTGGGCGTCGGAAATGGGTCCAGCCATTTCGAGGGTCGTCGTGTGGATGGGAGGCTCTGACGAGCCACACTAAAATGGCTAGAAATGCCAGTGACACAATGAAATAGTCACCAAGGGCGGTGGGCCATAGCTGGTCATGAGGGTTGGGGAGAGGGGTTCGGGGGCTCTGGGCATTGGAAATATGTACAGTCCTTCGAGGGTCCTCGTGTGCCCAGTGGGAGACTACTGGTCAGGCACATACTAAAATGGCAAGAAATGCCAGTGAGCCACAGAAATAGTCGCCAGCGGTGGGCTATAGCCTTTGGTCTGGGGTTGGGGAGAGGGTTTGGGGGCTCATGTCACGTCGGAAATGGGTCCAGTCTTTCGAGGGCCTCATGTGCAGTGGGAGGCTCGGACCTGAGGCACTAAAATGGCAAGAAATGCCAGCTGACCTGATCTGTGAAATAGTCTCGGCGGTGGGCCATGGCCCATGGTCCACGTGGGTAGGGAGAGGGTTTGGGGGCCACAGGTGTGGAATATGTCTGATCATTTCGAGGGTCCTTGTGTGATGGGAGACTACGGTGAGGCACATACAAATGACAAGACATGCCAGTAGCAGCCTTGTGAAATAAGCTTGAGGCCGGTGAGCTATAGTCTTTGGTCTGCGGGCGTTGGGAAAGAGGGTTCGGCGGCTGTGGGTGTCGGAAATGTGTACAGTCATTTTGAGGGTCCTAGTGTGCTTGATGTGAGCTACAGTCAGGCCTACTAAAATGGCCAAATACCAGATTGCAGCGCAGAAATACTCATGAGGCGGTGGGCTCTGATCTTTGGTCATGCGGGGTTGGGGGTTACGGCTCTCTAGGCGTCGGAAATGGAGTGCAGTCTTTTGAGGTCCTCGTGTGCAGTGGGAGGCTACAGTCAGGCCTGCCCTAAAATAGCTCGAAATGCTAAGCGAACCCATGAAATAGTCATCGAGGCGGTGGGCTATAGCCTTTGGTCCATGAGGTTGAAGAGGGGTTCGGGGCTCACAGGCGTGGAAATAGGTCCGATCTTTTCAAGGGGCCTTGTGTACCCAGTGAGGAGGCTCGTTCAGGTCTGCCAAAATGGGAAGAAATGCCAGACATGTGAAATAATCGCCCGAGGCCGGTGGGCTAAAGCCTTTGATCCGCGGGGGTTGGGTAGGGGGTTCGGGGGTTCTGGGCTTCGAAAATGGGTCCAGCCTTTTCGAGGGTCCTCGTGTGCCCAGTGGGAGGCTACGGTCGAGCCACCTACAAATGGCCAGAAATGCCAGTGACACAGTATGAAATAGTCACAGGGCGGTGGGCTATAGCCTTTAGTTGTGAGGGGTTGGGAGAGGGGTTCGAGGGGCTCACAGGCATGAGAAACATGTACAGTGATTTCGAGGTCTCGTGTGATGGGAAATACGGTCAGAGGCACTAAAATGGCAAGAAATGCCAGTGACAGCGTGAAATAATCGCGCCCGGTGGGCTATAGCCTTTAGTGCGGGGTTGGGGAGGGTTGGGTGCTCTGTACGTCGGAAATGGGTCCAGTCTTTTCGAGGGCCTCATGTGCCAGTGGGAGGCTCTGGACACAGGCACATACAAATGGTAGAAATGCCCAGTGACACGGTCACTGTGAAATAGTCTCAAAGCCGGTGGGCCATATCCCTTGGTCCACGTGGGTTGGGGAGAGGGGTTTGGGGGCCCGGGCGTCTGAAATATGTACAGTCATTTCGAGGGTCCTTGTGTGCTTGATGTGAGACTACGGTCAGGAGGCACACTAAAATGACAAGACATGCCAGTCCTTGACGTCTGGAAATAAGTGAGGCGGTGAGTATAAGCCTTTGGTCCATGAGGGGTTGGGAAAGGGGGTTCGTGGCTGGGTGTGGAAATGGGTACAATCATTTGAGGGGCCTAGTGTGCCCGATTGGGAGGCTCTGATCGAGCCTGCCATAAAATGGCGAAATACCAGTGGTCTGCGCCTGAAATAATCGCCGTGGCGGTGGGCTCTGACCTTTGGTCCATGAGGGGTTGGGGGGGTTCCGGGCCTCTAGGCGTCGGAAATGGGTACAGTCTTTTCGAGGGTCCTCGTGTGCCCAGTGGGAGGTTGCGGTCAGAGGCCTGCCCTAAAATGGGAAGAAATGCCCAGCGGCAAAGAACGCGAAATAATCACCGAGGCCGGTGGGCTGTAGCCTTTGGTCTCCAGGGGTTGGGTAGGGGGGTTCGGGGGATCTGGTCGTTGGAAATGGGTCCAGCCTTTTCGAGGGTCCTCGTGTGCCCAGTGGAAGGCTCTGATCGAGCCACATACAAAATGGCAAGAAATGCCAGTGAACGTGATAAAATAGTCATGGGGCCGGTGGGCTATAGCATTTAGTCCATGAGGGGTTGGGAGAGAGGGTTCGGGGTTCTAAGGCGTCGGAATATGTATAGTCATTTGAGGGTCCTCGTGTGCCCAGGTGGGAGACTACTGATCAGGCACATGCCACTAAAATGGCAAGAAATGCCCATGACCTTGAGAAATAATCATGTGGGTGGGCTATGCTTTGGTCTGCGGGGTTGGGAGGAGGTTGAGGGGCTCTGTCATCAGAAATGGGTCAGTCTTTTCGAGGTCCTTGTGTACCCAGTGGGAGACTCTGATTCAGGCACATACTAAAATGGCAAGAAATCTTAGGCAGGACAGTATACGAAATAATCAGAAGCGGGTGGGCCATAGCCTTTGGTCCATGAGGGGTTGGGAGAGGGTTTAGGGTTACAGGTGCGGAATATGTACAGTCATTTAAGGGTCTCGTGTGCCCGATGGGAGGCTACTGGTCAGGGCTGCCTAAAATGGCAACAAATGCCTTGTAGCAAACTAATCGCCTGCTGGTGGGCTATTGCCTTTGGTCTGCGGGGGTTGGGGAGGGGCGTTCTGGTGCTGGGGATCGGAAATGGGTACAGTCATTTCGAGGGTCCTCGTGTGCCCAGTGGGAGGCTACAGTCGAGGCACATACTAAAATGACAAGAAATTCCAGATGAGCAGCGTGCGAAATAGTCACCGCAGAGGCCTGTGCTGGTCATGAGGTTGGGGAGAGGGTTGGGGTTACAGGCGTGAAATATGTACAGTCATTTGAGGGTCTCGTGTGCCCAGGTGGGAGGCTACGGTCGAGGCCTGCCTAAAATGGCAAGAAATGCCAATGGCCTTATGAAACTAATTCACACGGTGGGGTATTGCCTTTTGTCCGGGGGGGTTTGGGTGGGGGTTGAGACTCTGGGAGTGTCAGATGGGTCCAGTCATTTCGAGGGTCTCGTGTGCCCTTGATGGGAGGCTACGGTCAGGCTGCCAAAAATGGCAAGAAATACCAGTAGGTGCAGCCTTGAAATAGTTACCGTCGCCCGGTGGGCTATAGTTTTGTCCATGAGGGTTGGGAAGGGGTTGGGGGCTCGGGCGTCGGAAATGGGTCTGATTTATTTAGGGTCCTCGTATGCCAGTGAGAATCCAGTCAGAGGCCTGCCTAAAATGGCAAGAAATACCTAGCAATGACGCGAGAAATAATCGCCAGCCTTGATGGGCTATAACGCTGGTCGTGGCGGTCGGGAGGGTTTCGGGGGCTACAGGCGTTAGAAATATGTACAGTCATTTCGAGGTCCTCGTGTGCCAGTGGGAGGCTACAGGTCGGCTGCCCTAAAATGGCAAGAAATGCCCATCGGTGACATGTGAAATAGTCGCCGGCCGGTGGGCTATAAGCCTGGTCTGCAGGGGTCGGGAGGGGGTTCGGGGCTCTGGGCGTGGAAATATGTACAGTCATTTGAGGTCCTCGTGTGAGTGGGAGACTACGATTAGAGGCACATACAAATGGCAAGAAATGCCCAGTGGAACAGCGTGCGAAATAGTCACCGAGGCCGGTGGGCCATAGCCTTTGGTCCGCGGGGGTTGGGGAGGGGGGTTCGGGGGCTCTGCGCGTCGGAAATGGGTACAGGCTTTTCGAGGGACCTCGTGTGCCCAGTGGGAGGCTACGGTCAGAGGCCTGCCCTAAAATGGAAAGAAATACCCAGCGCGAAGCGCGCGAAATAGTCACCGACGCCGGTGGGCTATTGCCTTTGGTCTGCGGGGGTCGGGGAGGGGGGTTCGGGGGCTCTGGGCGTCGGAAATATGTACAGTCATTTCGAGGGTCCTCGTGTGCCCAGTGGGAGACTACAGTTAGAGGCACATACAAATGGCAAAAATACTTGATGGAGCAGCGTCTGAAATAGTCACCAAGGCAGTGGGCCATGTGCTGGTCCCATGAGGTTGGGAGGGGGTTCGGGGCTCTGTGCGTCGGAAATGGTTACAGGCTTTTCGAGGGACCTCGTGTGCCCAGTGGGAGGCTACGGTCAGAGCCACACTAAAATGACGAAATGCCACTGCAGCCGCCACAGAAATATTCTTAGGGGCAGTGGGCCCATATCATAGTCCAGCAGGGGTTGGGGAGGGTTCGGGGCTTTGGGCGTTGGAAATATGTACAGTCATTTGAGGTCCTCACAGCCTTGAGTGGGAGGCTATGGTCGAGGCCTGCCAAAATGGCGAGAAATGCAGTCTGTGTGAAATAGTTGCCGTCGCCGGTGGGCTATAGCCTTTGGTCCGGGGGGGTAGGGAAGGGGGGTTCGGGGGCTCTGGGCGTCGGAAATGTGTACAGTCTTTTCGAGGGTCCTCGTATGCCCAGAGTGAGAATCTGTTGAGGCACTGCTAAAATGGCAAGAAATACCCTAGCGGTGACCTTGAGAAATAATCGCCGGCCTTGAGGTGGGCTATAGCTGGTCAGTGAGGGGTCGGGGGGTTCGGGGGCTCTGGGCGTCGGAAATATGTACAGTCATTTCGAGGGTCCTCGTGTGCCCAGTGGGAGACTACAGTTAGAGGCCTGCCCTAAAATGGCAAGAAATGCCCAGTGGAACAGCGTGCGAAATAGTCACCGAGGCCGGTGGGCGATAGCCTTTGGTCCGCGGGGGTTGGGGAGAGGGGTTCGGGTTACAGGCGTGAATATGTACTGATTATTTTGAGAGTCCTCGTGTGCCCAGTGGGAGGCTACGGTCAGAGGTCTGTACGTCGGAAATGGGTCCTGTCTTTTCGAGGGGCCTCATGTGTGTAGTTGGAGGCTATGAATGAGGCACGCCTAGAATAATGGCGGAACATGCCAATGTGACCAGAAATAATGTGAGGCAGTGAGCTATAGCCTTTGGTGCGCGCGGGTTGGGGAAGGGGGTTCGGGGGCTCTGGGCGTCGGAAAAGGGTCTGAGTCGTTCGAGGGACCTCGTATGCCACATGGGAGGCTACGGTCAGAGCCTGCCCTAAAATACCAAGAAATGCCCATTGGCGCATTGCATGAAATAATCATGGGGGCGGTGGGCTATAGCTTTTAGTCTGCAGGGGTTGGGAGGGGTTCGAGGGCTCTGGGCGTCGGAAATGGGTACTATCATTTTGAGGGTCCTCGTGTGCCCATCGGGAGGCTCTGATCGAGGCCTGCCTAAAATGGCAAAAATGCCAGTGGAGCAGCGTCTGAAATAGTCAAGGCGGTGGGCCATGCTGCTCCTTGAGGTTTGGGAGAGGGTTGGGGTTACAGGCGTCGGAATATGTACAGTCATTTGAGGGTCCTCGGGGCTCAGTGTCGAAATGGGTCCAGTCATTTCGAGGTCCTCGTGTGCCCGATGGGAGGCTACGGTGAGAGGCACCTTGAAATGGCAAGAAATGCCAAGTGATGGTAGTGAAATAATCGCCGAGACGGTGGGCTATATAGCCTTGGTCTGCGGGGGTTGGGAGGGGTTCGAGGCTCTGGGCGTCAGAAATGGGTACAGTCATTTCGAGGGTCTTGATGTGCCAGTGGGAGGCTCTGATCAGAGGCACTGCCAAAATGGCAAGAAATGCCAATGATGCAGCGCCTGAAATAGTCGTCGAGACGGTGGGCTATAATAACTTTGGTCATGATGGTTGGGGAGGGGTTCAGGGTCTCAGGCATGAAATGGGTACAGCCTTTTAGAGACCTCGTGTTCACAATGGGAGGCTACGGTCAGGCACACTAAAATGGCAAGAAATCCCAGTGGCCTGTGAAATAGTCGCCGAGGCCGGTGGGCTATAACCTTTGGTCTGCGGGGGTTGGGGAGGGGGGTTCGGGGGCTCTGGGCGTCGGAAATGGGTACAGTCTTTAAGAGGGTCCTCGTGTGCCCAGTGGGAGGCTACTGATCAGGAGGGCCTAAATTGCAAGAAATACCAGTGGTGACACAGAAATAGTCCCGATGGGTGGGCTATAACCTTTGATCTGCGGGGCTTGGGGAGGGAGGTTCGGGGGCTCTGGGAGTCGGAAATGGGTCCAGTCTTTTCGAGGGTCCTCGTGTGGCCAGTGGGAGGCTACGGTCAGAAGGCTGCGGTAAAATGGCAAGACATACCTAGCGGTGCAGCGCGTGAAATAGTTACCAAGGCCGGTGGGCTATAGCCTTTGGTCCACGGGGGTTGGGGAGGGTCGTTCGGGGGCTCTGGGCATCCGAAATGGGTACAGCCTTTTCGAGGGTCCTCGTGTACCTAGTGGGAGGCTACGGTCAGAGGCCTGCCCTAAAATGGCAAGAAATGCCCAGCGGCGCAGCGCGTGAATTAGTCGCCGAGGCCGGTGGGCTATAGCCTTTGGTCCGCGGGGGTTGGGGAGGGGGTTTCGGGGGCTCTGGTCATCGGAAATGGGTACAGTCTTTTCGAGGGTCCTCGTGAGCCCAGTGGGAGGCTACGGTCAGAAGCCCGCCCTAAAATGGCAAGAAATACCATCGGCGAAGCGCGCAAAATAATGTGACGCTGGTGGGCTATAAGCCTTTGGTCCCATGAGGGTTGCGGAGGGTGGTTCAGCGCTCAGCCAACGAAAATGGGTCCAGTCTTTTCGAGTGTCCTCGTGTGCCATGGGAGGTTCTGGACAGAGGCCTACATTAACATGCAAGAAATGCCAGTAGCAGCCTGTGAAATAATCATGAGGCGGTGGCCATCATGCTGATCCATGAGGGTTTGGAGAGGGGGGTTCGGGGGCTCTGGGCGTCGAAAATGGGTCCATTCTTTTCGAGAGGCCTCATGTGCCCAGTGGGAGACTACGGTCAGAGGCCTGCCCTAAAATGACAAGAAATACCCAGCGGCGCAGCGCGCGAAATATTCGCCGTGGCTGGTGGGCTTTAGCCTTTGTCCCGCGGGGGTTAGGGAGGGGGGTTATGGGGCTCTAGCCGTCGGAAATGGGTCCAGTATTTTCGAGGGTTCTTGTGTGCCCAGTGGGAGACTGCGGGCAGGAACCTGCCCTAAAATGGCAAGAAATGCCAGTGAACATGCATGAAATAGTCATGGCCGGTGGGCTATAGCCTTGATCCATGGGGTTGGGAAGGGGGTTCGGGGGTTCTGGGAGTCAGAAATGGATCCATTCTTTTCGAGGGTCCTCGTGCGCCCAGTGGGAGACTACGGTCAGAATCCTACCCTAAAATGGCAAGAAATACCCAGCGGCTCAGCGCACGAAATAGTCACCGAGCCCGGTGGGCTACAGCCTTTGGTCTGCAGGGGTTGGGGAGGGGGGTTCCGGGGCTCTGGGTGTTGGAAATGGGTACAGCCATTTCGAGGGTCCTCGTGTGCCTAGTGGGAGGCTACGGTCAGAGGCCTGCCCTAAAATGGCAAGAAATACCAGTGATTCAGCGCCGAAATAATCGCGGCCAGGTGGGCTCTGACCTTTGGTCTGCGGGGTTGGGAGGGGTTCAGGGGCTCACTGGGTGTCGGAAATGGGTACAGCCATTTCGAGGCGTCGTGTGCCTAGTGGGAGGCTCTGGCAGAGCCTGCCCTAAAATGGCAAAAGAAATGTGGTGTGGCAGGAAATAGTCACGAGGGTGGGCCATAGCCTTGGTCCGCGGGGGTTGGGGAGGGAGGTTTAGGGGCTCTGGGCGTCCGAAATGGGTACAGTCTTTTCGAGGGTCCTCGCGTGCCCAGTGGGAGGCCACGGTCAGAGGCCTGCCCTAAAATGGTGAGAAATGCCCAGCGGCGCAGCGCACGAAATAGTCGACGAGACTGGTGGGATATAGCCTTTGGTCCGCGGGGGTTGGGGAGGGGGGTTCGGGGGCTTTCGGCCTCTGAAATGGGTGCAGTCTCTTCGAGGGTTCTCGTGTGCCCAGTGGGAGACTACGGTCAGAGGCCTGCCCTAAAATGGCAAGAAATGCCCAGCGGCGAAGCACGCAAAATAGTAGCCGACGCTGGTGGGCTATAGCCTTTGGTCCGCGGGGGTTGCGGAGGGTGGTTCGGGGGCTCTGGCCTTCGAAAATGCGTCCAGTCTTTTCGAGGGTCCTCGTGTGCCCAGTTGGAGGTTACGGACAGAGGCCTACCCTAAAATGCAAGAAATGCCCTGCGGCGCAGCGCGCGAAATAGTCGCTGAGGACGGTGGGCCATAGCCTTTGGTCCGCGGGGTTTGGAGAGGGGGGTTCGGGGGCTCTGGGCGTCGGAAATATGTATAGTCATTTCGAGGGTCCTTGTGTGCCCAGTGAGAGGCTACGGTCAGAGGCCTGCCCTAAAATGGCAAGAAATTCCCAGCGGCATAGCGCGCGAAATAGTCGCCGAGGCCGGTGGGCTATGGTCCGCGGGGGTTGGGGAGGGGGGTTCGGGGGCTCTGGGCGTCGAAAATGGGTCCATTCTTTTCGAGGGGCCTCATGTGCCCAGTGGGAGGCTACGGTCAGAGGCCTGGCCTAAAATGGAAAGAAATACCCAGCGGCAGCCTGTGAAAATATTCAGAGGCCGGTGGGCTATAAGCGTTGGTCCATGAGGGGTTGGGGAGGGAGGTTCTGGGGCTCTGGGCGTCGGAAATGGGTCCAGTCTTTTTCAAGGGGCCTCATGTGCCCAGTTGGAGGCTATGGTCAGAGGTCTACCCTAAAATGGCAAGAAAAGCCCAGCGGCGCAGTGCGTGAAATAGTCGTCGTGGCTGGTGGGCTTTAGCCTTTGGCCCGCGGGGGTTAGGGAGGGGGGTTATGGGGGCACGGGGCATCGGAAATGGGTCCAGTCTTTTCGAGGGTCCTCGTGTGCCCAGTGGGAGGCTACGGTCAGTGGCCTTCCCTAAAATAGCAAGAAATGCCCCGCGGCGAAGCGCGCGAAATATTCGCCGAGGCCGGTGGGCTATAGCCTTTGGTCTGCGGGGATTGGGCAGGCGGTTCGGGGGCTCTGGCCGTAGGAAATGGGTACAGTCTTTTCAAGGGTCCTCGTATGCCCAGCGGGAGACTACGGTCAGAGGCCTGTCCTAAAATGGCAAGAAATGCCAAGCGGCGAAGCGCGAGAAATAGTCGCCGACGCCGGTGGGCTATAGCCTTTGGTCTGCGGGGGTTGGGGAGGGGGGTTCGGGGGCTCTGGGTGTCGGAAATGGGTACAGTCTTTTCGAGGGTCCTCGTGTGCCCAGTTAGAGGTTACGATCAGAGGCCTGCCCTAAAATGGCAAGAAATGCCCAGCGGTGCAGCGCGAGAAATAGTCACCGAGGCCGGTGGGCCATAGCCTTGGTCCGCGGGGGTTGGGGAGGGAGGTTCGGGCGCCCGGGGCATCGGAAATGGGTCCAGTATTTTCGAGGGTCCTCGTGTGCCCAGTGGGAGGCTACGGTCAGTGGCCTGCCCTAAAATGGCAGGAATGCCCTTGGTAGCGAGCGAAATATTCGCCGAGGCCGGTGAGCTATAGCCTTTGGTCTACGGGGGTTGGGGAGGGGGGTTCGGGGGCTCTGGGTGGCGGAAATGGGTACAGTGGGAGTCAGAAATTAATCCAGTCTTTTCGAGGGTCCTCGTGTGCCCAGTGGGAGGATTCTGGTCGAGGCACATGCCCTAAAATGGCGAGGAATGCCAGTGTGTGAAATAGTCGCCGATACCGTTGGGGTGGGGGGTTCGGGGGCTCTGGGCGTCAGAAATGGGTACAGTCTTTTCGAGGGTCCTCGTGTGCCCAGTTAGAGGTTACGATCAGAGGCCTGTCCTAAAATGGCAAGAAATGCCAAGCGGCGAATCGCGAGAAATAGTCGCCGACGCAGGTGGGCTATAGCTTTTGGTCTGCGGGGGTTGGGGAGGGGGGTTCGGGGGCTCTGGGTGTCGGAAATGGGTACAGTCTTTTCGAGGGTCCTCGTGTTCACAGTGGGAGGCTACGGTCAGAGCCCTGCCCTAAAATAGCAAGAAATGCCCAGCGGTGCAGCGCGAGAAATAGTCACCGAGGCCGGTGGGCCATAGCCAGTCCCTTGAGGTTGGGAGGGAGGTTCAGGGGCTCTGGGTGTCGGAAATGGGTCCAGTCTTTTCGAGGGGCCTCATGTTCCCAGTTGGAGGTTACGATCAGAGGCCTGCCCTAAAATGGCAAGAAATGCCAATGGCCTTGTGTGAAATAACCCAGCAAGGCGGTGGGCTATAAGCCTTTGGTCCATGAGGGTTGGGAGGGTTCGGGCGCTCGGGGCATCGGAAATGGGTCAGTATTTTCGAGGGTCCTCGTGTGATGGGAGGCTATGGTCGGTGGCACTGCCTAAAATGGTCTGAGTTGTCGAGCCCTTCAATATAAATCTTGATTCGCCTAAACTAATTTGTAGAAATAGTGGAACCAGTCGAATCCCAAGAGAACTATGTATTTAATTTCTCAAAGTTTAAAACAAAATTAATTTCCCAAGAAAACCAGATTTTGCAAAGTTTACGCCTACAAACGGATAACGAATTTTGTAAACGGTTAGGAAACGATAAGCCGTTTGTGATTGGTTTCGTTTACGGAGCTAATTCGGTCCAACGATTCGTGAAATCCGGTGAACCCGGTTGTGACTAATATGATTCTGGAGGTTTTCGGCTACCGGTTAGAAGAACCGGAAGACCCGAATCTGAGTGTATGATTCTGGAAGTATTTTGGCTAGCCGGATGAGAGAAACGGATAGTCGGTTGCGGGTTGTAAGCTTTCTGGAACCTATTCGGCTAACCGGATAGTGAAACCGGTAAGCCGATTGCTGGTCGTAACAATTCTGGAGGTATCCGGCTAATCCGGATAAGGAAACCGGAAGCCCGGATGTTGGTCTTCTCGGTTCTGGACAACAAACGGCTAGCCGGTTGTGGGTATCCGGTTATCCGGATTTCTGAATTTTCAAATTGTTTTCTTTAACACGAAATTAAATTAAAATAAAATAAAACAAGATTTTAAAATTAAACAAACAAAAAGATCAATCTTACCAAACTTCCAATCCAAGGGTGTGAATTCCATCCAATTGCAATTTTGATCATAGGCAAAAATATAAATAACTCAATCCAAGAACTTAGTCTATGATGAATCTCATGAAAGCAATTATTCTCCTAATATAATGAACTCGAACAATCTCTCAAATCCAGAACTTATCACTAATTTAGCTGGGCATCATGGTTCCATATCAAATTAAGTGATGGCATTAAGAATAGTGAGAATGACTAAAACAAGATCAATTAATTCAAATTATTCCAACAATCAATTTTTATTTTTATTTCCCTAGAGCCTATCATGCAAGCTATGTAATTGGCCATCAATATACACACACATGAGCCAACTCCTTGCTACTCAATTTGGTCATTCATGACAATTCTGGATCCTGAACTCTGACTAGCGATAGAAAATAAATATTGAATTAAAGTCAACTCAATCAATATAAATAATTCATAGAAAATAAGAACAAGAAAATAAAATTACTTGGATTGAAGAAATTCTTGTTAAGTTCAAAGCCTCACAAAATTACAACGGAATTGATTTACCCTTGGACTGGAATTAAAACCTTAGCCACTCATGGTGGTCAAAGGAAACAAAAGTTGTTTGAGAAGAAAATAATTGCAGCCGTTTGTTTCTCTTCCTCACGTCAGCTCTCTTTTCTTCCGTCTTGACTTGTGTCTTGTCTCTTTCTCACGTTTTTTTCTTTTATAATGCTTGCTTTTGTTTCCTTTTGCTAGCTTTTCTTTTCCTCTTGGTTTCATCTTCTCTTAATGCTAGGAAACTGTCTCTCTCAAGCCAATGGTCGGGCCACGTTTGCAAAGCCCAAATAAAGCCCTTTTTGTCCAAATTTCATCATAATCTCCATGTTTCATCTCCTAAATCAAATCAAACATAATTTCCACAAATTAGCACAAGATCAATCAAAATATGAGGGAATTAAATAAAATATAATATGACTATTTATAACCAATCAAATGGCAAGAAATACTTGTGTGGCAGAAATATTCGAGGCAGTGAGCTATAACCTTTGGTCTGCGGGGGTAAGGGAGGGGGGTTCGGGGGCTCTGGGTGGCGGAAATGGGTACAGTCTTTTCGAGGGTCCTCGTGTGCACAGTGGGAGGCTACGGTCAGAGCCCTGCCCTAAAATAGCAAGAAATGCCCAGCGGTGCAGTGCGAGAAATAGTTCACAGGCGGTGGGCCATAGCCTTGGTCCGCGGGGGTTGGAGAGGGAGGTTCAGGGGCTCTGGGCGTCAGAAATGGGTCCAGCCTTTTCGAGGAGCCTCATGTGCCCAGTTGGAGGTTACGATCAGAGGCCTGCCCTAAAATGGCAAGAAATGCCCAGCGGCATGGCCTTGAAATAAAGCCGGTGGGCTATAGCCTTTGGTCCGCGGGGGTTGGGTAGGGGGGTTCGGGCGCTCGGGGCATCGGAAATGGGTCCAGTATTTTCGAGGGTCCTCGTGTGCCCAGTGGAAGGCTACGGTCAGTGGCCTGCCCTAAAATGGCAAGAAATGCCCTTGGCCTTGTGGCCGAAATATTCGCCGAGGCCGGTGAGCTATAGCCTTTGGTCTGCGAGGGTTGGGGAGGGGAGTTCGGGGGCTCTGGGTGGCGGAAATGGGTACAGTCTTTTCGACGGTCCTCGTGTGCCCAGTCGGAGGCTATGGTCAGAGGCCTGCCCTAAAATGGCAGGAAATGCCCAGCGGCGCCGCGCGCGAAATAGTCGCCGATACCGGTGGGCTATAGCCTTTGGTCCGCGAGGGTTGGGGATGGGGGTTCGGGGGCTCTGGGCGTCGGAAATGGATCCAGTCTTTTCGAGGGGCCTTATGTGCCCAGTGGGAGGCTACGGTATGAGGCTTACCCTAAAATGGCATGAAATATCCTGCGGCGTAGCGCTCCAAATAGTCGCCGAGGCCGGTGGTCTATAGCCTTTGGTCCGCAGGGGTTGGGGAGGGGGGTTCGGGGGCTCGGGGCATCGGAAATGGGTCCAGTCTTTTCGAGGGGCCTTATGTGCCCAGTGGGAGGCTACGGTCAGAGGCTTATCCTAAAATGGCAAGAAATATCCTGCGGCGTAGCGCTCCAAATAGTCGCCTAGGCCGGTGGTCTATAGCCTTTGGTCCGCGGGGGTTGGGGAGGGGGGTTCGGGGGCTCTGGGCGTCGGAAATGGGTCCAGTCTTTTCGAGGGGCCTCATGTGCCCAGTGGGAGGCTACAGTCAGAGGCCTGCCCTAAAATGGCAAGAAATACCTAGCGATGTAGCGCTCCAAATAGTCGCCGAGGCCGGTGGGCTATAGCCTTTGGTCCGCGGGGGTTGGGGAGGGGGGTTCGGGGGCTCTGGGCGTCAGAAATGGGTACAGTCTTTTTGAGGGTCCTCGTGTGCCCAGTGGGAGGCTACGGTCAGAGGCCTGCCCAAAAATGGCAAGAAATGCCCAGCAGCGCCTTGAAATAATCATGAGGCCGGTGGGCTATGGCCTGGTCCCATGAGGTTAGGGAGGGGTTCGGGGCTCTGGGCGTCGGAAATGGGTGAGTCTTCTTGAGGGACCTCTTGTGCCCATGACAGGCTACTGACAGAGCTGCCCTAAAATGGCAAGAAATGTCCAGCGCGCCGAGAAAAAGTCGCGAGGCGGTGGGATGTAGCCTTTGGTCCGTAGGGGTTGGTGAGGCGTTCGGGGGATCTGGGCGTCGGGAAATGGGTACAGATCTTTTCGAGGGTCCTCGTGTGTCAGTGGGAGGCTACGGTGAGAGGCCTACCAAAAATGGCAAGAAATACCCAGCAACGCAGCGCGCGAAAAAGTCACCGAGGCCGGTGGGCTATGGCCTTTCGTCCGTGGGGGTTGGGGAGGGTGGTTCGGGGGCTCTGGGCGTCGGAAATGGTTACGGTCATTTCGAGGGTCCTTGCGTGTCCAATGGGAGGCTACAGTTAGAGGCATGCCCTAAAATGGCAAGAAATACTCAGCGGCGCAGCACGCGAAATAGTCCCAAGGCGGTGGGCTATAGCCTTTAGTCATGGTGTTGGGAGGGGTTCGGGGGCTCTGGGCGTCAGAAATGGTACAGTCTTTTCGAGGGTCCTCGTGTGCCCAGTGGGAGACTACGGTCAGAGGCCTGCCCAAAAAAGACAAGAAATACCTGTGCGCAGCCTTGTGAAATAATCATGAGGCAGTGGGCTATGGCCTTTGGTCCATGAGGTTAGGGAGGGGGTTGGGGGCCACATGCGTGGAAATGGGTACAGTCTTTTCAGGGTCCTCTTGTGCCCGAGTTGGATACTACTGATCAGAGGGCTGCCCTAAAATGGCAAGAAATGTCCAGCGGCGCCGCCCGGGAAATAGTCGCCGACGCCGGTGGGATGTAGCCTTTGGTCCGTAGGGGTTGGTGAGGGGCGTTCGGGGGCTTTGGGCGTCGTAAATGGGTACAGTCTTTTCAAGGGTCCTCGTGTGCCCAGTGGGAGGCTACGGTAAGAGGCCTACCCAAAAATGGCAAGAACTACCCAGCGGCGCAGAGCGCGAAAAAGTCACCGAGGCCGGTGGGCTATGGCCTTTGGTCCGTGGGGGTTGGGGAGGGGGGTTCGGGGGCTCTGGGTGTCGGAAATGGTTACGGTCATTTCGAGGGTCCTTGTGTGTCCAATGGGAGGCTACAGTTAGAGGCATGCCCTAAAATGGCAAGAAATACTCAGCGGACATGGCCTTGAAATAGTCCCCGAGGCCGGTGGGCTATAGCCTTTGGTCCGCGGGTGTTGGGGAGGGGGGTTCGGGGGCTCTGAGCGTCAGAAATGGGTACAGTCTTTTCGAGTGTCCTCGTGTGCCTCGTGGGAGACTACGGTCAGAGGCCTGCCCAAAAAAGGCAAGAAATACCCAGCGGCGCAGCGCGCGAAATAGTCGCGGAGGCCGGTGGGCTATGGCCTTTGGTCCGCGGGGGTTAGGGAGGGGGGTTCGGGGGCCCTGTGCGTCGGAAATGGGTACAGTCTTTTTCAGGGTCCTCTTGTGCCCAGTTGGATGCTACGGTCAGAGGGCTGCCCTAAAATGGCAAGAAATGTCCAGCGGCGCTTGAGAAATAATCGCCCCTTGGGTGGGATGTAGCCTTTGGTCCGTAGGGGTTGGTGAGGGGCGTTCGGGGGCTTTGGGGGTCGCAAATGGGTACAGTCTTTTCGAGGGTCCTCGTGTGCCCAGTGGGAGGCTACGGTAAGAGGCCTACCCAAAAATGGCAAGAACTACCCAGCGGCGCAGAGCGCGAAAAAGTCACCGAGGCCGGTGGGCTATGGCCTTTGGTCCGTGGGGGTTGGGGAGGGGGGTTCGGGGGCTCTGGGTGTCGGAAATGGGTACAGTCTTTTCGAGGGTCCTCGTGTGCCCAGTGGGAGGCTACAGTTAGAGGCATGCCTTAAAATGGCAAGAAATGCTCAGCGGGCGCCTTGCAGGAAATAGTCCACGAGGCCGGTGGGCTATAGCCTTTGGTCCGCGGGTGTTGGGGAGGGGGTTTCGAGGGCTCTGGGTGTCGGAAATGGGTACAGTCTTTTCGAGGGTCCTCGTTTGCACAGTGGGAGGTTACGGTCAGAGGCTTAGCCTAAAATAGCAAGAAATGCCCAGCGGTGCAGCGCGCGAAATAGTCGCCGAGGCTAGTGGGCTATAGCCTTTGGTCCGTGGGGGTTAGGGAGGGGGGTTCGGGGGCTCTGTGCGTTGGAAATGGGTAAAGTCTTTTCGAGGGTCCTCGTGAGCCCAGTGGGAGGCTACGGTCAGAGGCCTGCCCTCAAATGGCAAGAAATGCCAGTGGCGCAGCGCGCGAAATAGTCGCCGATTCCGGTGTGCTATATCCTTTGGTCCGCGGGGGTTGGGGTGGGGGGTTCGGGGCTTTGGTCGTGGAAATGGGTACAGTCTTTTGAGGTTGCTCGTGTGCCCATTGGGAGGCTGCTGATGAAACCTGCCCTAAAATGACGAGAAATACCAGTGTGGCAGCGTGAAATAATCATGGGGCGGTGGGCTCTGACCTTTGGTCCCATGAGGGTTGGGGACGGGGGTTCGGGGGCTCTGGGCGTCGGAAATGGGTACAGCCTTTTCGAGGGTCCTCATGTGCCCAGTGGGAGGCAACGGCCAGAAGCCTGCCCTAAAATGGCAAGAAATACCTAGCGGCGCAGTGCACGAAATAGTCGCCGGGGCCGGTGGGCTATAGCGTCTGTTCCACGGGGCTTCTGGAGTGGGGTTCGGGGACTCTGGGCATCAGAAATCTGTATAGTTTTTTTGAGTGGCCTCGTGTGCTCAATGGGGGCCTCTGATCGAGGCACATACTAAAAAGGCAAGAAATCTCTCACAGGCGCCTTGAAATAGTCGCCGAGGCCGGTGGGCTATAGCCTTTGGTCCGCGGGGGTTGGGGACGGGTGTTCGGGGGCTCTGGTCGTCGGAAATGGGTACAGTCTTTTCGAGGGTCCTCGTGTGCCCAGTGGGAGGCTACGGTCAGGAGCCTGCCCTAAAATGACGGGAAATACACAGCCTGTGCGTGAAATAGTCGCCGAGGCCGGTGGGCTATAGCCTTTGGTCCGCGGGGGTTGGGGAGGGGGGTTCGGGGGCTCTGGGTGTCGGAAATGGATACAGTCTTTTCGAGCGTCCTCGTTCCCAGTGGGAGGCAAGCGGCACACTAAAATTGCAAGAAGCGCCCAGTGACACGGTGCAGAAATAGTCGCCGGGGCCGGTGGGCTATAGCGTCTGTTCCACGGGGGTTCGGGGACTCTGGGCATCGGAAATGTGTCTAGTCTTTTTGAGTGGCCTCGTGTGCTCAGTGGGAGCCTACAGTCTGAGGCCTGCCCTAAAAAGGCAAGAAATGTCCCACGGCGCAGCGTGCGAAATAGTCTCCGAGCCCGGTGGGCTATAGCCTTTGGTCCGTGGGGGTTGGGGTAGGGGGTTCGAGGGCTCTGGGCATCGGACATGGGTACAGTCTTGTTGAAGGGCCTCGTGTGACCAGTGGGAGGCTGCGGTCAGAGGCCTGCCCTAAAAGGGCAAGAAACGCCCAGCGATGCAGCGCGCGAAATAGTCATGGGGCGGTGGGCTATGTGCTGGTCCGTGGGAGTTGGGAGGGGTGTTCGGGGCTCAGTGGGTCGGGAAATGGGTAAAGTCTTTTCGAGGTTGCTCGTGTGCCCAGGGGAGGCTACGGTCAGGCCTGCCACAAAATATGAAATACCAGTGCGCAGCGTGAAATAATCGCAGGGCAGGTGGGCTACAGCCTTTGGTCCATGGGGTTGGGAGGGGTTCGGGGCTCAGGCGTCGGAAATGGGTACAGCCTTTGAGGGTCCTCATGTGCTTGATGGGAGGCAACGAGCACTGCCTAAAATGGCAAGAAATACCTAGCGGCAGTGCACAGAAATAGTCATGGGGCGGTGGGCTATAGCGTCATTCCACAGGGCCACGGAGTGGGGTTGGGGACTCTGGGCATCGGAAATCTGTATAGTTTTTGGTGGCCTCGTGTGCTCAATGGGGCCCTCTGATCAGGGCACTGCCCTAAAAGGCAAGAAATCTCTCAGGCCTTGTGAAATAGTCTCAGGGCACAGGTGGGCTATAGCCATTAGTCCGTGGGGGTTGGGGTCGGGGGGTTCGGGGGATATGGGCATCGGAAATGGGTACAGTCTTTTCGAGGGTCCTCGTGTGACCAGTGTGAGGCTACGGTCAGGAGCTGCTCTAAAGGGTAGAAATGCCCAGCGATGCAGCAGCGTGAAATAGTCGCCGAGGCGGTGGGCTATAGCCTTTGGTCCGGGGTTGGGGGCAGGGGTTCGGGGGCTCACAGTCGTGGAAATGGAGTGCAGTCTTTTCGAGGTCTCGTGTGCCCAGTGGGAGGCTACGGTCAGGAGCCCCTAAAATAATGAGGAAATACACAGCAGTGCGTGAAATAATCGCCAGGCAGTGGGCTATAGCCTTTGGTCCCATGAGGGTTGGGGAGGGTTGGGGGCTCAGGTGTGGGAAATGGATCTGATCTTTTCGGCGTCCTCGTTCAGTGGGAGGCAGCGGCCTGCCCTAAAATTGCAAGAAGCCTTGACACTGCACGAAATAGTCATGGGGGCGGTGGGCTATAGCGTCTGTTCCACGGGGGTTCGGGGACTCTGGGCATCGGAAATGTGTCTAGTCTTTTTGAGTGGCCTCGTGTGCTCAGTGGGAGCCTACAGTCTGAGGCATGCCCTAAAAAGGCAAGAAATGTCCCACGGCGAAGAGCGAAATAGTCTCCGAGCCCGGTGGGCTATAGCCTTTGGTCCGTGGGGGTTGGGGTAGGGGGTTCGGGGGCTCTGGGCATCGGACATGGGTGCAGTCTTGTTGAGGGGCCTCGTGCGACCAGTGGGAGGCTGCGGTCAGAGGCCTGCCCTAAAAGGGCAAGAAATGCCCAGCGATGCAGCGCGCGAAATAGTCGCCGAGGCCGGTGGGCTATAGCCTTTGGTCCGTGGGAGTTGGGGAGGGGTGTTCGGGGGCTCTGGTCGTCGGAAATGGGTACAGTCTTTTCGAGGTTGCTCGTGTGCCCAGGGGGAGGCTACGGTCAGAGGCCTGCCCTAAAATGACGAGAAATACCAGTGGCCGCGTGAAATAGTCGTCGAGGCCGGTGGGCTACAGCCTTTGGTCCGCTGGGGTTGGGGAGGGGGGTTCGGGGGCTCTGGGCGTCGGAAATGGGTACAGCCTTTTCGAGGGTCCTCATGTGCCCTTGATGGGAGGCAACCAAGCCTGCCCTAAAATGGCAAGAAATACCTAGCGGCGCACTGCACAAATAGTCGCCGGGGCCGGTGGGCTATAGCGTCTGTTCCACGGGGGTTCCGGAGTGGGGTTCGGGGACTCTGGGCATCAGAAATCTGTATAGTTTTTTTGAGTGGCCTCGTGTGCTCAGTGGGGGCCTGATCAGGCACACTAAAAGGCAAGAAATCTCTCCAGCGCCATGTGGCAAAATAGTCTCAGGGCACAGTGGGCTATAGCCATTGGTCCGTGGGGGTTGGGGTAGGGGGTTCGGGGGATCTGGGCATCGGAAATGGGTGCAGTCTTTTCGAGGGGCCTCGTGTGACCAGTGTGAGGCTACGGTCAGAGGGCTGCCCTAAAAGGGCAAGAAATGCCCAGCGATGCAGCGCGTGAAATAGTCGCCGAGGCCGGTGGGCTATAGCCTTTGGTCCGCGGGGGTTGGGGACGGGGGTTCGGGGGCTCTGGTCGTCGGAAATGGGTACAGTCTTTTCGAGGGTCCTCGTGTGCCCAGTGGGAGGCTACGGTCAGAGGCCTGCCCTAAAATAATGAGGAAATACCAGTGGCGCAGCGTGAAATAGTCATGAGGCGGTGGGCTATAGCCTTTGGTCATGAGGGTTGGGAGGGGTGGGGGGGCTCTGGGTGTCGGAAATGGATACAGTCATTTCGAGCGTCCTCGTTCCCAGTGGGAGGCAACGGCCAGAAGCCTGCCCTAAAATTGCAAGAACTGCCCAGCGGCACAGTGCACGAAATAGTCGCCGGGGCCGGTGGGCTATAGCGTCTGTTCCACGGGGGTTCGGGGACTCTGGGCATCGGAAATGTGTCTAGTCTTTTTGAGTGGCCTCGTGTGCTCAGTGGGAGCCTACAGTCTGAGGCATGCCCTAAAAAGGCAAGAAATGTCCCACGGCGAAATTGTCTCCGAGCCGGGTGGGCTATCGCCTTTGGGCGGGGGGGGGTGGGGGGGGGGGTGGGGGGGCTCTGGGCATCGGACATGGGTGCAGTCTTGTCGAGGGGCCTCGTGCGACCAGTGGGAGGCTGCGGTCAGAGGCCTGCCCTAAAAGGGCAAGAAATGCCCAGCGATGCAGTGAGAAATAGTCATGGGGGCGGTGGGCTATAGCCTTTGGTCCGTGGGAGTTGGGGAGGGGTGTTCGGGGGCTCTGGTCGTCGGAAATGGGTACAGTCTTTTCGAGGTTGCTCGTGTGCCCAGGGGGAGGCTACGGTCAGAGGCCTGCCCTAAAATGACAAGAAATACCAGTGACGTGCGTGAAATAATCAGCCGGCGGTGGGCTATAGCCTTTGGTCCGCGGGGGTTGGGGAGGGGGGTTCGGGGGCTCTGGGCGTCGGAAATGGGTACAGCCTTTTCGAGGGTCCTCATGTGCCCAGTGGGAGGCAACGGCCAGAAGCCTGCCCTAAAATGGCAAGAAATACCTAGCGGCGCAGTGCACGAAATAGTCATGGGGCGGTGGGCTATAGCGTCATTCCACAGGGCTTGGAGTGGGGTTCGGGGACTCTGGGCATCAGAAATCTGTATAGTTTTTTGAGTGGCCTCGTGTGCTCAGTGGGGCCTCTGATCTGAGGCACTGCCTAAAGGCAAGAAATCTCTCCAGGCGCATGTGAAATATCTCCAGGGCACAGTGGGCTATAGCCATTAGTCCAAGTGGGGGTGGGGGTGGGGGTTCGGGGGTTATGGGCATCGGAAATGGGTACAGTCTTTTCGAGGGGCCTCGTGTGACCAATGTGAGGCTACGGTCAGAGGGCTGCTCTAAAGGGTAAGAAATGCCCGATGCAGTAGCGTGAAATAGTCGCCGAGGCCGGTGGGCTATAGCCTTTGGTCCATGGGGTTGGGGACGGGGGTTGAGGGGCTCAGTCGTCGGAAATGGGTCTGAGTCTTTCGAGGGTCCTCGTGTGAGTGGGAGGCTACGGTCAGGAGCCTGCCCTAAAATAATGAGAAATACCAATGGCGCAGCCGCGTGAAATAGTCAAGGCAGTGGGCTATACTGGTCATGAGGGTTGGGAGGGGTTGGGGCTCACAGGTGTCGGAAATGGATACAGTCTTTTCGGCGTCCTCGTGTGATGGGAGGCAGCGGCGAAGCCTGCCCTAAAATTGCAGAAGCGCCCAGTGACACGATTACCTGAAATAGTCATGGGGCGGTGGGCTATAAGCGTCATTCCACGGGGTTCGGGGACTCACAGGCATCGGAAATGTGTCTAGTCTTTTTGGGTGGCCTCGTGTGCTCAGTGGGAGCCTCTGATCTGAGGCATGCCTAAAAAGGCAAGAAATGTCCCAGTGAGCGAAATAGTCTCGAGCCCGGTGGGCTATAGCTAGTCCGTGGGGGTTGGGGAGGGGGGTTCGGGGGCTCTGTGCATCGGACATGGGTGCAGTCTTGTCGAGGGGCCTCGTGCGACCAGTGGGAGGCTGCGGTCAGAGGCCTGCCCTAAAAGGGCAAGAAATGCCAATGATGCAGCCTTGTGAGAAATAGTCAGGCGGTGGGCTATAGCTGGTCCGTGGGAGTTGGGAGAGGGGTGTTGAGGGCTCGGTGGTCGGAAATGGGTCAGTCTTTTCGAGGTTGCTCGTGTGCCAGGGGAGGCTACGGTCAGCCTGCCCAAATGAAATACCAGTGTGCGTGAAATAGTCAGAGGCCGGTGGGCTCTGACCTTTGGTCCGCATGGGGGTTGGGGAGGGGTTCGGGGCTCAGGCGTGGGAAATGGGTACAGCCTTTTGAGGGTCCTCATGTGCTTGATGGGAGGCAGCGAGCCTGCCTAAAATGGCAAGAAATACCTAGCGGGCGCAGTGCAGAAATAGTCAGCGGGGCGGTGGGCTATAGTCATTCCACGGGAGTGGGGTTCGGGGACTCTGGGCATCAGAAATCTGTATAGTAATTTTGAGTGGCCTCGAGTGCTCAATGGGGCATCGAGGCACTCTAAAGGCAAGAAATCTCTCACGGCGCCGCGCGCGAAATAGTCTCAGAGCCTGGTGGGCTTTAGCCATTAGACCGGGGGGGTTGGGGTGGGGGTTCGGGGGATCTGGGCATCGGAGTGCAGTCTTTTGAGGGGCCTCGTGTGACCAATGAGAGGCTACGGTCAGGAGGGCACTCTAAAGGGTGAAATGCCAGTGATGCAGCGCGTGAAATAGTCATGAGGCGGTGGGCTATAGCCTTTGGTCCATGAGGTTGGGGGGTTGGGGCTCAGTCGTGGAAATGGGTACAGTCTTTTCGAGGGTCCTCGTGTGCCAGTGGGAGGCTGGTCGAGCCTGCCTAAAATGAAATACCAGTAGAGCGTGAAATAGTCAAGGCGGTGGGCTATGTCAGTGGGTTGGGAGGGGTTCGGGGGCTCTGGGTGTCGGAAATGGATACAGTCTTTTCGAGCGTCCTCGTTCCCAGTGGGAGGCAACGGCCAGAAGCCTGCCCTAAAATTGCAAGAACTGCCCTGACACGGTGCTGAGAAAATAGTCGCAGGCGGTGGGCTAAGCATTCCACGGGGGTTGGGGACTCTGGGCATCGGAAATGTGTCTAGTAGTGGCCTCGTGTGCTCGGTGGGAGCCTGATCGAGGCCTGCCCTAAAGGCAAGAAATGTCCTCTGACGAAATAGTCTCAGGCAGTGGGCTATAGCCTTTGGTCCGTGGGGTTGGGGTAGGGGTTCGGGGCTCTGGGCATGGGACATGGGTGCTGTCTTGTTGAGGGCCTCGTGACCGGTGGGAGGCTGCGGTCAGCCTGCCTAAAGGGCAAGAAATGCCCAATGATCGTGTGAAATAGTCATAGGCGGTGGGCTATAGCTGGTCCGTGGGAGTTGGGGAGGGTGTTCGGGGCTCAGTCGTCGGAAATGGGTCAGTCTTTTCGAGGGTCCTCGTGTGCCCAGGGGAGGCTCTGGTCAGAGCCTGCCCTAAAATGAGAAATACCAAGGCAGCGCGTGAAATAATCAAGGGGGTGGGCTATAGCGTTTGGTCCGCGGGGGTTGGGGAAAGGGGTTCGAGGGCTCTGGGAGTCGGAAATGGGTACAGACTTTTCGAGGGTCCTCATGTGAGTGGGAACTACGGTGAGGCCTACCTAAAGTGGGAGAAATACCCAGCAACTGCAGAAAAAGTGGCCAGGCGTGGAACTGACCTTTGGTCCGAGGGTTGGGAGGGGTTCGGGGCTCACAGGCGTCGGGAAATGGGTACAGCCTTTTCGAGGGTCCTCGTGTGATGGGAGGCAACGAGCCTGCCCTAAAATGGCAAGAAATACCTAGCGCAGTATGCGAAATAGTCATGGGGCGGTGGGCTATAGCGTCTGTTCAGGGAGTGGGGTTCGGGGACTCTGGGCATCAATCTGTATAGTTTTTGGTGGCCTCGTGTGCTCAATGGGGGCTCTGATGAGGGCCTGCCCTAAAGGCAAGAAATCTCCTGCACATGGAAATGATCTCAGCACAGTGGGCTATAGCCATTAGTCCGTGGGGGTTGGGGTGTGGGGTTCGGGGATCTGGGCATGGGTCTTTTCGAGGGCCTCGTGTGACCAATGTGAGGCTACGGTCGAGGCTGCTCTAAAGGGTGAAATGCCCAGCGATGCAGCGTGAAATAGTCGCCGAGGCCGGTGGGCTATAGCCTTTGGTCCATGAGGGTTGGGGGAGGGTTGGGGGCTCACAGTCGTCGGAAATGGGTACAGTCTTTTGAGGGTCCTCGTGTGCCCAGTGGGAGGCTCTGATCAGAGCACTGCCTAAAATAATGAGGAAATACCAGTGGCGCAGCGCGTGAAATAATCATGAGGCGGTGGGCTATAGCCTTTGGTCCCATGAGGGTTGGGAGGGGGTTCGGGGCTCTAGGTGTCGGAAATGGATCAGTCTTTTAGGCGTCTCTCGTGTGCCCGGTGGGAGCAGACGAGCCTGCCCTAAAATTGCAAGAAATGCCTTGTGACACGGTGAAATAGTCGCCGGGCGGTGGGCTATAGCGTCTGTTCAACGGGGGTTTGGGGACTCTGGGCATCGGAAATGGGTCTACTCTTTTGAGTGGCCTCGTGTGCTCGTGGGAGCCTGATCGAGGCCTACTAAAGGCAAGAAATGTCCCCCGAGCGAAATAGTCTCAGGCCGGTGGGCTATATTGGTCCGTGGGGTTGGGAGTAGGGGTTCGGGGCTGGGCATGGACATGGGTGCAGTCTTGTTGAGGGGCCTCGTGACCGGTGGGAGGCTGCGGTCAGGCCTACTAAAGGGCAAGAAATGCTGATGCAGTGTGAAATAATCGCCCAGGCGGTGGGCTATAGCCTGGTCCGTGGGAGTTGGGAGGGGTGTTCGGGGCTCGTGGTGGGAATGGAGTCTTTTCGAGGGTCCTCGTGTGCCCGAGGCTACGGTCAGAAGCCTGCCCTAAATGACGAAATACCAGCTGTGCGTGAAATAATCAGCCAGGCAGGTGGGCTATAAGCGTTTGGTCCATGAGGTTGGGGAGGGGTTCGAGGGCTCTGGTGTCGAAATGGGTACGTCTTTTCGAGGGTCCTCATGTACCAGTGGGAGGCTACGGTCATGGCCTACAAGTGGGAGAAATACCCAACTGTGTGAAAAAGTCGTGAGGCAGGTGTGCTAAAGCCTAAGGTCCGCGGCGGTAGGGGAGGTTCGGGGCCTCAGGTGTCGGAAATGGGTACACTATTTTAGATGGTCCTCGTGTGACCAGTGGGAGGCTACGGTCAGGGGCCTGCCCTAAAAGGGCAAGAAATACCTCTCGATGCACAGCGAAATAGTCGCCCAGCGGTGGGCTATAGGGTCCATGAGGTTGGGAGGCGGGATTCGGGGCCACAGGCGTCGGAAATGGGTCAATCTTTTCAAGGGTCCTTGTGTCCCAGTGGGAGGCTACGGTCAGAGGCACCGTGAAATATTATGACTGGCGTGAAATAATCGCCAGGCGGTGGTCTATAGCCTTTGGTCGGCGGTTGGGAGGGGTTGAGTCTGGGCATCGGAAATGGGTACAGCATTTTCGAGGTCCTCGTGCCGGTCGGAGGCAACGGAAGCCTACACAAATGGGAAGAAATACCTAGCGGGCGCAGTGCACGAAATAGTCATGGGGGCGGTGGGCTATGGCGTCTTTTCCACGGGGGTTGGGAGGGGTTCGGGGACAGGGCCATGGAAATGTCTCTAGTCTTTTTGAGTGGCCTGGATTTGCTCGGTGGGAGCTCTGACGGTCGAGGCACATGCAAAAAGGCAAGAAATGTCCAAGCGCAGCCTGTGAAATAGTCTCAGGGCCCGGTGGGCTATAGCCTTTGGTCCCGCGGGGTTGGGAGGGGATTCAGGGGCTGGTCGTGGGAAATGGGTCAGTATTTTTCGAGGGGCCTCGTGCAGAGGAGGGAGGCTACGGTCGAGGCCTGCCTAAAATGGCAAGAAATGCCCGGTGGCTGTCTTGAAATAGTCGCCGAGGCCGGTGGGCTATAGCCTTTGGTCCGCGGGGGTTGGGGAGGGGGGTTCGGGGGCTCTGGGTGGCGCAAACGTGTACAGTCCTTTCGAGGGTCCTAATGTTCCCATTGGGAGGCTACGATCAGAGGGCCTTGAGAATGGCAAGAAATGCCAATGGCGGGCCTGTGAGAAATAATCGCCGGCCTTGAGTGGGCTATAACTGGTCCGCGGGGGTTGGGGAGGGGGGTTCGGGGGCTCTGGGTGTCGAAAATGGGTACAGTCTTTTCGAGGGTCCTCGTGTAACCAGTGGGAGGCTACGGTGAGGCACTACAAAAGACAAGAAATACTGTGATGCACGCGAAATAGTCGCCCAAGCCGGTGGGCTATAGCCTTTGGTCCGCGGGGGTTGGGGAGGGGGATTCGGGGGCTCTGGTCATCAGAAATGGGTACAGTCTTTTTGAGGGTCCTCGTGTGCCCAGTGGGAGGCGACGGTCAGAAGCCTGCCCTAAAATGACAAGAAATACCCAGCGGCGCAGCGCGTGAAATAGTCATGAGAACTGTGGGCTATAGTCTTTTCGTCCCATGAGGTTGGGCAGGGGGTTCGGGGGCTCTGGGTGTCGAAAATGGGTACAGTCTTTTCGAGGGTCCTCGTGTGCCTAGTGGGAGGCAACGGCAAGAAGCCTGCCCTAAAATTACGAGAAATACCCAGCGGTACAGTGCACGAAATAGTCGCCGGGGCCGGTGGGCTATAGCATCTGTTCCATGGGGGTTCGGGAGGGGGGTTCGTGGACTCTGGGCACAGGAAATGTGTCTAGTCTTTTTGAGTGGCCTCGTGTGCTCAGTGGGAGCCTCTGATCTGAGGCACATACTAAAGGGCAGAAATGCCAATGATACGTGGCGTGAAATACTCGCCGGGGCCGGTGGGCTATAGCATTTGTTCCACGGGGGTTTGGGAGGGGGGTCGGGGATTCTGGGCATCGGAAATTTGTTTAGTATTTTTGAGGGGTCTCGTGTGCTCAGTGGGAGCCTACGGTCGGAGGCCTGCCCTAAAAAGACAAGAAATGCGCCACGGCGCAGCGCGCAAAATAGTGTCCGATCCCGGTGGGCTATAGCCTTTGGTCCGCGGGGGTTGGGGAAGGTGCTTCGGGGGCTCTGGGCGTCAGAAATGGGTACAGTCTTTTCGAGGGTCCTCGTGTGACCAGTGGGAGGCTACGGTCAGAGGCCTGCTCTAAAATGACGAGAAATACTGTGACATAGCGTGAAATAGTAACTCAGGCGGTGGGCTATAGCTATTGGTCCATGAGGGTTGGGAGGGGTTCGGGGCTCAGGCGTCGGAAATGGGTACAGACTTTCGAGGGTCCTCGTGTGCCCCGTGGGAGGCTACGGTCAGAGGCATGCCGTAAAATGTCAAGAAATGCTCAGCGGCGTGCGAAGTGTCATTGGGGCGGTGGGCTATAACTGGTCCATGGGGTTGGGAAGGGGATTCGGGGCTCTGGTCGTCGGAAATGGGTACAGTCTTTTCGAGGGTCCTCGTGTGCCCAGTGGGAGGCTACGGTCAAGCCTGCCCTAAAATAATGAGAAATACCAATGGCGCGTGCGTGAAATAATAATGGCAGGCGGTCGGCTATAGCCTGGTCCTTGAGGGGTTGGGAGGGGTTCGGGGGCTCTGGGCGTCGGAAATGGGTACAGTCTTTTCGAGGGTCCTCGTGTGCCCAGTGGGAGGCTACGGTCAGAGGCCTGCCGTAAAGTGGCAAGAAATGCCGTGGTAGCATAAGTGTCATGCCGGGGCCGGTGGGCTATAGCCTTTGGTCCGCTGGGTTGGGGAGGGTGGTTCGGGGAATCTGGGCATCGGAAATGGGTCTAGTCTTTTTGAGGGGTCGTGTGCTCAGTGGGAAACTACGGTCTGAGGCCTGCACTAAAAAGGCAAGAAATCCTCCACGGCGCATCGCGCGAAATAGTCTATGAGCCCCGTGGGCTATAGCCTTTGGTCCGTGGGGGTTGGGGAGAGGGGTTCGGGGCTCTGGGTGTCGAAAATGGGTACAGTCTTTTCGAGGGTCCTCGGGTACCCAGTGCGAGGCTACGCTCAGAGGCCTGCCCTAAAATGGCAAGAAATGCCCAGCGGCGCAGCGCGCAAAATAGTCTACAAGCCCGGTGGGCTATAGCCTTTGGTCCGCGGGGGTTGGGGTGGGGGGTTCATGGGCTCTGGGCGTCGGAAATGGGTCCAGTCTTTTCGAGGGGCCTCGTGTGACCAGTAGGAGGCTACGGTCAGAGGCCTGCCCTAAAAGGGGAAGAAATGCCCAGTGATGCAGCGCATGAATAGTCATGGGGCGGTGGCCTATAGCCTTTGGTCCGCGGGGGTTGGGGAGTTGGGGTTCGGGGGCTCTTGGAGTCGGAAATGGGTACAGTCATTTCTAGGGTCATCGAATGCCAATAGTGAGGCTACGGTCAGAGGCCTGCCCTAAAATGGCAAGAAATGGCTGGCAGCGCATCGCGCGAAATAGTCGTCGAGGCGGGTGGGCTATATCCTTTGTTCCGCGGGGGTTTGGGAGGCGAGTTCGGGGGCTCTGGGCATCAGAAATGGGTACAGTCTTTTCAAGGGGCCTCTTGTGCCTAGTAGGAGGCTAAAATCAGAGGCCTGCCCTAAAATGGCAAGAAATGCCAGTGGCCTTGTGTGTGAAATAATCGTCGTGGTGGGCTATATCCTTTGGTCCGCGGGGGTTGGGGATGGGGGTTCGGGGGGTTCGGTGGGTCTGGGCATCGGAAATGGGCACCGTCTTTTCAAGGGGCCTCGTGTGACCAGCGGTGAGCTACGGTCGAGGCCTGCCTAAAGGAAGAAATGCCTGCGGTGTGAGCATAATTATCATGAGGCCATTGGGCTATAGCGTCTTGTCGGTGGGGGTTGGCGCGGGGGGTTCGGGGGCTCTAGGCGTCGGAAATGGGTCTAGTCTTTTCGAGGGGCCTCGTGCGCCCAATGGGAGGCTACGATCAGAGGCCTGGCCTAAGATGGCAAGAAATACCTGTGTGTGAAATAATCGGAGGCAGTGGGCTATATGCTTTGGTCCGCAGGGTTGGGGAGGGGTGTTCGGGGACTCTGGGCATCGAAAATGGGTCTAGTCTTTTTACAGGGCCTCGTGTGCTCATTGGGGACCTACCTCTGATGCAGGCACCCTAAAAGGCAAGAAATGCCATGGCGCAGCCAGCAGGTGTGTACGAGCCCGGTGGGCTATAGCCTTTGGTCCGCGGGGGTTGGGGTGGGGGGTTCGGGGGCTCTGGGCATCGGAATGGGTACAGTCGTTTCGATGGTCCTTGTGTGCCCAGTGCGAGGCTACGGTCAGAGGCCTACCCTAAAAAGGGGAAGAAATGCCCAGCGATGCAGCGCGCGAAATAGTCGCAGAGGCCGGTGGGCTATAGCCTTTGGTCCGTGGGGATTGGGGAGGGGGGTTCGGGGGCTCTGGGCGTAGGAAATGGGTACCATCTTTTCGGGGGTCCTTGTGTGCCCAGTGGGAGGCTACGGTCAGAGGCCTGCCCTAAAATGGCAAGAAATGCCCAGCAGCGCAGCGCGTGAAATAGTCGCCGAGGCCGGCGGGCTATAGCGTCTATTCCATGGGGGTTGGGGAGTGGGGTTCAGGGACTCTGGGCGTCGGAAACGGGTCCAGTCTTTTCAAGGGGCCTCGTGGTGCCAGTGGGAGTCTACGATCAGAGGCCTGCCCTAAAATGGCAAGAAATGCCTAGCGTCGCAGTGCGCGAAATATTCGCCAAGGCCGGTGGGCTACAGCCTTTGGCCCGCAGCGGTTGGGGAGGGGGTTCGGGGACTCTGGGCATCGGAAATGGGTCCGGTCTTTTGGAGGGGCCTCGTGTGATCAGTGGGAGCCTACGGTCAGAGGGCTGCCATAAAAAAGCGAGAAATACCTTGCGGCGCAGCTCGCGAAATACTCTCCCCGGCCGGTGCGCTATAGCGTCTGTTCGGCGGGGGTTGGGGAGGGGGGTTCGGGGACTCTGGGCATCGGAAATGGGTCTAGTATTTTTGAGGTGCCTCGTGTGCCCAGTGAGAGGCTACGGTCAGAGGCCTGCCCTAAAATGGCAAGAAATGCCTAGCGTCGCAGTGCGCGAAATATTCGCCGAGGCCGGTGGGCTACAGCCATTGGCCCGCGGGGGTTGGGGAGGGGGTTCGGGGACTCTGGGCATCGGAAATGGGTCCGGTCTTTTGGAGGGGCCTCGTGTGATCAGTGGGAGCCTACGGTCAGAGGGCTGCCATAAAAAGGCGAGAAATGCCCTGCGGCGCAGCGCGCGAAATACTCTCCCCGGCCGGTGCGCTATAGCGTCTGTTCCGCGGGGGTTGGGGAGGGGGGTTCGGGGACTCTGGGCATCGGAAATGGGTCCGGTCTTTTGGAGGGGCCTCGTGTGATCAGTGGGAGCCTACGGTCAGAGGGCTGCCATAAAAAAACGAGAAATGCCCTGCGGCGCAGCGCGCGAAATACTCTCCCCGGCCGGTGCGCTATAGCGTCTGTTCCGCGGGGGTTGGGGAGGGGGGTTCGGGGACTCTGGGCATCGGAAACGGGTCTAGTATTTTTTAGGTGCCTCGTGTGCCCAGTGAGAGGCTACGGTCAGAGGCCTGCCCTAAAATGGCAAGAAATGCCTAGCGTCGCAGTGCGCGAAATATTCGCCGAGGCCGGTGGGCTACAGCCTTTGGCCCGCGGGGGTTGGGGAGGGGGTTCGGGGACTCTGGGCATCGGAAATGGGTCCGGTCTTTTGGAGGGGCCTCGTGTGATCAGTGGGAGCCGACGGTCAGAGGGCTGCCATTAAAAGGCGAGAAATGCCCTGCGGAGCAGCGCGCGAAATACTCTCCCCGGCCGGTGCGCTATAGCGTCTGTTCCGCGGGGGTTGGGGAGGGGGGTTCGGGGACTCTGGGCATCGGAAATGGGTCTAGTATTTTTGAGGTGCCTCATGTGCCCAGTGAGAGGCTACGGTCAGAGGCCTGCCCTAAAATGGCAAGAAATGCCCAGTAGCAGCATAAAATAGTCTGAGCCGGTGGGCTATAGCCTTTAGTCCGAGGATTGGGAGGGGTTTGGGGGCCTCTGGGCGTCGGAAATGGGTACAGTCTTTTCGAGGGTCCTCGGGTGCCCAGTGCGAGGCTACGCTCAGAGGCCTCCCCTAAAATGGCAAGAAATGCCCAGCGGCGCAGCTCGCAAAATAGTCTACGAGCCCGGTGGGCTATAGCCTTTGGTCCGCGGGGGTTGGGGTGGGGGGTTCAGGGGCTCTGGGCGTCGGAAATGGGTCCAGTCTTTTCGAGGGGCCTCGTGTGACCAGTAGGAGGCTACGGTCAGAGGCCTGCCCTAAAAGGGGAAGAAATGCCCAGCGATGCAGCGCGCCAAATAGTCGCCGAGGCCGGTGGCCTATAGCCTAGCCTGGTCATGAGGTTGGGGTGTGGGGGTTGGGGGGCTCTGGGAGTCGGAAATGGGTACAGTCATTTCGAGGGTCCTCGTGTGCCCAGTGGGAGGCTACGGTCAGAAGCCTACGCTAAAATGGCAAGAAATGCCCAGTGGCGCAGCCCGTGAAGTAGTTGCCGAGGCCGGTGGGCTATAGCCTTTAGTCCGCGGGGGTGGGGGAGGGTGTTTCGGGGGTTCGGGGGCTCTGGGCATCGGAAATGGGTACAGTCTTTTCAAGGGGCCTCGTGTGCCCAGCGGGAGGCTACGGTCAGAGGCCTGCCCTAAAATGGCAAGAAATGCCAGTAGCCTGTGAAATAGTCGCCGAGGCCGGTGGGCTATAGCCTTTGGTCCGCGGGGGTTGGGGTGGGGGTTTCGGGGGGTTCGGTGGGTCTGGGCATCGGAAATGGGCACCGTCTTTTCAAGGGGCCTCGTGTGACCAGCGGTAGGCTACGGTCAGAGGCCTGCCCTAAAAAGGGAAATGCCTGCAGGACGCCACAGAGTGTCAGCGAGGCCAGTTGGCTATAGCGTCTTTTCCGCGGGGGTTGGGAGGGAGTTCGGGGCTCTGAAGCGGAAATGGGTCTAGTCTTTTCGAGGGGCCTCGTGCGCCCAATGGGAGGCTACGCTCAGAGGCCTGCCCTAAGATGGCAAGAAATGCCAGACAGTGGCCTTGAAGTGTCGGAGGCGGTGGGCTATAGCCTTTGGTCCGCAGGGTTAGGGAGGGGTGTTCGGGGACTCTGGGCGTCGTAAATGGGTCTAGTCTTTTTACAGGGCCTCGTGTGCTCAGTGGGAACCTATGGTCTGAGGCCTGCCCTAAAAAGGCAAAGAAATTCCCCGCGGCGCAGCGCGCGAAATTGTGTACGAGCCCGGTGGGCTATAGCCTTTGGTCCGCGGGGGTTGGGGTGGGGGGTTCGGGGGCTGTGGGCATCGGAATGGGTACAATCTTTTCGATGGTCCTTGTGTGCCCAGTGGGAGGCTACGGTCAGAGGCCTACCCTAAAAAGGGGAAGAAATACCCAGCGATGCAGCGCGCGAAATAGTCACAGAGGCCGGTGGGCTATAGCCTTTGGTCCGTGGGGATTGGGGAGGGGAGTTCGGGGGCTCTGGGCGTAGGAAATGGGTACCATCTTTTCGGGGGTCCTTGTGTGCCCAGTGGGAGGCTACGGTCAGAGGCCTGCCCTAAAATGGCAAGAAATGCCTAGCGTCATGTGAAATATTCAGAGCCGGTGGGCTCTGACCTTTGGCCCAGGGCTATAGCCTGGCCTCGGCTACTTTTTCATGCGTTGCGCCGCGGGGCATTCTTGTCATTAGACAGACCAGCCTCTGAACCTCTCAGACTGCCATTCGACACCCAGGACGGACAAAGGCTATGACCGGCGTCGACAATTCGGCTCCGCCCGGACATTTCTTGACATTTCTGATCCTCTGACCGTGGCCTGCCATTAGACAGACCCTCGAAGGGTGCCATTCTGACTATTTGTGCTGTGCTGGGTGTTTCTTGCCATTTTAGGGCGGGCCTCGACCGTGGCCTCCCATGGGCACAGGCACCTCAAATACTAGACCCATTTCGATGCCCAGTCCCAGACCCCCTCTGACCCCAGCAGACAGGCCTCGGAGGTATTTGGCATGGAGCATTCTTGCCTTTTGGGGCAGCCCTCGACCGTGAGCTCCCACTGATCACTGAGGCCCGTCAGACTGGACCCATTTTCGTTCTGAACCCAGACCCCTCCCATTGGCCAGGCTGTGAATGCTTGTTGCTAGGCATTCTTGCCATTTAGTGAGACCTCGTGAACTCACTGGCCCTTGAAGGCTGGACCCATTTCTGATGCCTGGGGACCACTCCCAGCCCATGGACAGTGGGCCTCGGCGACTATTTCGTGCTGGCTGGATGTTCTTGCCATTTAGGCAGACCTCGACCGTGGCCTCAGCTGGGCACAAGGACCCCTGAAGATGGTGCCCATTTCCTCCCCAGACCCCCAGGACCAAGGCTGGCACCGGCCTCTGGGCTATTTCGGCTGCATCGTGGGCATTTTCCCGTTTAGACCTCTGGCCTCCATCAGGACCATCTGGGCCCGAGCCTGACCCAGCGGACCAAAGCCAGACTCGTACACTATTCGTTGCATGAGGCATTTCTTGCCTTTTAGGGCAGGCCGCTGACCGTGGGTTCCCACTGAGCACACGAGGCCCGTCAGACTAGACCCATTTCGATGCGAGTCTACCTCTGACCCTGCGGACCAAAGGCTATAGCCCAGCCCATTGACAATTTCATGCGCTGGGCATTTCTTGCCATTTAGGGCAGGCCTCTGACCGTAGCCTCCTGGGCACACAAGGACCATCGAAAGACTGCCATTTCCGGCCGAGCCCTGAACCCCTGACCCCGGCGGACCAAAGGCTACGGGCTCGTGCTATTTCGTGGCTGGCAGCATTCTTTCCTTTTAGGACAGGCCTCAGACCGTGGGTTCCCACTGAGTACAGGGCCCGTAAAGACTAGACCCATTTTCGATGCCGGAGGCCCAGACACCCCTGACCCTGGGACCAAGGCTATAGGCCCTGGCCTCGGCGACTATTCCTTGTGTGTGTTGGGCATTCTTGCCATCTTAGGGCAGGCCTCTGGTAGCCTCCCATTGGGCGCCACGAGGCCCTCGAAGACTAGACCCATTTCCGGCCTAGATCCCCAGACCCCCTCCCAGCCCCTACGGAAAAAGCTGGCCTCGGCGATAATTTGTGCTGTGAGAATTCTTCACTTTGGGTGAACCTCGACCGCAGCCTCCGCTGGTCACACGGCCTTGAAAAGGCGGTGCCCATTTCCGGTGCAGGCCCAGACCCCAGACCCCTTCCCAAGACAGGGGCCATAGCCCGGTGACCTCCACGACATTTTAAATCGCTGCATTGGGCATTTCTCGCCATTTTAGGGTAGGCTTCTGACCGTAGCCTCCCACTTGGCACATGAGGACCCTCAAAAAGTCTGTACCCATTTCGAGCCAGGCCCCAGACCCCGTCCCAGGCCCCATGCGGACCAAGGCTATAGACCACCGGCCTCGGCAACAATTTATTGTGTTGGATCATTGGGCATTTCTTCCCCAGGGTGGGCCTCGACCGTAGGCTCACCAGGAACACAGGGCCCCTCAAAAACTAGACCCATTTCCGATGCAGGTCCCAGACCCTCCTCCCAACCCTGGGACCAAGGCTATAGCCCGGCCCGGCGACAATGTCATGTGCGCGCCAGTGTTCTTGCCATTTAGGGCAGGCCTCAGGCGTGGCGTGCTGGCAGGAGAACCCTCGAGAATGACTGTAGCCATTTCTGGCGTGAGCCCCAGACCCCCTGACCCTGGGACCAAGGCTATAGCCACCGACCTCAGTGACCATTTTCTTGAGCTGCTGGGCATTTCTTGCCTTTTAGGACAGACCTCGACCTTAGTCTCCCACTGGGCACCACAGGGACCCTTGAAAGGCGGTGCCATTTTCGGCCTTGGTCGCCCGAACCAGACCTTCCCAGGCCCATGGAGCCCCAGACCGCCATGCTCATTTGCTTTGCCATTTAGGACAGGCTTCTGACCGTAGCCTCCCAGGCACATGAGGACCCTCAAACGTCTGTACCCATTTCCAGGCCAGGCCCGCAGAACCCCGTCCCCAACCCAGCGGACCAAGGCTATAGACCACCGGCCTCGGCGACAATTTGTGTTGGATCGCTGGTGTATTTCTTCCCCTAGGGCAGGCCTCGACCGTAGGGTTCCCACTGAGCACAGGGCCCCTCAAAGACTAGACCCATTTCCGATGCCCAGGTCCCAGACCCCCCTGACCCTGGGACCAAGGCTATAGCCCACCGGCCTCGGCGACTATTTCACAGCGCTCAGTGGGACATTTCTTGCCATTTAGGGCGGGCTTCTGACCGTAACCTCCCAATGGACATCTGAGGGCCCTCAAAATACTGTGCCATTTTCGACACCCAGGCCCCAGACCCCCCTTGACCCAGGACCAAGGTTATAGCCCAGGGCCTCGTGAACTATTTGCGATGTGGAGCATTCTTGCCTTTTAGGGCAGGCCTCGGACCGTGGGTTCCCAGCACAGGAGCCCCTCAAAGACTAGACCCATTTCGATGCCAGTTCCCAGACCCCCTCCCCAAACCCCCGCGGACCAAAGGTTATAGCTCACCGGCCTCGGCTACTATTTCACGCGCTGCGCCACTGGGTATTTCTCGTCATTTTAGGGCAGCCTTCTGACCGTAGCCTCCCACTGGGCACACGAGGACCCTCGAAAAGACTGTACCCATTTCCGACGACCAGAGCCCTGAACCCCCTCCACAACCCTGCGGACAAAGGCTATAGCCCACGGCCCCGGTGACAATTTGTGCCTTGCTGGGCATTCTTGCAATTTCTGAGACCTCGACCGTAGCCTCCCAGGCACAGGGACCCTCGAAAAGACTGTACACATTTCGGCCAGGCCCCAGACCACCTTCCCAACCCCATGGACCAAGCTATAGCCAGCGGATCGGACACTATTTTCTTGGCGCGCGTGGCGCATTTCTTGTCTTTAGGGCAGGCCTCTGACCGTAGGCTCCCACTGAGCACAAGAGGCCCCTCAAAAACACTAAACCCATTTCCGATGCCAGATCTGACCCCCTCCCAAACCCCGTGGAGCAGATCTTATAGCCCACTGGCCAGCTCTATTTGCGCATTGTTGGGTATTCTTGCCATTTAGGGCAGGCCTCGACCGTAGCCTCCCACTGCCCCACAGGCCTCGAAAGACTGCCATTTCCGGCCCCAGATCCCCTCCCAACACCCAGCGGACCAAGGCTATAGCCCACAGGGCTTGGAGACTATTCGCCTTGTGCGTTGGACATTTCTTGCCTTTTAGGGCAGGCCTCAGGTAGGCTCCCATGAGCACGAGGCCACTCAAAGACTAGACACAATTCCGGTGCCAGGTCCCGAACCCCCTCCGAACCCCGTGGAGCAGATCTATATCCCTTTGTCATTCTGACAGGTCTCGACCGTAGCCTCCCAGGCACAGGTCCCCTCGAAAAGGCTGGACAGATTTCCGGCCCGGCCCCAGACCCCCTACCCATGGGACCAAAGGCTATAGCCCACCGGCCTCGGCGACTATTTCGCGCGCTTTGCCGCTAAGCATTTCTTGCCATTTTAGGGCAGGCCTCAGACCGTAGCCTCCCACTGGGCAGACAAGGCCCTGGAAAGACTGGACCCATTTCAGACCCCAGCCTCAGACCCCCTCCCACCCATGGACTAAAGGCTATAGGCCACCGGGGTCGGTGACTATTCGCCGCTGGGCATTTCTTGCCATTTTAGGGCAGGCCTCTGACCGTAGTCTCCCAGGCACGAGGACCCTCGAGGCTGTACCATTTCGACACAGGCCGGAACCCCCTCTGACCCCATGGACCAGGCTGTGGCCAGCCTCGGCGACTATTTGGGCCATTGTGCATTTATTGCCATTTTAGGGCAGCCCTCTGACCGTACTCTCCCCCTGGGTACACGACGACCCTCGAAAAGAATGTACCCATTTCCGACACCTAGAACCCCGAACCCCTCTTGACCCAGCAGACAGGACTATATTACCGGCCTCGGCGACTATTCAGCGTGTTCGCTGGGTATTTCTTGCCATTTTAGGGCGGGACTCTCACCGTAGCCTCCATTGGGCACCACAGGGACCTTGAAAAGACTGCCATTTGGGCAGCCCAGGCCCCGTACCCCCCTCCCCAACCCCCGCGGACCAAAGGCTATAGCCCACCAGGCTCGGAGACTATTTCGCTCTTCGCCGTGGGACATTTCTTGCCTTTTTAGGGCATGCCTCAGACTGTAGGCTCCCACTGAGCACACGAGGCCACTCAAAAAGACTAGACACATTTCCGATGCCCAGAGTCCCCGAACCCCCGTGGAACAGACTATAGCCCACCATTGTGACTATTTCGTGCACTTGTGCATTGGGCAGTTCTTGCAATTTAGAGGCTTGGCGTTGCCTCCCAGGAGCAGGGGCCTCGAAAAGGCGTATCCATTTCCGACACAGGCCCCAGACCCCCTCCCAGCCCCGGACCAAAGGCTATAGCCCACCGGCCTCGGCGACTATTTCACGCGCTGCGCCGCTGGGTATTTCCCGTCATTTTAGGGCAGGCTCCTGACCGTAGCCTCCCACTGGGCACACGAGGACCCTCGAAAAGACCTCCCACTGGTATAGCCTTGGGCCCGTGGGGGGTGGGGAGGGGTGTTCATCCAGTCGGGCTGTCGGAAAGGGTTCCAGTCCTTTCGAGGGCCCTCGAGGGGCATGTGGGAGGCCGCGGCCAGAGTCTTGCCCTAAAATAGTGCTTCAGGCCCAGCGGCGCATGGCGCGAAACAGGGGGTGGGGGCGGTGTGCAATGGCCTTGGGACCGTGGGGGGTGGGGAGGCGGGTTCAGCCAGTCGGGCTATTGGAAAGGGGTCCAGTCTTTTCGAGAGCCCTCGGGGAGCCTGTGGGAGGCCGCGGTCAGAGGTTTACCCTAAAATAGTGCTTCTGGCCAAGCGGCGCAAGGCGCGAAACATGGGGCGGGGGCGTTGTGCTATATCCTTGTGCCCGTGGTGGGTGGGGAGGGGGGTTCATCCAGTTGGGCTGTCAGAAAGGGTCCGATCTTCTGAGGTCCCAGGGGGCCTGTTGGGCCGTGGCGAGCTTGCCCTAAAATCTTCAGTTCAGTGGCGCAAGGCGCTAAAGAGGGACGAGGCGGTGCGCTATGTGGGCCCACAATGGGGTGGGGAGGGTTCGGCGGTCGGGCTTTCGGAAAGGGGTCCAGTCTTTTCGAGGGCCCTCGGGGAACTGTGGGAGGCCGCAGGAGCCCTAAAATAGTGCTTGGCCCAGTGGCGCAAAGGCGCAGGCAGGGGGCGTGCTATAGCCTTGGGGCCGTGGGGGGTGGGGAAGGGGGTTCGGCCAGTAGGGCTGTCGAAAAGGGTCCAGTCTTTTTGAGGGCCCTCGGGGCGCCTGTGGGAGGCCGTGGCCAGAGCCTTGCCCTAAAATATTGCTTCTGGCCCAGCGGCGCAAGGCGCGAAACAGGGGGCGGTGTGCTATAGCCTTGGGCCCGTGGGGAGTTCGGCCAGTCGGGCTGTCGGAAAGCGGTCCAGTCTTTTTGAGGGCCCTCGGGGGGCCTGTGGGAGGCCGCGGCAAGAGGCTTGACCTAAAATAGTGCTTCTAGCGCAGTGGCGCAAGGCGCGAAACAGGGGGCGGGGGCAGTGTGCTATAGCCTTGGGCCCGTAGGGGTGGGGAGGGGGGTTCGGCCAGTCGGGCTGTCGGAAAGGGGTCCTTCTTTTCGAGGGCCCTCGGGGGGCCTGTGGGAGGCCGCGGCCAGAGGCTTGTCCTAAAATACTGCTTCTCGCCCATCGGTGCAAGGCACGAAACAGGGGGCGGCGGCGGTGTGCTATAGCCTTGGGCCCGTGGGGGGTGGGGAGGGGGGTTCGGCCATTCGGGCTGTCGGAAAGGGGTCCAGTCTTTTCGAGGGTCCTCGGGGGGCCTGTGGGAGGCCGCGGCCAGAGGTTTGCCCTAAAATAGTGCTTCTGGCCCAGCGCCAGTATGAGGCGCGGGCGGGGCGGTGTGCTATAGCCTTGGGCCCGTGGGGGATGATGAGCTGGGTTCGTCCAGTCGGGCTGTCGGAAAGGGGTCCAGTCTTTTCGAGGGCCCTCAGGGGCCTGTGTGAGGCCGCGATCAGAGGCTTGCCCTAAAATAGTGCTTCTGGCTCTGTGGCGCGGTAGAAAGCAGAGGCGGGGCGGTGTGCTATAGCCTTGGGCCCGTGGGGGGTGGGGAGAGGGGTTCGGCCATTCGGGCTGTCGGAAAGGGGTCCAGTCTTTTCGAGGGCCGTGGGGGGGCCCGGGGGAGGCCTTGACGGAGGCTTTCCCTAAAATAGTGCTTTGGCCCAGCGGTGCAGTGAAAAGAGGCGTGGGCGGTGTGCTATAACATTGCGCCCGTGGGGGTGTGGAGGGTTCGGCCAGTCGGGCTGTTGGAAAGGGGTCCAGTCTTTTCGAGGGCCCTCGGAGGGCCTGTGGGAGGCCGCGGCAGAGGCTTGCCCTAAAATAGTGCTTGGCCCAGTGAGCGCAAGGCATGGCATGGGGCGGGCGGTGTGTGCTATGGGCCCGTGGGGAGTTCGGCCAGTCGGGCTGTCGGAAAGCGGTCCAGTCTAATTAAGGGACCTCGGGGGGCTAGTGGGAGGCCGCGGCAAGAGGCTTGACCTAAAATACTGCTTCTTGCAGTGGGCGCAAAGCACAGTGAGGCGGTGTGCTATAGCCTTGGGCCCGTAGGGGTGGGGAGGGGGGTTCGGCCAGTCGGGCTGTCGGAAAGGGGTCCTTCTTTTCGAGGGCCCTCGGGGGGCCTGTGGGAGGCCGCGGCCAGAGGCTTGTCCTAAAATACTGCTTCTCGCCCATCGGTGCAAGGCACGAAACAGGGGGCGGCGGCGGTGTGCTATAGCCTTGGGCCCGTGGGGGGTGGGGAGGGGGGTTCGGCCATTCGGGCTGTCGGAAAGGGGTCCAGTCTTTTCTAGGGTCCTCGGGGGGCCTGTGGGAGGCCGCGGCCAGAGGTTTGCCCTAAAATAGTGCTTCTGGCCCAGCAGCCAGGCGCGAGGCGGGCGGCGGCGGTGTGCTATAGCCTTGGGCCCGTGGGGGATGATGAGCTAGGTTCGTCCAGTCGGGCTGTCGGAAAGGGGTCCAGTCTTTTCGAGGGCCCTCAGGGGCCTGTGTGAGGCCGCGATCAGAGGCTTGCCCTAAAATAGTGCCAGCTCTGTGGCGCAGCGAAGCAGGCGGGGCGGTGTGCTATAGCCTTGGGCCCGTGGGGGGTGGGGAGAGGGGTTCGGCCATTCGGGCTGTCGGAAAGGGGTCCAGTCTTTTCGAGGGCCTTTGGGGGGCCCGTGGGAGGCCGTGGCCAGAGGCTTTCCCTAAAATAGTGCTTTTGGCCCAGTGATTGCAGCGCGAAAAAGAGGGGCGGGGCGGTGTGCTGCATTGCGCCCGTGGGGGTGGGGAGGGTTCGGCCCGGTCGGGCTGTTGGAAAGGGGTCCAGTCTTTTCGAGGGCCCTCGGAGGGCCTGTGGGCATGACGGCCAGAGGCTTCCACTAAAATAGTGCTTCTGGCCCAGTATGAAGCGCAGGTATTGTGAACATGGGGGAGTGTGTGCCTGTGGGCCCGGGGGGCGTTCGGCCAGTCGGGCTGTCGGAAAGGGGTCCAGTCTTTTTGAGGGCCCTCGGGGGGGCTGTGGGAGGCCGCGGCAAGAGGCTTGACCTAAAATAGTGCTTCTTGCGCAGTGGCGCAAGGCGCAGGCAGGCGGGTGTGCTGTGCCTTGGGCCCGTGGGGTGGGGAGGGTTGGCCAGTCAGACTGTCGGAAGGGGTCATTCTTTTGAGGGCCCTCAGGGGGAACCTGTGGGAGGCATGACCAGAGGCTTGTCCTAAAATCCTTCTCGCCCATCGGTTGAGGCCTGAAACAGAAGCAGGCGGTGTCTATGTTAGGCCCGTGGGGGGTGGGAGGGTTCGACCGTCGGGGGCTGTCGGAAGGGTCCAGTCTTTTCTAGGGTCCCTCAGAGACTGTGGGAGGCAGCAGCCAGAGGTTTCTCCCTAAAATAATATCTGGCCCAGCAAGCGCCTGTGTAGAGGCGGGCGGGGCGGTGTGCTATGTGGGCCCGTGGGGATGATGAGCTAGAGTTCGTCCGGTCAGGGCTGTCGGAATCGGGTCCAGTCTTTTCGAGGGCCCTCGAGGGGAACTGTGAGGCAGCGATCAGAAACACCTAAAATAGTGCTTACAGCTCTGTGGGCGCAAGGCGCGAAAGCGAGGCGGGGCAGTGTGCTATAGCCTATGGGCCCGTGGGGGTGGGAGAGGTTGACCATTCGGGCTGTCGGAAAGGGTCAGTCTTTTCGAGGGGCCTTTGGGGCCGTGGGAGGCCGTGGCCAGGCTTTCCCTAAAATAGTGCTTTTGTGGTGCGGTAGCGAAAGAGTGCGGGGCGGTGTGCTATAGCCTTGGGCCCGTGGGGGGTGGGAAGGGGGTTCAGCCAGTCGGGCTGTTGGAAAGGGGTCCAGTCTTTTCGAGGGCCCTCGGAGGGCCTGTGCGAGGCCGCGGCCAGACGGTTACCCTAAAATAGTGCTTCTAGCCCAGCATGGTATGCATGAAACATGGGGCGGGGCGGTGTGCTATGGGCCCGTGGGAGTTCGACCCGGTCGGGCTGTCGGAGGCAGTCCAGTCTTTTGAGGGGGCCCTCGGGGGCTGTGGGAGGCAGCAGAGCTTGACCTAAAATAGTGCTTCTTGGCAGTGGGCGCAAGTGGCTGAGGCGAGCGATGCTATAGCCTTGGGCCCGTGGGGTAGGGAGGGGGGTTCGGCCAGTCGGGCTGTCGGAAAGGGGTCCTTCTTTTCGAGGGCCCTCAGGGAGACCTGTGGGAGGCCGACCAGGAGCAATCCTAAAATCTTCTCGCCCATCGGTGCAAGGCCTGCAAGCAGTGGCGGCGGTGGTGTGCTATATATGGGCCCGTTGGGGTGGGGAGGGGTTCGGCAATTCTGGCTGTCAGAAACGGGTCCAGTCTTTTGAGGGTCTCAGAGACCTGTGGGAGGCAGCCAGAGGTTTGCCTAAAATAGTGCTTCTGGCCCAGCGCCTGTTGTGAAAAGAGGCGGCGGGGCGGTGTGCTATATTGGGCCCGTGGGGATGATGGTGGGTTCATCCGGTCGGGCTGTCGGAAGGGGTCCAGTCTTTTCAGGGGCCCTCGAGCTGTGTGAGGCCAGCGATCGGAGGCTTGCCCTAAAATGGTGCTTCGGCTCTGTGGCGCAAAGGCAGGGGCAGGCGGTGTGCTATGTGGGCCCGTGGGGGTGGGAGAGGGGTTCGACCATTCGGGCTGTCGGAAGGGGTCCAGTCTTTTCGAGGGGCCTTTGGAGACCCGTGGGAGGCCATGACCAGAACTTTCCATAAAATAGTGCTTTTTGGCCCAGCGGTGCCGGTAGCGAAAAAGAAGGCGGTGTGCTGTGCTACATTGCGCCCGTGGGGGTGGGGAGGGTTCGGCCAGTCGGGCTGTTGGAAAGGGTCAGTCTTTTCGAGGGCCCTCGGAGGAGCCTGTGGGGAGGCCCTTGACGGAGGCTCCCAAAATAGTGCTCGGCCCCAGTGGCCCGAGGGGAAAAGAGGCGGGGCGGTGTGCTATAGCCTTGGGCCCGTGGGGGTGGGAGGGTTCGGCCAGTCGGGCTGTCGGAAGGGTCAGTCTTTTGAGGGGCCCTCGGGGAGACTGTGGGGGCAGCGGACAGAGGCTTGCCTAAAATAGTGCTTCGGCCCAGTGAGCATCAGAAGCAGTGAGCGGGGCCGTGTGCTATATGCCAGCCCGTGGGTGTTGAGGAGGGTTTGATCGGGCTGTCAAAAAGGGTCAGTCTTTTCGAGGGGCCGTCGGGGGCCTGTGGGAGGCCAGGACAGAGGCTTGCCCTAAAATAGTGCTTGGCCCAGCGTCGCCAGCGAAAAGAAGCGGGAGGCGGTGTGCTATGTGCCAGGACCGTGGGGGGTGGGAGGCGGGTTCAGCCAGGACGGGCTATTGGAAAGGGTCAGTCTTTTCGAGGGGCCCTCGGGGGAACTGTGGAGAGCCTTGATCAGAGGTTTACCTAAAATAGTGCTTCTGGCCAGCAGGCGCAGAAGCAAGCAGGCGGGCGGTGCTATATCCTTGTGCCCGTGGTGGGTGGGGAGGGGGGTTCATCCAGTTGGGCTGTCGGAAGGGTCCAGTCTTTCACGAGGCCCAGAGGGGCCTATTGGGGCCGTGGCGAGGCTTGCCTAAAATACTACTTCTGGTTCAGTGGCGCAAAAGCGCTAAGAGAGACAGAGGCGGTGCGCTATGTATGGGCCCGTGTGGGGGTGGGGAGGGTTCGGCCAGTCGGGCTGTCGGAAGGGTCAGTCTTTTCGAGGGGCCCTCAGGGGCTGTGGGAGGCCGTGCCAGAGGCTTACTAAAATAGTGCTTGGCCCAGCGCAAGGCGCAGAGCGAAAGCGGGCGGGGTGCTATAGCCTTGGGGCCGTGGGGGTGGGAAGGGGTTCGGCCCGATGGGGCTGTCGAAAAGGGTCAGTCTTTTGAGGCCCTCGGCGCTACTGTGGAGGCCGTGGCAGAGCCTTGCCTAAAATGCTTCTGGCCCAGGCGCAGGCGTGAAAAGCAGGCGAGGCGGTGTGCTATAGCCTTGGGCCCGTGGGGAGTTCGGCCAGTCGGGCTGTCGGAAAGCGGTCCAGTCTTTTTGAGGGCCCTCGGGGGGGCTGTGGGAGGCCGCGGCCAGAGGTTTGCCCTAAAATAGTGCTTCTGGCCCAGCAGCGCACGGCGCGAAAGAGGGGGCGGGGGCGGTGTGCTATAGCCTTGGGCCCGTGGGGGATGATGAGCTGGGTTCGTCCAGTCGGGCTGTCGGAAAGGGGTCCAGTCTTTTCGAGGGCCCTCAGGGGCCTGTGTGAGGCCGCGATCAGAGGCTTGCCCTAAAATAGTGCTTCTGGCTCTGTGGCGCAAGGCGCGAAACAGTCTTGAGGCGGTGTGCTATATTGTGGGCCCGTGGGGGTGGGGGGTTCGGCCATTCGGGCTGTCGGAAAGGGGTCCAGTCTTTTCGAGGGCCTTTGGGGGGCCCGTGGGAGGCATGACCAGAGGCTTTCCCTAAAATAGTGCTTTGGCCCAGTGATTGCCGGTAGCGAAAGAGGGGCAGGCGGGGTGCTATAGCATTGCGCCCGTGGGGGGTGGGGAGGGGGTTCGGCCAGTCGGGCTGTTGGAGAGGGGTCCAGTCTTTTCGAGGGCCCTCGGGGGGCCTGTGGGAGGCTGTGAGCGGAGGCTTGCCTAAAATGAGTGTAAGCCCCGGCCAGGCTGCCAGTATGAGGCGGGGGCGGGGGCGGGTCTTTATGTGCCAGGCCCGTGGGGGATGAGCTGGGTTAAATCCGGTCGGGCTGTCGGAAGGGTCAGTCTTTTGAGGGGCCTCGAGGGGCACAGCTGAGGCAGCGATCAGGCTTGCCATAAAATAGTGCTTCACAGCTCAGTGGCGCAAGGCGCGAAAGCAGTCTTGAGGGCGGTGTGCTATAGTGGGCCCGTTGGGGTGGGGAGGGGTTCGGCCATTCGGGCTGTCGGAAGGGTCAGTCTTTTGAGGGCCTTTGGGGGACCCGTGGGAGGCCATGAGGCTTTCTAAAATAGTGCTTTTGGCCCAGTGATTGCCAGTGCGCGAAGAGGGGCAGGCGGTGTGTGCTATAACGTTGCGCCCGTGGGGGTGGGGAGGGTTCGGCCAGTCGGGCTGTTGGAGAGGGTTCCAGTCTTTTCTAGGGCCTCGGGAGGCTGTGGGAGGCATGACGAGCTTGCCTAAAATAGTGCTTGGCCCAGTGACGCAGGCCGAAAGAGACAGGCGGTGTGCTATGGCCTTGGGCCCGTGGGGTGGGGAGGGTTCGGCCAGTCGGGCTGTCGGAAGGGTCAGTCTTTCAAGGGCCCTCGGGGGCCTGTGGGGGCCATGACAGAGGCTTGCCTAAAATAGTGCCTGGCCCAGTGGGCGCAACCACAGAAGCAGTGAGGCAGTGTGCTATGTGGCCCGTGGGTGTTGGGGCGGGGGGTTTGGCCAGTCGGACTGTCAAAAAGGGGTCCAGTCTTTTCGAGGGCCGTCGGGGGGCCTGTGGGAGGCCGCGGCCAGAGGCTTGCCCTAAAATAGTGCTTCAGGCCCAGTAGCGTGTCTGCTGTGGGCCCGTGGGGAGTGGGGAGGGTTGACCGGTCGGGCTGTCGGACAGGGGTCAGTCTTCGAGGGCCCTCGGGGGCCTGTGGAGGCAGCGTCAGAGGCTTACCCCTAAATAGTGCCAGCCCAGTGGCCTTAGAGGGGTGGGAGGGTTCATCGGTCAGGCTGTCGGAAGGGTCAGTCTTTTCGAGGGTCCTCGGAGACTAATGGGGCCTTGTGACAGGCTTGCCTAAAATAGTGCTTGCCCAGCTGGCGCAAGAAGCAGTGAGGCGGTGTGCTATGTATGGGCCCGTGGGGGTGGGGAGGGTTGACAAGTCGAGCTGTCGGAAGGGTCCAGTCTTTTCGAGGGCCCTCGGGGGCCTGTGGGAGTCAGCAGCCAGAGGCTTGCCCTAAAATAGTGCTTCTGGCCCCGGAATCAAGGGGGCGAGGCGGGGCGTTGTGCTGTAGCCTTGGGCCCGTGGGGGGTGAGGAGGGGGGTTCGGCCAGTCGGGCTGTCGGAAGGGTCCGATCTTTTCAAAGGGTCCTCGAGGGGCCTGTGGGAGGCCTGACCAGGCTTGCCTAAAATAGTGCTTCTGGCCCGGTAGCGCAGTGAGAAGAGGCGGGCGGTGTGCTATGTATGGGCCCGTGGGGGTGGGCGTGGGGATGGGGTTCAGCAGTGGGGCTGTCGGAAATGGTCAGTCTTTTCGAGGGGCCTTGAGACTGTGGAATGCCGCAGCCAGGGCCTTGACCTAAAATAGTGCTTCTGGCCCAGCAGCCCAAAGGCTGGAAACAGAGGCGGGCGGTCTGCTATATCCTTGGGCCCGTGGGGGTTGGGAGGGGGGTTCAGCAGTCGGGCTGTCGGAAGGGGTCCAGTCTTTTGAAAGCCCTAGGGGACTGTGGGAGGCCAGCGACCAGAGCTTGCCTAAAATATTATACAGACCAGCATGAAGTATGAAAAGAGGCGGGGGCGGTGTGCTGTAGCCTTGGGCCCGTGGGGGGTGTGGAGGGGGGTTCGGCAAGTCGAGCTGTCGGAAAGGGGTCCAGTCTTTTCGAGGGCCCTCGGGGGGCCTGTGGGAGTCCGCGGCCAGAGGCTTGCCCTAAAATAGTGCTTCTTGCCGAGCGGCCCAAGGCGCGAATCAAGGGGCGGGGGCGGGGGCGTTGTGCTGTAGCCTTGGGCCCGGGGGGGGTGAGGAGGGGGGTTCGGCCAGTCGGGCTGTCGGAAAGGGGTCCAGTCTTTCCAAGGGTCCTCGAGGGGCCTGTGGGAGGCTTGACGAACTGCCCTAAAATAGTGCTTCTGGCATGGCGCAAGGTATGAAGAGGGGCGGGGCTATATTGGGCCTGTGGGGGTGGGCGGGGGGATGGGGGTTCAGCCAGTAGGGCTGTCAGAAAAGGGTCCAGTCTTTTCGAGGGCCTTGAGGGGCTGTGGAAGCCCGCAGCCAGGCTTGACCTAAAATGGTGCCATTGGCCCAGCGAAACAGAGGCGGGCGGTGTGCTATATCCTTGGGCCCGTGGGGGTTGGGAGGGGTTCGGGCAGTCGGGCTGTCGGAAGGGTCAGTCTTTTGAGAGCCCCTAGGAGCCTGTGGGAGGCATGACCAGAGGCTTACTAAAATAGTGCTCTGGCCCAGCGTCATAGGCGAAACAGAGGCGAGGCGGTGTGCTATAGCCTTGGGCCCGTGGGGGGTGGGAGGGGGGGTTCGGCCAGTCGGGCTGTCGGACAGAGGTGCAGTCTTTTCGAGGGCCCTCGGGGGCCTGTGGGAGGCCGCGTCAGAGGCTTGCCTAAATAGTGCTTGAGCCCAGTGCGCAAGGGGCGAAGAGAGGCGGGCCGTGTGCTATAGCCTTGGGGCCGTGGGGGGTGGGGAGGGTTCGTCAGTCGGGCTGTCGGAAGGGTCCAGTCTTTTCGAGGGTCCTCAGAGAACTGTGGGGCCTTGTGACCAGAGCTTGCCTAAAATAGTGCTTCCCAGCGGTGCAAAGTGAGCAGAGGCAGTGAGGCGGTGTGCTGTAGCCGTGGGGCCGTGGGGGGGTGGGAGGGGTTCGGCAAGTCGAGCTGTCGGAAGGGTCAGTCTTTTCGAGGGGCCCTCGGGGGACCTGTGGGAGTCAGCACAGAGGCTTGCCTAAAATAGTGCTTCTGGCCCTAAGCGGCCAGTAGCAGAATCAAGGCGGTGAGGCGGGGGCGTTTGCTGTAGGGCCCGTGGGGGTGAGGAGGGTTCGGCCAGTCGGGCTGTCGGAAGGGTCAGTCTTTTCAAGGGTCCTCGAGGGGCCTGTGGGAGCCACGAGAGGCTTGCCCTAAAATAGTGCTTCAGCCCAGTAGCGCAAGGCGCGAAAGAAGGAGGCGGTGTGCTATATAGCCTTGGGTGGGCGTGGGGATGGGAGTTCAGCCCGGTGGGGCTGTCAGGAAAAAGGTCCAGTCTTTTCGAGGGCCTTGAGAGGGCTGTGGAAGCCATGGCCAGCCTTGACCTAAAATAGTGCTTCTTCAGGCTGGGTTGGGAGGGTTCGAGGCGGTCGGGCTGTCGGAAGGGTCAGTCTTTTGAAAGCCCTAGGGGGCTGTGGGAGGCGCGACCAGAGGCTTACTAAAATATTATACAGGCCCGGTAGCGCGAAAAAGAGGCGGGGCGGTGTGCTGTAATGCTGTGGGCCCGTGGGGTGTGGAGGGGTTCGGCAAGTCGAGCTATCGGAAAGAGTCAGGTCTTTTGAGGGCCCTCCCAGGGGGCCTGTGGGAGTCCAGCGGAGGCTTGCCCAAAATAGTGCTTCTTGCAGCCCAGCCCAAAGTGCGCGCGAATCAAGGAGGCGGGCAGGCGTTGTGCTGTAGCCTTGGGCCGTGGGGGTGAGGAGGGGTTGACCAGTCGGGCTGTCGGAAAAGGAGTCCATGTCTTTTCAAAGGGTCCTCGAGAACTGTGGGAGGCTGTGACCGGAGCTTACTAAAATAGTGCTTCCCAGTAAAGTATGAGGCGGGGTGCTATAGCCTTGGGCCCGTGGGGGGTGGGCGTGGGGATGGGGGTTCGGCCAGTAGGGCTGTCAGAAAAGGGTCCAGTCTTTTCGAGGGCCTTGGGGGGGCCTGTGGAAGCCCAGCAGCGGAGCCTTGACTAAAATAGTGTACATTGTGGCCCAAAGCGCGAAAGCAGGGGCGCGGGGCGGGCGGTGTGCTATATCCTTGGGCCCGTGGGGGGTTGGGGGGTTTCGGGCAGTCGGGCTGTCGGAAAGGGGTTCAGTCTTTTCGAGAGCCCTAGAAACCTAATGGGAGAGCCTTGACGGTACCTAAATATGTACAGCCCAGGCGCGAAAGCGCGAAAAGAGGCAGAGGCGGTGTGCTATAGCCTTGGGACCGTGGGGGGTGGGGAGGGGGGTTCGGCCAGTCGGGCTGTCGGAAAGGATTCAAGTCTTTTCGAGGGCCCAATCTTTTCGAGGGCCCTCAGGTGGTCTGTGGGAGGCTGCGGCCAGAGGCTTGCCCTAAAATAGTGCTTCTTGCCTAGCAGACAGGCGAGAAATAGGGGCAGGTGTGCTATCATGGGGGGGTGGGATGGGGTTCGGCCGGTCGGGCTCTCGGAAAGGGGTCCAGTCTTTCGAGGGCCTTGAGGGGGCCGATTGGAGGCCTGACAGAGCTTTCTAAAATAGTGATTCTGGCCCAGTAGCGTGTAGCGAAAGAGGCGAGGCGGTGTGCTATAGCCTATGGGCCCGTGGGGGTCGGGAGGGTTGACCAGTCGGGCTGTCGGGAAGAGATCAGGTCTTTTAAGGACCCCTCGAGGGAGCTGTGGGAGGCAGCAGTGACGAGGCCCAAATAGTGCTGGCCCGGTAGTATGGTAGAAGGCGAGGCGGTGTGCTATATGTGGGACCGTGGGGGTGGGGAGGGTTGAGTCGGGCTGTCGGAAAGGATTCATGTCTTTTCGAGGGCCCTCGAGACCTGTGGGAGGCTAGGAGGCTTGCCACTAAAATAGTGCTTGACCTAAGCAGACAGGCAGGCGAAATAGGGCGGTGTGCTGTGCCTTGGGCCCGTGGGGGGTGGGAGGGGTTCGGCCGGTCGGGCTGTCGGAAGGGTCAGTCTTTTCGAGGGACTTGGGGGCTGTGGAAGCCCATGACGACTTGACCTAAAATAGTGCTTGGCCAATGGCCCAAGCAGAAAGCAGGTGAGCGGTGTGCTATAATCACTTGGGCCCGTGGGGGTGGGGAGGGTTCGGCCAGTCAGGGCTGTCGGAAAGGGTCAGGTCTTTTGAGGGCCCTCGGGGGCCTGTGGGAGGCAGCCAGAGGTTGCCCTAAGTAATATGCTTACAGCCCAGCGCAAGGCGGAAAGCAGGGGCAGGCGGTGCTGTAGTGGGCCCGTTAGAGGGGTGGGGATGGGGGTTCGGCCAGTCAGGCTGTCGGAAAGAGGTCCAGTCTTTTCAAGGGCCCTCGAGGGGCCTGTGGGAGGCCGCGGCCAGGGTTTGCCTAAAATAGTGCTTGGTCCAGCGTGGCGCAAGAGGCGGAAGAGAGAGGCGGTGTGCTATAGCCTTGGGCCCATGGGAGGTGGGTGGGTCGGCGGTCGGGCTGTCGGAAAGAGGGTCCAGTGTTTGAGGCCCTCGGGGTGCACTGTGGGAGGCCATGCGTGCCAGGCAACACTCTAAAATAATGTACAGCCCGGTGGCGTGGTATGCGAAGGCGAGGCGGTGCGTGCTATGGGCGATGGGGGGTGGGGAGGGACCGGTCGTGCTGTCGGAAGGGGTCATCTTTTCGAGGACCCAGTCTTTCGAGACCCGGTCTTCGAGGCCCTCGGGGGCTGCGGAGGCTATGACGAGGAGCTGCCCTAAAATAGTGCCAGCCCTAAGCCAGACAGGCCTTGTCAGGGGCGGGGGTGTGCTATAGGCGTGGGCCCGGGGGGGGTGGGATGGGGGTTCAGCCGGTCGGGCTATCGGAAGGGTCCAGTCTTTTCGAGGGCCCTTGGGGGCCAGGAGGCTTGACGGAGGTTTCTAAAATAGTGCTTTGGCCCATGGCGCAAAGTATGGAAAGAGAGGCGAGGCGGTGTGCTATCGCCTTGGGCCCATCGGGGGGGGGGAGGGGGGTTCGGCGAGTCGGGCTGTGGGAAGAGTCCAGTCTTTTGAGGGCCTCGAGAACTGTGGGAGGCAGCGGAGGCTTACCCTAAGTAGTGTACAGGCCAGCCCAGGCGGGAACAGGTGAGGCGGTGTGCTGTAGCCTTGGGCCCGTTCGAGGTGGGGATGGGGGTTCAGCCAGTCGGGCTATCGGAAAGGGGTCCAGTCTTTTCTAGGGCCCTTGGGGGGCCTGTTGGAGGCATGACCAGGCTCCACAAATAGTGCTTGGCCCAGCAGGCGCAGTGAAAGAGGGTGGGGGCGGTGTGCTATAGCCTTGGGCCCGTGGGGGTGGGGAGGGTTCGGCCAGTCGGGCTGTCGGAAGGGTCAGTGATTCGAGGGCCCTCAGAGGGGCCTGTGGGACCATGACAGGCAACACTCTAAAATAGTGCTTCTGGCCCAGCGGGCGCAAGCGAAGAGAAGCCAGGCGGTGTGCTATATGCTTGGGCCCGTGGGGGGTGGGGAGGGTTGACCGAGTCGTCTGTCGGAAGAGGTCAGTCTTTTCGAGGGCCCTCAGGGGGCCTGTGGGAGGCCATGACCAAGCGGTTACAAATAGTGCTTCGGCCCAGAGCGCAAAGGCGTGAGAACAGTGAGGCGGTGTGCTATGTGGGCCCGTGGGGGTGGGGAGGGGTTCGGCGGTCAGGCTGTCGGAAGGGTCCAGTCTTTTCGAAGGGGCCCTCGAGACCTGTGGGAGGCAGACCAGAGGCTTGCCTAAAGTAGTGCTCAGGCCAGAGCGCAAGGCGGAGAAACAATGAGGCGGGGCGGTGTCTGTAGCCATGGGCCCGTTCGAGGTGGGGATAGGGGTTCAGCCAGTCTGGCTATCGGAAAAGGGTCAGTGATTCCAGCAATGACAGCTTGCTCTAAAATAGTGCTTGGCCCGGTAGCGGAGGTGGGGAGGGTTCGGCGGTCGTGCTGTCGGAAAGGGTCAGTCTTTTCGAGAGGCCCTCGAGGGGCCTGTGGGAGGCCAGCCCAGGCAGTTTACCTAAAATGGTGCTTCTGCCACAGCCCAGTGGCAAACAGGGGGCGGAGGCGGTGTGCTGTAGACTTGGGCCCGTTCGAGGTGGGGAGGGCGGTTCCTCCATTCGGGCTGTAGGAAAGGGGTACAGTCTTTTTGAGGTCCCTCGGGGGGCCTGTGGGAGGCCTTGAGGAGGCTTACTAAATAGTGCTTACAGCCCAGTAGTGGCCTTGAAAAGAGGGGCTAAGGCGGTGTGCTATATGGGCCGTGGGGGTGGGGAGGGTTGATCGGGCTGTCGGAAGGGTCCGGTCTTTGAGGGCCCTCAGAGCTGGGCTGCTGACAGATCTTGCCCTAAAATAGTGCTTCAGCCCAGGCGTAAGCCAGCGAAGAGAGGCGGCGGTGTGCTATAGCCTTGGGCCCCGCAGCCAGGTGGGGAGGGGTGAGGCCAGGCGGGCTGACGGAAACGGGTCCAGTCTTTTCGAGGGCGCTCAGGGGGCTGTGGGAGGCCCAGTCAGGCTTGCCTAAAATAGTGGTAGCCTAGCAGCTTGGCGGAAGCCCAAGAGAGGCGGTGTGCTATATGGCCTGGCCAGTATATGAAAAGAGAGCGGGGGCGGTGCTATATCCTTGGGCCCGTGGGGGTTAGGAGGGCCTTGAGTCAATTTGTCGAAAAGGGTCAGTCTTTTCGAGGGCCCTCGAGAACTGTGGGAGGCATGCGGCAGGTTTGCTAAAATAGTGCTTGGCCCGGGCGAGAGGCGAAGGAGGCGGGGAGGTGTGCCTTGGGCCGGTGGGGGTGGGGAAGGGGGTTGAGCCAGTCAGGGCTGTCGGAAGGGTCCAGTCTTTTCGAGGGCCCTCGGAGAACATGGGAGGCCAGCAGAGGTTACTAAAATAGTGCTTGGCCCAGCGCGGTAGCAGGCCTTGAAAACACAGGCGGGGCCGGTGTGTTGTAACCTGGGCCCGTGGGGGTGGGGAGGGTTCAGCTAGTCGGGCTGGAAGGGTCAGTATTTTGAGGTCCCTCGGGGGCCTGTGGGAGGCAGACGAGGCTTACCCTAAAATAGTGCTTGGCCTTGTGGGGGTGGGAGGAGTTCGGCCGGTCGGGCTGTCGGAAGAGTGGTCCAGTTTTTGAGGGGCCCTCAGGGGGCCTGGGAGGCCGTGTGGCAGCAACACCTAAAATAGTGCTTCTGGCCCAGTGCGCAGAAGCGCGAAAGTGAGGCGGGGAGGTGTCTATGTGCCTTGGCCCAGTGGGGAGTGGGAGGGTTGACCGGTCGGGCTGTGGAAGGGGTCAGTGTTTTGAAGGCCCTCAGGGGGCCTGTGGGAGGCAGCAGATGCTTGCTCTAAAATAGTGCTTGGCCCAGTGACGCAAAGTATGAAAAGAAGAGGCGGGGCGGTGTGCTATAGCCTTGGGCCCGTGGGGGTGGGAGGGCGTTCGGCCAGTCGGGCTGTCGGAAGGGTCCAGTCTTCGAGGGCCCTCGGGGCACAATGGGAGGAGCCCGGCAGAGCTTGCCCTGAAATAGTGGATTCTGGCCTGGCGGTGTAAGGCGAAAAGCAGGCAGGCGGTGTGCTCTATGCATGGGCCCATGGGGGTGGGGAGGAGAGTGACCAGTCGGGAGGTCGGAAGGGTCCGTTTCGAGACCCTCAGGTGGAGCCTGTGGAGGCATGACGGAGGCTTGCCTAAAATAGTGCTTGGCCCAGCCCAGTGTATGGTATGAAAAGAGGCGGGGGCGGTGGCTATGTATGGGCCCGTGGGGGGTGGGGAGGAGTTCGGCGGTCAGACTGTCAGAAAGGGTCCAATATTTTCGAGGCCCTCGGGAGCCTGTGGGAGGCCCCAGGAGGCTGCCCTAAAATAGTGCTCTGGCCAAGCGGGCGCAAGTGCAGAGGCGGAGGCGGTGTCTTGTATGCCAGGCCGTGGGGGCTGGGGCGGGGGGTTCGGCCAGTCAGGCTGTCGGGAAGCGGTCCAGTCTTTTAAAGGGCCCTCGAGGGGCCGGTGGGAGGAGAACTGACAGGCCTAAAATAGTTCTTCAGCCCACGCGGCGAAAGAGGCGGGAGGCGGTGTGCTATATCCTTGGGCCCGTGGGTGGTTAGGAGGGGCTTGGCCCGGTCGGGCTGTCGAAAGGGTCAGTCTTTTGAGGGGCCCTCGGGGGTCTGTGGGAGGCAGCCAGAGGTTTGCCTAAAATAGTGCCGGCCCAGGCGAAAAGCGCGAAGAGGTGGGAGGTGTGCTATAGCCTTGGGCCCGTGGGGGGTGGGGAGGGGGGTTCGGCCAGTCGGGCTGTCAGAAAGGGGTCCAGTCTTTTCGAGGGCCCTCGGGGGGCCTGTGGGAGGCCGCGGCCAGAGGCTTGCCCTAAAATAGTGCTTCTGGCCCAGAGAGCGCAGGCTAAGCAGAGCGGGGGCGGGGGCGGTGTGCTATAGCCTTGGGCCCGGGGGGGGGGGGGGCGGGGGGTTCGGCCAGTCGGGCTGTCGGAAAGGGGTCCAGTCTTTTCGAGGGCCCTCGGGGGGCCTGTGGGAGGCCGCGGCCAGAGGCTTGCCCTAAAATAGTGCTTCTGGCCTAGCGGCGCAACGTGTGAAAGAGGAGGCGGGGGCGGTGTGCTATAGCCTTGGGCCCGTGGGGGGTGGGGATGGGGGCTTCAGCCAGTCGGGCTGTCGGAAAGAGTTCCAGTCTTTTCGAGGGCCCTCGAGAGACCTGTGGGAGGCCGCGGCCAGAGGCTTGCCCTAAAATAGTGCTTCTGGACCAACGGCGCAAGGCGCGAAATAGAGGCGGTGAGGTGCTATAGCCTTGGGCCCGTGGGGGTGGGGAGGGTTCGGCGGTCGGGCTGTCGGAAGGGGTCCAGTCTTTGAGGGGCCCTCGGGGGCCTGTGGGAGGCAGCAGAGGTTTGCCTAAAATTGTGCTTGGACCAGCGGGCGCAGGCCTTGAACAGAGAGGGCAGCGGGGTGCTATAGTCTTGGGCCCGTGGGGGGTGGGAGGGTTCATCGGTCGGGCTGTCGGAAAGGGTCAGTCTTTTGAGGGGCCACAGAAGGGGCTGTGGGAGGCCCTTGACGAGGCTTACCCTAAATAGTGCCAGCCCAGTGAGCGCAAGGTTCGAAAGAGGGGGCAGGGGCGGTGTGCCATAGCCTTGGGCCCGTGGGGGGTGGGGAGGGGGGTTCGTCCAGTCGGGCTGTCGGAAAGGGGTCCAGTTTTTTAGAGGGACCTCGGGGGGCCTGTGGGTGGCAGCGTCAGGGCTTGCCTAAATAGTGCTCTGGCCCAGTGGCGCAAGGCCTGAGAAGTGAGGCGGTGTACTATAGCCTTGGGGCCGTGGGGGTGGGGAGGGGTTCGGCCCGGTCGGGCTGTCGGACAGGGTCCAGTCTTTCGAGGGGCCTCGGGGGGCCTGTGGGGCCAGCGTCGAGCTTGCCTAAATAGTGCTTCAGCCCAGTGAGCGCAGGCGAAGAAGCGAGGCGGTGTGCTATAGCCTTAGGGCCGTGGGGGGTGGGAGGGGTTCATCCGGTCAGGGCTGTCGGAAGGGTCAGTCTTTTCGAGGGTCCTCAGGGGGGGCTGTGGGGCCTTGGACCAGGCTTGCCTAAAATAGTGCTTGGCCACAGCCCGGTGATTACAAAGTATGAGGAGGCGGGGCGGTGTACTATAGCCTTGGGCCCGTGGGGGTGGGGAGGGGGGTTCCTTGGTGTGTCGGAAGGGTCAGTATTTTAGAGGTCCCTCGGTGGGCCTGTGCGAGGCGACGGCCAGAGGCTTGCCATAAAATAGTGCTTGACCCAGTGAGCGCAAGGCGCGGAGAGGCGGGCGGCGTGCCTTGGGCACGTGGGGGTGGGAGGAGTTCGGCCGGTCGGGCTGTCGGAAGAGTGGTCAGTCTTTTGAGGGCCCTCGGGGGCTAATGGGAGGCCATGACCAGGCAACACCCTAAAATGGTGCTTGGCCCAGTGCGTGGTGTGAGTGGGGAAGGCGGGCGGTGTGCTATGCCTTGGCCCGTGGGGGGAGTGGGGAGGGTTCGGCCAGTCGGGCTGTGGAAGGGTCAGTGTTTCGAAGGCCCTCGGAGACCTGTGGGAGGCAGCGGCCAGATGCTTGCTCTAAAATAGTGCTTACAGTAGAGCAAAGTGAAAGAGGAGGCGGGGCGGTGTCCTGTATCCTTGGGCCCGGCGGGGTGGGGAGGGGCGTTCGGCCAGTCGGGCTGTCGGAAAGGTCAGTCTTCGAGGGCCCTCGGGGAGACCAATGGGAGGGCCAGCGGAGGCTTGCCCTGAAATAGTGGTTCTGGCCTGGCGGTGTAAAGTAGCGAAACAGAAGCGGCGGTGTGCTATATGTGGGCCCATGGGGGTGGGGAGAGTCTGACCAGTCAGGGAGGTCGGAAGGGTCTAGTTTTCGAGGGCCCTCGGTGGGCACTGTGGGAGGCCATGACAGGCTTACACAAATAGTGCCTGCCCATGGCATATGAAGAGAAGAGGCGGTGATGAGGGCCCTTGGGGGTGGGGAGGAGTTGACCCGGTCAGACTGTCGGAAAGGGTCAATATTTTCGAGGGCCTCGGGGAGCCTGTGGGAGGCCACCAGGCTTGCCCTAAAATAGTGCTTCGGCCAAGCGGGCGCAAGCAGGAGGCGGGGCAGGAGGCATGCCCCCGTGGGGGATGGGAGGGTTGACGGTCAGGCTGTCGGGAGGCGGTCAGGTCTTTTAAAGGCCCTCGAGGGGCCTGTGGGAGGCAGCGGCAGGCTGCCTAAAATAGTGCTTCCCAGCCCAGGCGCAGTAGCGAAAGAGGCGGGGGCGGTGTGCTATCCTTGGGCCCGTGGGGGTTCGGAGGGCCGGTCAGGTCAATTTGTCGAAAAGGGTCCAGTCTTCGAGGGCCCTCGGGGGCCTGTGGGAGGCAGCCAGAGTTTGCCTAAATAGTGCTTGGCCCGGGCGAAAAGCAGCGAAGAGGGGTGGGGAAGTGTGGTATAGCCTTGGGCCCGTGGGGGTGGGGAGGGTTCGGCCCGGTCGGGCTGTCGGAAAGGGTCAGTCTTTTCGAGGCCCTCGAGGAGCAGTGGGAGGCATGACCAGAGGTTTCCCTAAAATAGTGCTTCAGCCCAGTGCGGCTAAGCAGAGGCGGGGGTGGTGTGCTATAACCTTGGGCCCGTGGGGGGTGGGGAGGAGGGTTCAGCCAGTCGGGCTGTCGGAAAGGGGTCCAGTCTTTTCGAGGGCCCTTGGGGGGCCTGTGGGAGGCCGCGGCCAGAGGCTTGCCCTAAAATAGTGCCAGCCTAAGCGGTATAGCGTGTGAAAGAAGGGCGGGGCGGTGTGCTATAGCCTTGGGCCCGTGGGGGGGATGGGGGCGGTCAGGCTGTCGGAAAGAGTTCCAGTCTTTTCGAGGGCCCTCGAGAGACCTGTGGGAGGCCGCGGCCAGAGGCTTCCCTAAAATAGTGCTTCTGGCCCAGCGGCGCAAGGCCCGAAAGAGGAGGCGGGGGCGGTGTGCTATAGCCTTGGGCCCGTGGGGGGGTGGGGATGGGGGGTTCAGCCAGTCGCGCTGTCGGAAAGGGGTCCAGTCTTTCTGAGGGCCCTTGGGAGACACATGGAGGCCTGCCAGAGGTTCTGTAAAATAGTGTTCTGGCCCGATTAGGCGCGGCAATGAGCAGGGCAGTGTGTTGTAGCCTTGGGCACATGGGGGTGGGGGGGTTCAGCCAGTCGGGCTGTCGGAAAGGGGTCCAGTCTTTTTTAGGGACCTCGGGGGCTGTGTAGGCAGCGGCCAGAGCTTGCCTAAAATAATTCTTGGCCCAGTGGCGCAAGTGAAAAGCAGAGGCGGGCGTTGATGGCCTTGGGCCCGTGGGGGTGGGGAGGGTTTGGCCGGTCGGGCTGTCGGAAAGGTCAGTCTTTGGAGGGCCCTCGGGGACCTATGGGAGGTCATGACCTGAAACTTGCCAAAATAGTGGATTACAGCCCAGTGAGCGCAAAGTGAGGCGGGGCGGTGCCTTATGGGCCGTGGGGGTTAGGGGAGGAGTTGTGAGTCAGGGCTGTCGGAAGGGGTCCAGTCTTTTGAGGGCCTCAGGGGGAACTGTGGGAGGCGGCCAGGGCGTGCCGTAAATAGTGCTCTGGCCCAGTGAGCGCAGGCGTGGAAAGCAGGTGAGGCGGTGGGCTATGGGCCCGTGGGGGGTGGGATTTCGTGTTCGGCCAGTCGGGCTGTCGGAAAGTGGTCCAGTCTTTCTGAGGGGCCCTCGGGGAGACTGTGGGAGGCAGCAGAGGCTGCCCTAAAATAGTGCCAGCCCAGTAGAGCAGAGGCGAAAACCCAGAGGCGGACGGGGTGTGCCATAGCCTTGGGCCCATGAGGGTGGGGAGGGTTCAGTCGGGCTGTCGGAAGGGTCAGTCTTTGGGCGCCCTCGGGGGAGCTGTGAGAGGCAGCGGCGGAGGCTTGCCTAAAACTAGTGCTTCTGGCCCAGCGGCGCATGGTAGCGAAACAGGCGAGGCGGTGTGCTATAGCCCGTGTTGGTGGGGAGGGTTCATCAGTTGGGCTGTCGGAAAAGGGGTCGATCTTTTGAGGGGCCCTCAGGGGGGCCTGTGGGAGGCCATGACAGAGGCCTGCCCAAAATAGTGGCCAGTGAGCGCAGAACGCTGGAGGCAGGTGATCTTATGGCGGGTGGGGAGGGGTTCGGCGGTCAGGCTGTCAGAAAGGGGTCCAGTCTTTCTGAGGGCCCAGAGCAATGTGGGAGGGAATGACAGGCTTGCCTAAAATAGTGCTTCACAGGCAGTATGAGAAACAGGGGACGGGGGCGGTGTGCTATAGCCTTGGGCCCGTGGGGGGTGGGGAGGTGGGTTCGGCCAGTCGGGCTGTCTCAAAGGGGTCCAGCCTTTTTTAGGGCCCTCGGGGGGCCTGTGGGACGCCGCGGCTAGAGCCTTGCCCTAAAATTGTGCTTAGCCCAGGCCAGTGGTATGAAAAGAGGCGGGGCGGTGTGCCATGTGGGCCCGTGGGGGTTGGGGTGGGGGTTTCGGCCAGTCGGGCTGTCGGAATGGGTCAGTATTTTGAGGGCCCTCGGGGGGCCTGTGGGAGGCCGCAGCGGAGGCTTGCCCTAAAATAGTGCTTGCCCAGCCCAGTGTGGTAGCAGAGGCGGGCGGTGTGCTATATATGGGCCCGTGGGGGTGGGATTCTTGGATTCGGCCGGTCAGGCGGTCGGAAGGGTCAGTCTTTTGAGGCCCTCGGGAGCCTGTGGGAGGCGGCCAGAGCTTGCCTAAAATAGTGCTTCAGTGAGTGAGGCGAGAAAGCGGCAGGCGGGGGTGTGCCATGTGCCAGGCCCTGAGTGGTGGGAGGGTTCATCAGTCGGGCTGTCGGAAGAGGTCTGATCTTTTTGAGGGACCTCGGGGGGCCTGTGGGAGGCAGCGTGAGGCTTGCCCTAAAATAGTGCTTGGCCCAGCCAGTAGCGCGCTATAACCTTGGGCCCGTGGGGGTGGGGAGGGTTAAATCGGTCGGGCTGTCGGAAGGGTCCAGTCTTTTGAGGGGCCCTCGGGGAGCCTGTGGGAGGCAGCGGCCAGAGGCTTGCACTCAAATAGTGCTCAGCTCAGTGGCGCAGCGGCAAGCAGTGAGGCGAGGCGGTGTGCTATAATGGGCCCGTGGGGGTGGGGGGGGTCGGCCAGTCCGGCTGTCGGAAACGGGTCCAGTCTTTTCGAGGGCCCTCGAGGGGCCTGGGGGAGGCCGCGGCCAGAGGGTTGCCCTAAAACAGTGCTTCCCAGCGGAAGAGCGAACAGAGGCGGGGGCGGTGTGCTATAGCCTTGGGCCCGTGGGGGTGGGGAGGTGGGTTCCGCCAGTCAGGGCTGTCTCAAGGGTCAGCCTTTTTAGGGCCCTCAGGGGGGCCTGTGGGACCTTGTGACTAGAAACTGCTCTAATGTGCTTCTAGCCCAGTAGTATGAAAAAGGCGAGGCGGTGTGCTATGTATGGGCCCGTGGGGGGGGTGGTTTTAGCCAGTCGGGCTGTCGGAAAGGGGTCCAGTCTTTTCGAGGGCCCTCGGGGGGCCTGTGGGAGGCCGCGGCCAGAGGCTTGCCCTAAAATAGTGCTTCTGGCCCAGCGGTGCAAGGTGCGAAAGAGGAGGCGGGGGCGGTGTGCTATAGCCTTAGGCCCGTGGGGGGTGGGGAGGGGGGTTTAACCAGTCGGGCTGTCGGAAAGGGTCCAGTCTTTCCGAGGGCCCTCAGGGGGCCTGTGGGAGGCATGACAGAAGCTACTGTAAAATAATGCTTGGCCCAGTGGTATGGCAGTGAGCGGGGCAGTGTGTTGTAATATGGGCACATGTGGGGGTGGGGCGGGGGGTTCCGCTAGTCGGGCTGTCGGAAAGGGGTCCAGACTTTTCGAGGGCCCTCGGGGGGCCTGTGGTAGGCATGACCAGAGAGGCTTGCCCTAAAATAGTGTACAGCCCAGTAGCAAGGCCCGAAGGAGGCAGGCGTTGTGATTTAACCTTGGGCCCGTGGGGGGTGGGATGGGGGTTGACCGGTCGGGCTGCGGAAGGGTCAGTCTTCTGAGGGCCCTCAGGGAGACACTGTGGAGGCCGCAGAGGTTTACATAAAATAGTGTTTGAGACCCAGTATGTGTGGTAGAAAGCAATGGTGAGACGGTGTGTTGATCTGTGGGCACATGTGGGGGGTGGGGGTCAGCCAGTCAGGCTGTCGGAAGGGTCAGTCTTTTTAGGGCCCTCAGGGGCACAATGGTGGAGCCAGTGACAGGCTTGCCCTAAAATAATGCTTCTGGCCCGGTGAGCGCAAGGCAGCGAAGCAGTGAGGCGTTGTTCTGTGGCCTTGGGCCCGTGGGGGTGGGGAGGGTTTGGCGGTCAGGGCTGTCGGAAGGTCAGTCTTTTGGAGGGCCCTTCGGGGGCACTGTGGGAGTCAGCGGAGGCTTGCCACAAATAGTGGTTCTGGCCCAGTAGCATAGTCGCGAAAGAGGCGGGGCGGTGTGCTATGTAGGCCGTGGGGTTGGGGGGTTTAGCCAGTTGGGCTGTCGGAAAGGGGTACAGTCTTTTCGAGGGCCCTCGGGGGAACCTGTGGGAGGCCCATGACCAGGCTGCCTAAAATAGTGTTGCTAGCCAGTATAGCCTTGCAACGAGGACGAGGCGGTGTGCTATAGCCATGGGCCCGTGGGGGGTGGGGAGGGGGGTTCATCCAGTCGGGCAGTCGGAAAGGGGTCCCGTCTTTTTGAGGGCCCTCGGGGGCCTGTGGGAGGCCAGGCAGGCTTGCCCTAAATAGTGCTTGGCCCAGTGGCGCAAGGCGAAGCAGGAGGCGGGGTGTGCCATAGCCTTGGGCCCGTGAGGGGTGGGGAGGGTTCGTCGGTCGGGCTGCGGAAGGGTCAATCTTTGAGGGGCCCTCGGGGGGCCTGTGGGCGGCAGACGAGGCTTGCCTAAAATAGTGCTTCTTGCCAGTGGCGCAGGCGCAGAGTGGTATAGTCTTGGGCCCGTGGGGGTGGGGAGGGTTACGCCCGGTCGGGCAGTCGGAAGGGTCCGTCTTTGAGGGCCCTCGGGGCCTGTGGGAGGCATGACAGGCTTGCCCTAAAATAGTGCTTGGCCCAGTGCGCAAGGCGAGCAGGCGAGGGTGTGCCATAGCCTTGGGCCCGTGAGGGGTGGGGAGGGTTCATCAGGTCAGACTGCTGAGGAAAAGGGTCAATCTTTTGAGGGGCCCTCGGCGGGCTCTGTGGGAGAGCCCAGTGACCCAGAAACTTGCCTAAAATAGTGCTGCTGAGGCCAGTGGCTACTTGTGACAGAGGCCGAGGGGGTGTGCTATGGCTGTGGGCCCGGGTGGGGTGGGGAGGGGGGTTCATCCAGTCGGGCGGGCGGAATGGGGTCCGGTCTTTTTGAGGGCCGTCGGGGGCCAGGGAGTGCTGACCAGAGCTTGCCTAAAATAGTGCCGGCCCGGCGCGGGTGAGCAGCAGGCGAGGGGGTGTGCCTTGGGGCCGTGAGGGGTGGGGAGGAGGTTCATCAGTCGGGCTGTCGGAAGGGTCAGTCTTTTTGGGGCCCTCAAACCTGTGGAGGCCCATGACGAGCGGTGTGCTACAGTCGGAGGCCTGCCTAAAATGACAAAGAAATGCCAAGCGGTGCAGCCTTGAAATAATCGCGAGGCAGTGGACTATAGCGTTTGTTCCAGAGGTTTGGGAGGGGTTTGGGGTGCAGGAATCAAAATTGGTCTAGTCTCTTTGAGGGGCCTCGTGTGCCCAGTGGAAGGCTACGGTCAGAGGCCTGCCCTAAAATGGCAAGAAGTGCCAGTGTGCCTTGATCTGTGAAATAATCATGAGGCAGTGGGCTATAACCTTGTGGCCCAGCGGTTGGGAGGGTTGGGGTTGGGTATAAAAATGGGTCAGTCTTTTCGATCATCCTCGTGTGCCCGGATTGGGAGGCTGGTCGAGGCACACTAAAATGGCAAGAAATGCCCGATGTACAGTAGCGTGAGTGTCGTCGGCCCGGTGGGCTGTAGAGTCTGTTCCTCGGGGGTTGGGGAGGGGGGTTCGGGGGCTCTGGGCCACAGAAATCAGTCCAGTCTTTTCGAGGGGCCTCGTGTGCCCAGTGGGAGGCTACGGTTAGAGGCCTGCCCTAAAATGGCAAGAAAAGCCCAAGCTAGCGTCTTGAAATAGTCACTTGAGGCAGTGGGCTATATCCTTTAGTCCCAGCGGGGTTGGGGGGGGCGGGGGCTCTGGGCGTCGGAAATGGTATAGTCTTTTTTAGGGTCCTCGTGTGCCCAGTGGGAGGCTACGGTCAAAGGCCTGCCCTAAAATTGCAAGAAATGCCCAGCTTGTGCCTTGATATTATCTTGAGTCCGGTGGGCTATAGCTTTTTAGTCCTTGAGGTTGGGAAGCGGGGTTCGAGGACTCTGGGCGTCGGAAATTGGCAGTCTTTTCGAGGGCCTCGTGTGTCAGTTAGGCTATGGTCAGAGGCCCTAGCTAAAATGGCAAGAAATGCATATGCCTGTGGCGAAATAAGTCGCCAAAAGCGGGTGGGCTGTACGCTTTGGTCCGCGGGGGTTGGGGAGGGGGTTCGGGGACTCTGGGCGTCCGAAATGGGTTGAGTCTTTTTTAGGGGCCTCGTTTGCTCAGTGGGAGCCTACAGTCGGAGTCCTGCCCTAAAAAGGCTAGAAATGCCCCGCGGCGCAGCGCGCAAAATAGTCTCCAAGCCCGGTGGGTTATAGCCTTTGTTCCGCGCGGGTTGGGGAGGGGGGTTCGGGGGTCTGGGCATCGGAAATGGGTCCAGTCCTTTGAGGGGCCTCGTGTGCTCAGTGGGATCCTACGGTCAGAGGCCTGCCCTAAAATGGCAAGAAATGCCCAGCGGCGCAGCGCGCGAAATAGTCACCGAGGCCGGTGGGCTATAGCGTTTCGTCCACGGGGGTTGGGGAGGCGGGTTCCTGGGCTCTGGGTGTTGGAAATGGATATAGTGTTTTTTAGGGTCCTCGTGTGCCCAGTGGGAGGCTACGGTCAGAGGCCCGCCGTAAAATGGCAAGAAATGCTGCAGTGGCGAGGCTGACCAAAATAATCGCCCAGGCGGTGGGCTATAACCTGTCTGCGGGGGTTGGAGTGGGGGTTTGAGGGTTACAGGCATCGGGAAATGGGTCTAGTCTTTTGAGGTCCTCAAGTGCCTAGTCGGGAGGCTACAGTCGAGGCAGTCCTAAAATGGAAGAAATGATATGGCCAGCAGCCTTGAAAATAATCGTCGAGGCGGTGGTCTATAGCTGGTCCCAGGGGTTGGGGTGTGGGTTTGGGGGGCTCTGGTCGTCAAAAATGGGTACAGTCCTTTCAAGGGTCCTCGTGTGCCCAGTGGGAGGCTACGGTCAGAGTCCTTCTCTAAAATGGCAAGAAATGCCAGTGACGCGCAGCAGAAATAATCATGGGGCGGTGGGCTATAGCCTTTGGTCATGAGGGTTGGGAGAGGCGGTTCGGGGCTCTGGGCGTCGGAACTGGGTACAGTCTTTTCGAGGGTCCTCGTGTGCCTAGTGGGAGGCTCTGGTCAGTCACTGTAGTAAAAGTAGCAAGAAATGCTGCCATGGCCTTGGTATGAAATAATCATTGAGGCAGTGGGCTATAAATTTAGTCCTTGAGGGTTGGGGAGGGGTTTACAGGCTCTGGCGTCGGAAATGGGCACAGATCTTTTCGAGGGCCTCGTGTGCCCGATGGGAGGCTACTGGTCAGAGCCAGCCTAAAAAACAAGAAGCGCACATGGCCAGCCATGAAATGGTCCTGACCAAGGCGGTGGGCTATAGCCTTTGGCCCATGAGGGGTTGGGGAGGGTTCGGGGACTATGGGTGTTGGAAATGGGTCCGGATTTTGAGGGCCTCGTGTGTAGTGGGAACCCTCTGGTCAGAGCCTGCAAAAATGGCATTGGCTGTCATAAATGGGTTTAGTCTTTTCTAGGAGCCTCGTGCACCCACTGGCAGGCTACGGTCAGAGGCCTACCGAAAAATGGCAAGAAATGCCAGTGACACGGTGGCATAAAACAGTCGCCGAGGCGGTGGGCTGTAGCTTTTGGTCCATGAGGGGTTGGGCGTGGGGGTTCGGGGTTACAGGCATCGGTGGTACAATCTTTTCGAGGGGCCTCTTGTCCTCAGTGGGAGGCTACGGTCAGTTGCCCGCCCAAAATGGCGAAATGAACAGCAGCGGCCTTGAAATAGATGCCAAGGTCGGTGGGCTATGCCTTTGGCCCCTCGGGGTTGGGAGGCGGGTTGGGGCTCTGGGTGTCAATGGGTCTAGTCTTTTTGAGGGGCCTCATGTTCTCAGTGGGAGCCTACGGTCGAGGACTGCCTAAAAGCGAAGAAATGCCTTGGCCTGTGCAGAAATAATCATGAGGCAGTGGACTATGGCCTGGTCCGGGGGGTTGGGAGGTTCGGGGGCTCTAGGCGTCGGAAATGGGTCCAGTCTTTTTGACGGGCCCGTGTACCCAGTGCCCTAAAATGGCAAGAAATGCCAGCGCAGTCTGTGAGTAGTCTCAGGCCAGCTATAGCCTTTTGTACACGGGGGTTGGGGGGTGGTTCGGGGGCTCTGTGCGACCGAAATATCTCTAGTCTTGTCGAGGGGCCGCATGTACAAAGTGGGAGGCTACGGTCAGAGGCCCGCGCTAAACTGGATAGAAATGCACAGGACATAGGGCACAAATAGTCGCTGAGCCGATGGCTATATCTTTTGGTCCATGAGGGTTGGGGGCTCGGGTGCTCACTGGCTGTCGGTGGTGGTACAGTATTTTCAAGGGGCCTCGTGTACCCGGAGGCGAGGCTCTGACGGTGGGCTCTGGCCGGTGCTCTAAGCGGCCAGCCTTGAAATAGCTCCAGGCCAGTGGGCTATAGCCTTTGGTCATGAGGGGTTGGGAGGGGCGTTCGGGGCTCTGGGCGTCGAAATGGGTCAGTCTTTTCGAGGTCCTCATGTGCCCAAGGGAGGCTCTGATCGAGGCCTGCATTAAATTGCAAGAAATACCAGCGCAGCTCGTAGAATTATCCAGAGGCAGTGGGCTATAGCCTTTGGTCATGAGGGGTTAGGAGGGTTTGGTGGCTCAGTCGTGGGTGGAAATGGGTATAGTCTTTTCAGGCGTCCTCGTGTGCCCGATGGGAGACTACGGTGAGCCTGCCCTAAAATGGCAAGAAATATCAGCAGTGAAACCACGTTAAATAGTCGCCGAGGCCGGTGGGCTATAGCCTGGTCATGAGGGTTGGGGAGGGATTTTGGGGATCAGGGGCATGCCGGAAATGTGTACAGTCATTTTGAGTGTCCTCAAGGGCCCAGTGGGAGGCTACGGTCAGCGGGCTGCCCTAAAAGGGCAAGAAATGCCCAGCGATGACGCGTGCGAAATAGGCGTCGAGGCCGGTGGGCTATAGCCTCTGGTACGTGGGGGGTGGGAGGGCGTTACAGGGCTCTGGGCATGGAAATGGGTACAGTCTTTTCGAGGTCTCGTGTGCCCGATGGGAGGCTACGGTCTAAGGGCTGCCTAAAGGGCAAAGAAATGCCATGATGCAGCGTCTGAAATAATCGTCGAGGCGGTGGGCTATAGCCTGGTCAGAGGGTTGGGAGGGGCGTTCGGGGGCTCAGGCGTGGAAATGGGTCAGTCTTTTGAGGTCCTCATGTGATGGGGACCTTCGTTAGAGCCTGCCTAAATGGCAAGAAATGCCAGTAGCGCAGCTCGTGAAATAGTCACGAGGGCGGTGGGCTATAGCCTGGTCCTTGAGGGGTTGGGGAGGGGTTTGGTGGCTCACAGTCGTCGGAAATGGGTGCAGTCTTTTCAGGCGTCCTTGTGTGATGGGAGAAGCTTGATGAGGCACTGCCCTAAAATGGCTAGCAATATCCAGCAGCGGCAACGTGAAATAGTCGTCGAGGCAGGTGGGCTAAAGCCTTTCGTCCGCGGGGGTTGGGGTGGGGATTACAGGGCTCAGGGCATGAAATGGGTACAGTCTTTTGAGTGTCCTCATGTGCCCAGTGGGATGCTCTGATCAGGAGGGCTGCCTAAAGGGCAAAAATACCAATGATGAAGCGTCTGAAATAAGTCGTCGAGGCAGTGGGCTATAGCCTTGCTGGTCCGCGGGGGTTGGGGAGGGGGTTTCGGGGGCTCTGGTCGTCGGAAATGGGTAGAGTCTTTTCGAGAGTCCTCGTGTGCCCAGTGGGAGGCTACGGCCAGAAGCCTGCCCGAAAATGCCAAGAAATGTCCAGCGGCGCAGCACGTGAAATAGTCGCCGACGCCGGTGGGCTATAGCCTTTGGTCCGCGGGGGTTGGGGAGGGGCGTTCGGGAGCTCTCGGCGTCGGAATGGGTACAGTCTTTTCGAGGGTCCTCCTGCACCCAGTGGGAGACTACGGTCAGAGGCCTGCCCAAAAATGGCAAGAAATACCCAGCGGCCCAGCGCGTGAAATAGTTGCTGAGGCCGGTGGGCTATAGCTTTTGGTCCGCTGGGGTTGGGGAGGGGGGTTCTGGGGCTCTGGGCATCGGAAATGGGTACAGACTTTTCGAGTGTCCTCATGTGCCCAGTGGGATGCTACGGTCAGAGGGCTGCCCTAAAAGGGCAAGAAATGCCCAGCGATGAAGCGTGCGAAATAGTCGTCGAGGCCGGTGGGCTATAGCCTCTGGTCCGCGGGGGGTGGGGAGGGGCGTTCTGGGGCTCTGGGCGTAAGAAATGGGTACAGTGTTGTCGAGGGTCCTCGTGTGATGGGATGCTCTGGTCAGGAGGGCTGCCTAAAGGGCAAGAAATGCCCTGCGATGCAGCGTCTTGAGGAAATAGTCGTCAAGGCAGTGGGCTATGTGCTTTGGTCCCTTGAGGGGTTGGGGAGGCGTTACAGGGGCTCTGGGCGTCAGGAAATGGGTCTGAGTCTTCGAGGGTCCTTGTGTGCCCAGTGGGAGGAATGCAGTCAGCCTGCCCTAAAATGGCAAGACATGCCCAATGGCATGGCGCGTGAAATAATCGCCCGAGGCCGGTGGGCTATGTGCTTTGGTCCTTGAGGGGTTGGGAGGGGTTTCGGTGGCTCTGGTTGTGGAAATGGGTACAGTCTTTTGAGGCGTCCTCGTGTGCCCAGTGGGAGGCTCGGTCAGAGCCTGCCCTAAAATGGCAAGAAATATCAGCGCAACACGTGAAATAAGTCGTCGAGGCAGTGGGCTATAGCCTTTAGTCCATGAGGGGTTAGGGTGGGGGTTACAGGGCTCGGGGCATCGGAAATGGGTCTGATCTTTTGAGGGTCCTCGTGTACTTGATAGGAGGCTACGGTCAGAGGCTGCCTAAAGGGCAAAAATGCTGTGATGCAGCGTCTGAAATGGTCGTCGAGGCGGTGGGCTATAGCCCATGGTCCATGAGGGTTGGGGAGGGGTTTGGTGGCTGCAGTGCGTCGGAAATGGGTACAGTCTTTTCGAGCGTTCTCGTGTGCCCAGTGGGAGGCTACGGTCAGAGGCCTGCCCTAAAATGGCAAGAAATAACCAGCGGCACAGCGAGTGAAATAGTCAGGCGGTGGGCAATATCCTTTGGTCATGAGGGTTGGGAGGGTTACGGGCTCGGGGCATGGAAATGGGTACAGTCTTTTCAGTGTCCTCATGTGCCGATGGGATGCTCTGGTCAGAGGCTGCCCTAAAGGGCAAGAAATACTTGATGAGCGTCACGAAATAGTCATCGAGGCCGGTGGGCTATAGCCTTTGGTCCGCGGGGGGTGGGGAGGGGCGTTCTGGGGCTCTGGGCGTAAGAAATTTGTACAGCCTTTTCGAGGGTCCTCGTGTGCCCAGTAGGAGGCTACGGTCAGAGGGCTGCCCTAAAAGGGCAAGAAATGCCCAGCGATGCAGCGTGCGAAATAGTCATGGGGCGGTGGGCTATAGCCTTGCTCAGAGGTTGGGGAGGGCGTTACAGGGGCTCTGGGCGTCGGAAATGGAGTCTGAGTCTTTTCGAGGGTCCTTGTGTGCCAGTGGGAGGCTCTGTCAAGCCTGTCCTAAAATGGAACATACCAGTGGCGCGTGAAATAATCATGAGGGCGGTGGGCTATAGCCTGAGGGTTGGGGAGGGGCGTTCGGGGGCTCTGGGCCTGGGAAATGGGTACAGTCTTTTCGAAGGTCCTCGTTTTCCCAGTGGGAGGCTACGTTTAGAGGCCTGCCCTAAAATGGGAAGAAATGCCCAGCGGCGCAGCGCGTGAATTAGTCACCGAGGCCGGTGGGCTATAACCTTTGGTCCGCGGGGGTTGGGGAGGGTTTGAGGCTCTGGTTGTGGAAATGGGTACAGTCTTTTGAGGTCCTCTTGTGCCCAGTGGGAGCTCGGCCAAGCCTGCCGAAAATGGAAAAAAAATGTCAGCACGCAGCATGTGAAATAGTCATGGCCTTGGGTGGGCTATAATGATCCCTTGAGGGGTTGGGAGGGGCGTTCGGGGCTCTCAGTCGGAATGGGTACAGTCTTTTGAGGTCCTCCTGCAGTGGGAGACTACGGTCAGAGGCCTGCCAAAATGGCAAGAAATACCAGTGACTCAGCGCATGAAATAGTTCTTAGAGTCAGTGGGCTCTAGCTTTGGTCCATGGGGTTGGGGAGGGGTTCGGGGCTCTGGGCATGGAAATGAGTCTGATCTTTGAGGTCCTCGTGTGCCCAGATGGGAGGCTACGGTCAGGGCTGCCCTGAAAGGGCAAGAAATGCCCTGCGATGCAGCGTCTTGAAATAGTCGTCGAGGCGGTGGGCTATAGCTTTTAGTCCTTGAGGGTTGGGAGGGGCGTTACAGGGCTCTGAGGCGTCGGAAATGGAGTCTGGTCTTTTGAGGGTCCTTGTGTGCCCAGTGGGAGGCTCTGGTCAAGCCTACCCTAAAATAGCAAGACATACCAGCTGGCCGTGAAATAGTCATGCGAGGCCTTTGGGCTATAGGCTTTAGTCCATGAGGGTTGGGGCCAGGGGTTTGAGAGGCTCACAGTCGTCGGAAATGGGTACAGTCTTTTGGCGTCCTCGTGTGCCCGATGGGAGGCTACGGTCAGAGGCCTGCCCTAAAATGGCAAGAAATATCAGCGCGCGCACGTGAAATAATCGCAGGCGGTGGGCTATAGCATTTAGTCCATGAGGGTTGGGAGGGTTAAGGGTTGGGGCATGGAAATGGGTGCAGTCTTTTGGTGTCCTCATGTGATGGGATTCTCTGGTCAGAGGCTACCTAAAGGGCAAGAAATGCCAGCGATGAGCGTCTGAAATACTCGTCAAGGCAGTGGGCTATAGCCTTTGGTCATGAGGGGGTGGCGAGGCGTTAGGGCTCTGGGCGTAAGAAATGGGTACAGTCTTTTCGAGGGTCTCGTGTGCCCGATGGGAGGCTCTGATCAAAAGCCTGCCCTAATATGGCAAGACATGCCAGTGGCGCATGGCGTGAAATAATCGTGAGGCAGTGGGCTATAACTGGTCATGAGGGGTTAGGGAGGCGTTCGGGGGCTCAGCGTCGGAATGGGTGCAGTCTTTTGAGGTCCTCCACCCAGTGGGAGACTCTGATTGAGCCTTCAAAAATGGCAAGAAATACCAGTGACCCAGGTAGAAATAATTTAGGCGGTGGGCTATAGCTTTTGGTCCCATTTGGGGTTGGGAGGGGGTTACAGGGCTCTGGGCATGGAAATGGGTACAGTCCTGAGGGTCCTCGTGTGATGGGAGGCTACAGTCGGAGGCTGCCTAAAGGGTAAATGCCAGATGCAGCGTCTGAAATAGTCGTCGAGGCGGTGGGCTATAGCCTTTGGTCCACAGGGGTTGGGAGGGGCGTTACAGGGCTCACAGGCGTCAGAAATGGATGCAGCTCTTTTGAGGTCCTTGTGTGTGCCCAGTGGGAGGCTCTGATCAGAGGCTGCCCTAAAATGGCAAGAAATGCCAGTGGCCACGTGAAATAGTCATGAGTCGGTGTGCTATAACCTTTGGTCCCAGGGGTTGGGAGGTGTTTACAGGGCTCAGTCGTCGGAAATAGATGCAGTCTTTTCGAGGTCCTTGTGTGTGATGGGAGGCTGATCAGAAGCACCTAAAATGACATACCCAAGCGTCATGGCCCGTGAAATGTCGCCAAGGCGGTGGGCTATGCTGGCCCAGCGGGGTTGGGGAGGGGCGTTCGGGGGCTCTGGGCCTGGGAAATGGGTACAGTCTTTTCGAGGGTCCTCGTGTGCCCAGTAGGAGGCTACGGTCAGAGGGCTGCCCTAAAAGGGCAAGAAATGCCCTGCGATGCAGTGTGCGAAATAGTCGTCGAGGCCGGTGGGCTATAGCTTTTGGTCATGAGGGTTGGGAGGGGCGTTCAGGGCTCTGGGCGTCGGAAATGGGTATAGTCTTTTCGAGGCCCTTGTGTGCCCAGTGGGAGGCTCTGATCAGGAGGCCTGCCCTAAAATGGCAAGAAATGCCAGTGACGCCACGTGAAATGGTCAGCAGTCGGTGTGCTATAGCCTTTGTCCATGAGGTTGGGAGGGTGTTTACAGGGCTCACGGTCGTCGGAAATGGAGTCAGTCTTTTGAGGTCCTTGTGTGCCAGTGGGAGGCTACTGTCGAAGCCTGCCTAAAATAGCAAGACATACTGCATGGCGCAGCGTGAAATAATCATGAGGCAGTGGGCTATAGCCTTTGGTCCAGCAGGGGTTGGGAGAGGGTTCGGTGGTGGCTCAGTGGTCGGAAATGGGTACAGTCTTTTCGAGCGTCCTCGTGTGCCCAGTGGGAGGCTACGGTCAGAGGCCTGCCCTAAAATGGCAAGAAATATCCAGCGGCGCAGCACGTGAAATAGTCGCCGAGGCCGGTGGGCTATAACATTTAAATCCATGAGGTTGGGAGGCGGGTTACAGGGCTCAGGGCATCGGATATGGGTACAGTCTTTTTGAGTGTCCTCTTGTGCCCAGTGGGATTCTCTGATCAGAGGGCTGCCCTAAAGGGCAAGAAATGCTGTGATGGGCGTCTGAAATACTCGTCAAGGCAGTGGGCTATAGCTGGTCCATGAGGTGGCGAGTGGCGTTCTGGGGCTCTGGGCGTAAGAAATGGGTACAGTCTTTTCGAGGGTCCTCGTGTGCCCAGTGGGAGGCTACAGTCAAAAGCCTGCCCTAATATGGCAAGACATGCCAGTGGGCGTAGCGTGAAATAATCGGCGGGCGGTGGGCTATAGCCTTTGCTCCGCGGGGGTTAGGAAGGGGCGTTCGGGGGCTCTCGGCGTCGGAATGGGTGCAGTCTTTTCGAGGGTCCTCCTGCACCCAGTGGGAGACTACGGTTAGAGGCCTTCCCAAAATTGGCAAGAAATACCAGTGACCCGGTAGCGTGAAATAGTTCTTAGGGCAGTGGGCTATAGCTTTTAGTCAGCTGGGGTTGGGAGGGGTTAGGGCTCACAGGCATGGAAATGGGTACAGTCTTTTCGAGGGTTCTCGTATGCCCAGTGGGAGGCTACAGTCAGAGGGCTGCCCTAAAAGGGCAAGAAATGCCCAGCGATGAAGCGTGCGAAATAGTCTTCGAGGCCGGCGGGCTATAGCCTTTGGTCCGCAGGGGGTGGGGAGGGGCGTTACAGGGCTCACAGGCGTCGGAAATGGAGTCTGAGTCTTTTCGAGGTCCTTGTGTGCCCAGTGGGAGGCTCTGGTCAGAGCCTGCCACTAAAATGGCAAGAAATGCCAGCGCGCAACACGTGAAATAGTCGCCGAGTCGGTGTGCTATAGCCTTTGGTCATGAGGGTTGGGAGGGTGTTTACAGGGCTCAGTCGTCGGAAATGGAGTGCAGTCTTTTCGAGGTCCTTGTGCCCTTGATGGGAGGCTCTGTCAAGCCTGCCTAAAATGGCAAGACATACCCAGCGGCCTTGGCGTGAAATGTCAGCCGAGGCAGTGGGCTATAGCCTTTGGCCAGCGGGGGTTAGGGAGGGGCGTTCGGGAGCTCTGGGCACAGGAAATGGGTACAGTCTTTTGAAGGTCTCGTCTTCCAGTGGGAGGCTACTGGTTAGAGCCTGCCCAAAATGGCAAAATACCAGCCCAGTAGCGTGAAATAGTTGCGAGGCGGTGGGCTATAACACAGTCCCATGAGGTTAGGCGGGCGTTACAGGGCTCTGGGCGTCGGAAATGGAGTGCAGTCTTTTGAGGGTCCTTGTGTGCCCAGTGGCGAGCTACGGTCAAGCCTGCCTAAAATAACAAGACATACCCAGCCAGCGCGTGAAATAATCGCCGGGCGGTGGGCTATAGCTGGTCCATGAGGGTTGGGCGGGGTTTGGTGGCTCTGGCCGTGAAAATGGGTACAGTCTTTTCAAAGCGTCCTCGTGTGCCCGGTGGGAGGCTACGGTCAGAGGCCTGCCACTAAAATGGCAAGAAATATCATGGCGCAACACGTGAAATAACCCGAGGCGGTGGGCTATAGCATTTAGTCCATGAGGGGTTGGGGAGGGTTACAGGGCTCAGGGCATCGGAAATGGGTACAGTCTTTTCGAGTGTCCTCATGTGCCCAGTGGGATTCTACGGTCAGAGGGCTGCCCTAAAAGGGCAAGAAATGCCCAGCGATGAAGCGTGCGAAATACTCGTCAAGGCCGGTGGGCTATAGCCTTTGGTCCGCGGGGGGTGGCGAGGGGCGTTCTGGGGCTCTGGGCGTAAGAAATGGGTACAGTCTTTTCGAGGGTCCTCGTGTGCCCAGTGGGAGGCTACAGTCAAAAGCCTGCCCTAATATGGCAAGACATGCCCAGTGGCGCAGCGCGTGAAATAGTCGCTGAGGCCGGTGGGCTATAGCCTTTGGTCCGCGGGGGTTAGGGAGGGGCGTTCGGGGGCTCTCGGCGTCGGAATGGGTACAGTCTTTTCGAGGGTCCTCCTGCACCCAGTGGGAGACTACGGTTAGAGGCCTTCCCAAAAATGGCAAGAAATACCCAGCGGCCCAGCGCGTGAAATAGTTGCCGAGGCCGGTGGGCTATAGCTTTTGGTCCGCTGGGGTTGGGAGGAGTTAAGGGCTCTGGGCATGAGGTGGTACAGTCCTTTGAGGGTCCTCGTGTGCCCAGTGGGAGGCTACTGTCAGGAGGCTGCCCTAAAGGGCAAGAAATGCCAATGATGCAGCGTCTGAAATAGTCGTCGAGGCCGGTGGGCTATAGCCTGGTCAGCATGAGGTTGGGAGGGCGTTACAGGGCTCAGGCGTCGGAAATGGAGTCACAGTCTTTTCGAGGGTCCTTATGTGCCCAATGGGAGGCTACGGTCAGAGCCATGCCCTAAAATGGCAAGAAATGCCATGGCGCAACACGTGAAATAGTCATGAGGTCGGTGTGCTATAGCCTTTGGTCCGCGGGGGTTGGGGAGGGTGTTTATGGGGCTCTGGTCGTCGGAAATGGGTACGGTCTTTTCGAGGGTCCTCGTGTGCCCAGTGGGAGGCTACGGTCAGAAGCCTGCCCTAAAATGGCAAGACATGCCCAGCGGCGCAGCGCGTGAAATAGTCGCCGAGGCCGGTGGGCTATAGCCTTTGGTCCGCGGGGGTTGGGGAGGGGGTTTCGGGGGCTCTGGTCGTCAGAAATGGGTACAGTCTTTTCGAGGGTCCTCGTGTGCCTAGTGGGAGGCTACGGTCAGAAGCCTGCCCTAAAATGGCAAGACATGCCCAGCGGCGCAGCGCGTGAAATAGTCGCCGAGGTCGGTGGGCTATAGCCTTTGGTCCGTGGGGGTTGTGGAGGGACGTCGGAAATGGGTACGGTCTTTTCGAGGGTCGTCTTGTGCCCCGTGGGAGGCTACGGTCAGAGGCCTGCCCTAAAATGACAAGAAATGCCCAGCGGCGCAGCACGTGAAATAGTCACCGAGGCCGGTGGGCTATAGCCTTTGGTCCATGAGGGGTTGGGGAGGGTTTGAGGGGCTCAGTGTCGTGAAATGGGTCTACAGTCTTTTCGAGGGTCCTCGTGTGCCCAGTGGGAGGCTCAGTCAAGCACTGCCCTAAAATAACAAGACATGCCAGTGGCATGGCGTGAAATAATCAGCAAAGTCGGTGGGCTATAGCCTTTGGTCCATGAGGGGTTGGGGAGGCGTTCGGGGGCTCTGGGTGTCCGAAATGGGTACAGTCTCTTCGAGGGTCCTCGTCTGCCCAGTGGGAGGCTACGGTCAGAAGCCTGCCCTAAAATGGTAAGAAATACCCAGCGGCGCATCGCGTGAAATAGTCGCCGAGGCCGGTGGTCTATAGCCTTTGGTCCGCGGGGGTTGGGGAAGGGGGTTCGGGGGTTCTGGTCGTCAGAAATGGGTACAGTCGTGGGAGGCTACGGTCAGAGGCCTGCGCTAAAATGGCAAGAAATGCCCGGCGTCGCAGCGCGTGAAATGGTAACCGAGGCCGGTGGGCTATAGCCTTTGGTCATGAGGTTGGGAAGGAAGTTACAGGGCTCTGGGCGTCGGAAATGGGTCTGATCTTTTCGAGGGTCCTCGTGTGCCCAGTGGGAGGCTCGATCAAGCCTGCCCTAAAATAACAAGAAATGCCCAGCAGTCACGTGAAATAATCGCCAAGGCGGTGGGCTATAGCCTTTGGCCCAGGTTGGGAAGGGCGTTCGGGGGCTCAGGTGTCGGAAATGGGTACAGTCTTTTCGAGGTCCTCGCGTACCAGTGTGAGCTCTGATCAGGGCCTGCCTTAAAATGGCAAGAAATGCCAGTGACACAGTAGCGTCAGAAATAGTCGCCGAGGTCGGTGGGATATAGCCTGGTCTGCGGGGGTTGGGAGGGGCGTCGGAAATGGGTCTTGTCTTTTCGAGGTCCTCGTGTGCCCGTGGGAGAGCTACGGTCAGAGGCACTGCCTAAAATGACAAGAAATGCCAGTGTGGCGTGGAAATAGTCACGAGGCGGTGGGCTATATGCCTTTAGTCATGAGGGTTGGGGAGGGGGTTTGAGGCTCTGAGTCGTGAAATGAGTGTCAGTCTTTTGAGGGTCCTCGTGTGAGTGGGAGGCTACAGTCAGAAGCCTGCCCAAAAATGGCCAGACATGCCAGCTAAGTAGCGTGAAATAGTCACCGAGGCCGGTGGGCTATAGCCTGTGGTCCGCGGGGGTTGGGGTGGGGCGTTCGGGGGCTCTGGGCGTCCAAAATGGGTACAGTCTTTTCGGGGGTCCTCGTGTACCCAGTAGGAGGCTACGGTCAGAGGCCTGTCCTAAAATGGCAAGAAATAACCAGTAGCATGCGCGTGAAATAATCACGAGCCGGTGGGCTATAGCCTGGTCCGTGGGGGTTGGGGAGGGGTTTGAGGCAGTGGTCGAAATGGGTACAGTCTTTTCGAGGGTCCTCGTGTGCCCGGTGGGAGGCTACAGTCAAGCCTGCCTAATATGTGAGACATGCCCAGGCGCAGCGTGAAATAATCATGCCGTGCGGTGGGCTATAGCTTTGGTCATGAGGATTGGGAAGAGGCGTTCGGGGGTTACAGGCGTCGAAATGGGTACAGTCATTTAGAGGGTCCTCGTGTACCCAGTGGGAGGCTACGGTCAGACGCCTGCCCTAAAATGGCAAGAAATGACCAGTGAGCGCGGTAAATAGTCACAGGGCGGTGGGCTACTGCTTGCCCCGTGGGGTTGGGAGGGGTTTGGGGACTACAGTGCGTCGGAAATGGGTACAGTCTTTTGAGGGTCCTCGTGTGCCCGGTGAGGCGGCAGTCAGAAACACTGCCCTAAAATGGCAAGAAATGTCAGCGGGCGTGGCAGCGTGAAATTGTCGCCGAGACCGGTGGGCTATAGTGTTTAGCTCGCGGGGGGTGGGGAGGGGCGTTCGGGGGGTCTGGGTTTCTGAAATTGGTACCTTCTTTTGAGGTCTCAGCGTGCCCAGGAGGCTCTGGTCAGGGCCTGCCCTAAAATGGCAAGAAATGCTGGCCGGAAGCGTGAAATAGTCGCCGAGGCCGGTGGGATATAGAATTTGGTCTGTGGGGGTTGGGGAGTGGCGTCGGAAATGGGTACAGTCTTTTCGAGGGTCCTCGTGTGCCCCGTGGGAGGCTACGGGCAGAGGCCTGCCCTAAAATGACAAGAAATGCCCAGCGGTGCAGCGCGGTAAATAGTCACCGAGGCCGGTGGGCTATAGCCTTTGGTCCGTGGGGGTTGCGGACGGGGTTTCGGGGACTCTGTTCGTCAGAAATGGGTACAGTCTTTTCGAGGGTCCTCGTGTGCCCAGTGGGACGCTATGGTCAGAAGCATGCCCTAAAATGGCAAGACATGCCCAGCGGCGCAGCGCGTGAAATAGTCGCTTGAGGCAGTGGGCTATAGCCTTTGGTCCGCGGCGGTTAGGGAGAGGGTTTCGGGGGCTCTGGTCGTCAGAAATGGGTACGGTCTTTTCGACAGCCCTCGTGTGCCCAGTGGGAGGCTACGGTCAGAGGCCTGCCCTAAAATGGCAAGAAATGCCAGTGATTGCTGTGATAAATAGTCACAAGGCCGGTGGGCTATAGCCTTTGGTCCCGTGGGGGTTGAAGACGGGGTTTGAGGACTCTGTTCGTCGAAATGGGTACAGTCTTTTCGAGGGTCCTCGTGTGCCCGATGGGGGCTATGGTCAAGCATGCCCTAAAATGGCAAGACATGCCAGCGCAGCCGTGAAATAATCATGAGGCGGTGGGCTATAGCCTTTGGTCCCATGGCAGTTAGGGAAGGGTTTGGGGGCTCTGGTCGTGAAATGGGTACAGTCATTTAGAGGTCGTCGTGTGCCCGGTGGGAGGCTACGGTCAGAGGCCTGCCTAAAATGGTAAAAATGCCAGCGCGCGCGTGAAATAGTCACAGGGCCGGTGGGGTGTATGCTGATCCATGGGGTTGGGGTTGGGGCGTGTTTGAGGGGCTCTGGTCGCCGAAATGGGTACAGTCTTTTAGAGGTCTCGGATGCAGTGGGAGGCTACTGTCAAAAGCCTGCCCTAAAATGGAAAGACATGCCCAGTGTGGCGCAGCGCGTGAAATAGTCAAGGCGGTGGGCTGCAGCCTTTGGTCATGAGGGGTTGGGAGGGGCGTTCGGGGGCTCTGGGTGTCCGAAATGGGTACAGCCATTTCGAGGGTCCTCGATTACACAGTGGGAGGCTACGGTCAGAGGCCTGCCCTCAAATGGCAAGAAATGCCCAGCGGCGCAGCGCGGCAAATAGTCACCGAGGCCGGTGGGCTATGTGCCTGGTCTGCAGGGGATTGGGGAGGGGTTTGGGGCTCTGAGTCGTCAGAAATGGGTACAGTCTTTTCGAGGGTCCTCGTGTGTGTGGGAGGCTCTGATTAGAAGCACTGCCTAAAATAGCAAAACAGGCCAAGTGGCGCAGCGCGTGAAATAATCATGAGGCCGGTGGGCTATAGCTTTGGTCATGGGGGTTGGGGAGGCGTTCAGGGGCTCTGTCGTCCAGAAATGGGTACAGTCTTTTCGAGGGTCTCGTGTACCCATTGGGAGGCTCGGTCAGAGGCCTGCCTAAAATGGCAAGAAATGCCAGTGAGCGCGGTAAATAAGTCATAGGGCGGTGGGCTATGCTGAGTCCGTGGGGGTGGGGGTGGGGGTTTCAAGGGTCTTCGTGTGCCCAGTGGGAGGCTTGATGGAAGCACATCTAAATGGCATGACATACCCAGTGGCAGCGCGTGAAATAGTCACCAAGGCGGTGGGCTATAACCTGGTCATGCGGGGGTTGGGAGAGGATTTGAGGGCTCAGTGCATGAAATGGAGTCTGATCTTTGGAGGGTCCTCGTGTGCCCAGTCGGAGGCGAAGGTCAGAAGCCTGCCCTAAAATGGCAAGAAATGTCCAACGGCGCAGCGCGTGAAATAGTCGCCGTTGCCGGTGGGTTATAGCCTTTGGTCCATGAGGTTGGGAGGCGTCGTTCAGAGGCTCTGTCGTCGTCGGAAATGGGTACAGTCTTTTGAGGGTCTCGTGTGAGTGGGAGGCTTGATTCGAGCACATACTAAAATAACAAGACATACCCAGCAGCAGCGCGTGAAATAGTCACCGAGGCGGTGGGCTATAGCCTTTGGTCCTTGAGGGTTGGGAGGGGTTTGGGGGCTCTGAGTCGTGAAATGGGTCAGTCTTTTCGAGGGTCCTCGTGTGCCCGGTCGGAGGCGGTCGAAAGCCTGCCTAAAATTGCAAGAAATGTCAAGCGCATGCGTGAAATAATCATGAGGCAGTGGGCTATAGCCTTTGGTCCATGAGGGGTTGGGAGGGATTTGGGGCTCTGGTGCATGAAATGGAGTCTGATCTTTGGAGGGTCCTCGTGTGCAGTCGGGCGGTCAGCCTGCTAAAATGGCAGAAATGTCCATGGCCTTGCGCGTGAAATAATCATGGTTAACGGTGGGCTATAGCCTTTGGTCCCATGAGGTTGGGAGGCGTCGTTGAGACTCATGCGTGGAAATGGAGTCTGATCTTTTCGAGGTCCTCGTGTGCATGGGATGCTACGGTGAAGCTTGCCCTAAAATGGAAGACATGCCCAGCATGGCGCGTGAAATAGTCACCAAGGGCGGTGGGCTATGTGCTAGTCCATGAGGGTTGGGGAGGGGTTTGGGGGCTCAGTGGTCAGAAATGGGTACAGTCTTTTGGAGGGTCCTCGTGTGGCGGTGAGAGGCTACGGTCAGAGCACATCCTAAAATGGCAAGACATGCCCAGATGGCGCAGTAGCGTGAAATAGTCGCCAAGGCGGTGGGCTATGTGCCTTTGGTCCTTGAGGGGTTGGGAGGCGGCGTTCGGGGCTCTGTCGTCGAAAATGGCTACAGTCATTTAAGGGTCCTCAGCGTGCCCGATGGGAGGCTCTGATCGAGGGGCACACTAAAATGGCGAAATGCCAGTGGCCTTGGCGCGTGAAATAATCGCCGAGGCGGTGGGCTATAGCCTTTGGTCATGAGGGGTTGGGAGAGGGTTTCGGGGCTCTGGTCGTCGAGAAATGGAGTGCAGTCTTTTAGAGGTCCTCGTGTGCCCGGTGGGAGGCTCTGATCAGGAAGCACTGCCGTAAAATGCGAAATGCCCACCAGTTCGGGGCTCTGCGTCGAAAATGGGTACAGTCATTTCAAGGGTCTCGCGTGCCCGGTGGGAGAGCTCTGATCAGGGCCTGCCCTAAAATGGCCAGAAATGCCATGGCTGTAGCCTTGAAATAATCGCCCGAGGCATGTGGGCTATATGGTCATGAGGTTGGGGAGCGTGTTTGAGGGGCTCACAGTGGGTTGGAAATGGGTGATCTTTTCGAGGTCCTCGTGTGCCCAGTGGGTGGCTACTGATTGAAGCCTGCCACAACATGGCAAGACATACCCAGTGACCTTGTGCGTGGAAATAATCATGGAGGCAGTGGGCTATAGCCTTTGGTCAGAGGTTGGGGAGGGGCGTTCGGGGGCTCTGGGTGTCCGAAATGGGTACAGTCTTTTCGAGGGTCCTCGTGTACCCAGTGGGAGGCTACGGTCAGAGGCCTGCCCTCAAATGGCAAGAAATGCCCAGCGGCGCAGCGCGTGAAATAGTCACCGAGGCCGGTGGGCTATAGCCTTTGGTCCGCGGGGGTTGGGGTCGGGGTTTCGGGGCTCTGGTCATCAGAAATGGGTACAGTCTTTTGGAGGGTCCTCGTGTGGCCAGTGGGAGGCTACGGTCAGAAGCATGTCCTAAAATGGCAAGACATGCCCAGTGGCGCAGCGAGTGAAATAGTCGCCAAGGCCGGTGGGCTATAGCCTTTGATGCAGGGGGTTGGGGAGGCGTTGAGAGCTCTGTCGTCGAAAATGGGTACAGTCAGTTCAAGGGTCCTCGCGTGCCCAGTGGGAGGCTTAGGTCAGGGCCTGCCCTAAAATGGCCAGAAATGCCAGTGGCGCAACGTGAAATAGTCATGAGGCGGTGGGCTATAGCCTTTAGTCTGCAGGGGTTGGGAGGGGTTTGAGGCTCAGTGGTCGTGAAATGGAGTCACAGTCTTTTAGAGGGTCCTCGTGTGCTTGGTGGGAGGCTCTGATCAGAAGCCTGCCGTAAAATGTATGAAAATGCCCACCAGGCAGCGTCAAATAGTCGCCCGAGGCATGTGGGCTATAGCCCTTGGTCATGAGGTTGGGAGCGTGTTTGGGGGCCCTGGTCGTCGGAAATGGGTACAGTCTTTTCGAGGGGTCTCGCGTGCCCCGGGGGAGGCAACAGTACGAAGCCTGCCCTAAAATGGCGAGACATCATGGCGCAGCGCGTGAAATAATGTGAGGCCGGTGGGCTATAGCCTTTGGTCCATGAGGGGTTGGGAGGGGCGTTCGGGGCTCTGGGTGTCGAAATGGGTACAGTCTTTTCGAGGGTCTCGTGTACCCATTGGGAGGCTCTGATCAGAGAGCCTGCCCTCAAATGGCAAGAAATGCCAGCGCCATGGCAAATAGTTACCGAGGCCGGTGGGCTATAGCCTTTGGTCCGCGGGGGTGGGGGTGGGGTTTCGGGGGCCTCTAGTCGTCAGAAATGGGTGCAGTCTTTTCGAGGGTCCTTGTGTGCCCAGTGGGAGGCTACGGTCAGAAACACGCCTAAAATGGCAAGACATGCCCAGCTGGCGTGAAATAGTCACCGGGGCGGTGGGCTATAGCTTTGGTCATGAGGGGTTGGGAGGGGCGTTGGGGCTCTGGGCGTCCGAAATGGGTACAGTCTTTTCGAGCGTCCTCGTGTGCCCAGTGGGAGGCAGTCGAAGCCTGCCTAAAATAACAAGACATACCCAGCAAGCAGCGCGTGAAATAATCACGAGGCGGTGGGCTATAGCCTTTGGTCATGAGGGTTGGGGAGGGTTTGAGGGGCTCAGTGGCAGAAATGGGTCTGATCTTTGGAGGGTCGTCGTGTGCCCAGTCGGAGGCGAAGGTAAGAAGCCTGCCCTAAAATGGCAAGAAATGTCCAGCGGGCTTGGCGCGTGAAATAATCGCCATGGGGCGGTGGGCTATAGCCTTTGGTCGGCGGGGGTTGGGGAGCGTCGTTCGGGGGCTCTGTGCGTCGGAAATGGGTACAGTCTTTTCGAGGGTCCTCGTGTGCCCAGTGGGAGGCTACGATCAGAAGCCTGCCCTAAAATGGCAAGACATTCCCAGCATGGCAGCGCGTGAAATAGTCAAGGCAGTGGGCTATAACTTTGGTCCCATGAGGGTTGGGAGGGGTTTCGGGGGCTCTGGTCGTCAGAAATGGGTACGGTCTTTTAGAGGGTCCTCGTGTGCCCGGTGGGAGGCTACGGTCACAAGCCTGCCGTAAAATGGCACGAAATGCCCACCGACGCAGCGCGTCAAATAGTCGCCGAGGCATGTGGGCTATAGCCCTTGGTCCGCGGGGGTTGGGGAACGTGTTTCGGGGGCTCTGGTCATCGGAAATGGGTACAGTCTTTTCGAGGGTCCTCGTGTGCCTAGTGGGAGGCTACGGTCAGAAGCCTGCCCTAAAATGGCAAGACATACCCAGCGGCGCAGCGCGTGAAATAGTCGCCGAGGCCGGTGGGCTATAGCCTTTGGTCCGCGGGGGTTGGGGAGGGGCGTTCGAGGGCTCTGGGTGTCCGAAATGGGTACAGTCTTTTCGATGGTCCTCGTGTACCCAGTGGGAGGCTACGATCAGAGGCCTGCCGTCAAATGGCAAGAAATGCCCAGCGGCGCACTGCGGTAAATAGTCACCGAGGCCGGTGGGCTATAGCCTTTGGTCCGTGGGGGTTGGGGAGGGTTTGAGGGGCTCTGGTCATGAGGAAATGGGTACAGTGGGTCCTCGTGTGGCCGGTGGGAGGCTACGGTCGAAGCACTGCCCTAAAATGGCAAGACATGCCCAGTAGCGTGCGTGAAATAAGTCATGAGGCAGGTGGGCTATAACTGGTCCATGAGGGGTTAGGGAGGGTTTCGTTGGCTTTGGTTGTCGGAAATATGTACAGTCTTTTCAAGGGTCGTCGTGTGCCCGGTGGGAGGCTCTGACGAAGCCACTAAAATGGCAAAAATGCCAATGGCGCGTGAAATAATCAGCAGGCCGGTGGGCTATAGCCTTTGGTCCGTGGGGGTTGGGGAGGGGGTTTCGGGGGCTCTGGTCATTGGAAATGGGTACAGACGTTTCAAGGGTCCTCGTGTGCCCAGTGGGAGGCTACGGTCAGGCACGCCTAAAATGGCAAGAAATGCCAGTAGGCCGGCGTGAAATTCTCACCGAGGCGGTGGGCTATAGCCTGGTCATGAGGGGTTGGGGAGGGGTTTGAGGCTTTGGTTGTCAGAAATATGTACAGTCTTTTCAAGGGTCGTCGTGTACTTGGGTGGGAGGCTCTGACGAAGCACACTACTAAAATGGCAAAAATGCCAGTTGGCGTGAAATAGTCGCCGAGCCCGGTGGGCTATAGCCTTTGGTCCGCGGGGGTTGGGGAGGGGGTTTCGGGGGCTCTGGTCATCGGAAATGGGTACAGACTTTTCAAGGGCCCTCGTGTGCCCAGTGGGAGGCTACGGTCAGAGGCCTGCCCTAAAATGGCAAGAAATGCCAGTGGCCTTGAAATAGTCACCAGGCGGTGGGCTATAGCCTTTGGTCAGCGGGGGTTGGGGAGGGTTTGAGGGCTCTGGTCGTCGGAAATATGTACAGTCTTTTCGAGGGTCGTCGTGTGCCCAGTGGGAGGCTCTGACGAGCACAGCCTAAAATGGCAAGAAATGCCCACAGTAGCGTGAAATAGTCGCATGGGCAGTCGGCTATGTGCTAGTCATGAGGGGTTGGGGAGGGGTTTGGAGTTCTGGTCGTCGAAAATGGGTACAGTGTTTCGAGGTCTCGTTTGCCAGTGGGAGGCTACGGTCAAGCACATGCCTAAAATAACAAGACATACCAGTGGCCTTGTGCGTGAAATAATCAGAGGCCGGTGGGCTATAGCCTGGTCCTCGGGGTTGGGAAGGCGTTCGGGGCTCTGATTGTCGAAATGGGTACAGATTTTTGAGGTCCTTGTGTACCAAGTGGGAGGCTCTGATCAGGCACTAAAATGGCAAGAAATGCCAGTGGCGTGACAAATAGTCACCAAGGCGGTGGGCTATAGCTGGTCAGTAGGAGGTTGGGAGGGTTTGAGGGGCTCACAGTCGTCGGAAATATGTACAGTCTTTTCGAGGTCCTCCACTGTGCAGTGGGAGGCTCTGATCAGAGGCACGCCTAAAATGGCAAGAAATGCTCGCGGCGCAGCTGCAGTAAATAGTCATAGGGCCGGTGGGCTATAGCTTTAGTCCGTGGGGGTTGGGAGGGGTTTGGGGCTCAGTGGCGAGAAATGGGTCTGATCTTTGGAGGTCCTCGTGTGCCCGGTCGGAGGCGAAGGTCGAGCTTGCCCTAAAATGGCAAGAAATGTCCAGTGGCCTTGTAGCGTGAAATAATCATGAGACCGGTGGGCTATAGACTTTGGTCAGGGGTTGGGAGGGTTTGAGGGCTCACAGTCGTGAAAATGGGTACAGTCTTTTCGAGGTCCTCGTGTGCGAGTGGGAGGCTCTGGTCAGAGGCCTGCCCTAAAATGGCAAGAAATTCCAGTGGCGCAGTCACGGAAATAGTCAAGGGCGATTGGGCTGTGCTTTGGTCATGAGGGGCTGGGAGGCGTTCGTGGGCTCTGGGCGTCCAAAATGGAGTCTGAGTCTTTTCGGTCCTCCATGTACCCAGTGGGAGGCTACTGATCAGGCCTGCCCTAAAATGGCAAGAAATGCCAATGACGCACTGCAGTAAATAGTCACCAAGGGCAGTGGGCTATAACTTTGGTCCGTGGGGGTTGGGAGGGTTTGGGGGCTCAGTGGCGAAATGGGTCTGATCTTTTGGAGGGTCCTCGTGTGGGCAGTGGGAGGCTACGGTCGAAGCACTGCCCTAAAATGGCAAGACATGCCCGTAGCCTTGTGCGCGTGAAATAGTCTGTGTGGCCTGTGGGCTATAGCCTTTGGTCCTCTAGGGTTGGGGATGGGATTTCGGGGGCTCTGGTAGTCGGAAATATGTACAGTCTTTTAGAAGGTCCTAGTGTGTGATCGGGCGAGGTCAAGCCTGCCAAAATGGCAAGAAATGTCCATGGCTTGGCGCGTGAAATAATCGCGAGGCGGTGGGCTATAACCTTTGGTCCTTGAGGGTTGTGGAGCGGCGTTCGGGGCTTTGTGCATCGGAAATGGGTACAGTCTTTTCGAGGGTCCTCGTGTGCTTGATGGGAGGCTCACAGTCAAGCCTGCCCTAAAATGGGAAGACATGCCAGTGGCGCGCGTGAAATAGTCACAAGGCAGTGGGCTATAGCCTAGTCCATGAGGGTTGGGAGGCGGTGTTCGGGTTCATGCGTCGAAAATGGGTACAGTCATTTCATGGGTCTCGCGTGCCCAGTGGGAGGCTCTGATCAGGGGCCTGCCTAAAATGGCAAGAAATACCAGTGGCCTTGTGCGTGAAATAGTCATGAGGCGGTGGGTTATAGCCTTTGGTCCATGAGGGTTGGGAGGAGGTTTGAGGGGCTCTGGTGTCAGAAATGGAGTGCAGTCTTTTAGAGGGTCCTCGTGTGCCCGGTGGGAGGCTACTGATCAGGCTTCTTGCCGTAAAATGTACAAAATGCCCAGCTTGGGCAGTAGCGTCGAATAAGTCGGAGGCATGTGGGCTATAGCCTTTGGTCATGCGGGGGTTGGGGAGCGTGTTTGAGGGCTCTGGTCTTGAGTGGGTGAGTCTTTTCGAGGTCCTCGTGTGCAGTGGGAGGCTACGGTCAAGCACTGCCCTAAAATGGCAAGACATACCCAGGCGCGCGTGAAATAGTCTCAGAGGCGGTGGGCTATAGCCTTGGTCCTCGGGGTTAGGGAGGGCGTTAGGGGCTCTGGGTGTCGAAATGGGTACAGATTTTTTGAGGGTCCTTGTGTACCAAGTGGGAGGCTACAGTCAGAGGCCTGCCCTAAAATGGCAAGAAATGCCATGGTAGCAGCTGACAAATAGTCATGAGGCGGTGGGCTATAAGCCTGGTCAGCGGGGGTTGGGAGGGGTTTCGGGGGCTCTGGTCGTGGAAATATGTACAATCATTTGAGGTCCTCACAGCCCAGTGGGAGGCTGATCAGAGGCTGCCCTAAAAAATGGAAATGCCAATGACGCACTGCAGTAAATAGTCCAGCCAATGGGGGTTGGGGAGGGGTTTGGGGCTCACAGTGCAGAAATGGTCTGATCTTTTGGAGGGTCCTCGTGTGCCCAGTCGGGCGAAGGTCAAGCTTGCCCTAAAATGGCAAGAAATGCCCAAGGCCGCAGCGCGTGAAATAGTCACCGAGGCCGGTGGGCTATAGCCTTTGGTCCGCGGGGGTTGGGGAGGGGGTTTAGGGGGCTCTGGTCGTCAAAAATGGGTACAGTCTTTTCGAGGGTCCTCGTGTGCCCAGTGGGAGGCTACAGTCAGAGGCCTGCCCTAAAAGGGCAAAAAATACCCAGCGGCGCAGTCACGGGTAATAGTCACAAGGCGGTGGGCTATAGCCTTTGGTCATGAGGTGGGAGGCGTTCGTGGGCTCTGGGCGTCGAAATGGGTACAGTCTTTTGAGGTCCTCCTGTGCCAGTGGGAGGCTACAGTCAGAGCCTGCCCTAAAATGGCAAGAAATGCCAGTGCGCCTGCAGTAAATAGTCACCGAGGCCGGTGGGCTATAGCCTGGTCCGTGGGGGTTGGGAGGGTTTGAGGGGCTGCAGTGGCGAAATGGGTCTGATCTTTGGAGGGTCCTCGTGTGGGCGGTGGGAGGCTACAGTCGAAGCACGCCTAAAATAGCAAGACATGCCAGTAGTGGCCTTGGCCAGCTGAAATAGTCTCTGAGGCAGGTGGGCTGTTGCCTTTGGTCCTTGAGGGTTGGGAGGGATTTAAGGGGCTCAGTCGTGAGGAAATATGTACAGTCTTTTGAAGGTCCTCGTGTACTTGATCGGAGAAGCGAAGGTCAGAAGCACACCGTAAAATGTGAAATGCCCGGTAGCAGTAACGTCAAATAATCAGCCGGCACATGGGCTCTGTGCTTTGGTCCACAGGGGTTGGGAAAGCGTGTTTGGGGCTCAGTGCGTCAGGAAATGGGTACAGTCTTTTCGAGGGTCCTCGTGTACTTGATGGGAGGCTCGATCAAAAGCCTGCCCTAAAATGGCAAGAAATGCCTAGCGGTATGGCAACGTGAAATAGTCTCAGGGCCGGTCGGCTATAGCCTTTGGTCCGCGGGGGTGTGGGAGGGGTTTCGGGGCCTCTGTTTGTCAGAAATGGGTACAGTCTTTTCGAGGGTCCTCGTGTGCCCGATGGGAGGCCTACAGTCGAGCCTGCCCTAAAATGGCAAAAGGAACAGCGGTGCAGCGTGAAATAATCGCCTTGAGCCGGTGGGCTATAGCTTTGGTCATGAGGTTGGGGAGGGTTCGGGGCTCTGGTCGCCAGAAATGGGTACAGTCTTTTGGAGGGTCCTCGTGTGGCCAGTGGGAGGCTACGGTCAGAAGCCTGCACTAAAATGGTAAGAAATGCCCAGCGGCGCAGCGCGGTAAATAGTCACCGAGGCCGGTGGGCTATAGCCTTTGGTCCGTGGGGGTTGGGGAGGGGGTTTCGGGGGCTCTGTTCGTCAGAAATGGGTACAGTCTTTTCAAGGGTCTTCGTGTGCCCAGTGGGAGGCTTCGGTCAGAAGCCTGCCATAAAATGGCAAGACATACCCAGTGACATGGCGTGAAATAGTCATAGGGCGGTGGCTATAGCCTGGTCTGCGGGGTTGGGCGGGGTTTCGGTGGCTACGGCCGTGAAATGGGTACTGATCTTTTCAAGCGTCTCGTGTGCCCGGTGGGAGGCTACGGTCAGAGGCCTGCCCTAAAATGGCAAGAAATATCAGCAGGCGCAGCACGTGGAAATAATCGCCGAGGCGGTTGGTCTATAGATTTTGGTCCGCGGGGGTTGGGCAGGGGGTTACAGGGCTCGGGGCATGCCGGAAATGGGTCAGTCTTTTGAGTGTCCTCATGTGCCCAGTGGGATTCTACGGAGGGCTGCCCTAAAAGGGCAAGAAATGCCAGCGATGAGCGTCTGAAATACTCGTCAAGGCCTGTGGGCTATAGCCTTTGGTCCGCGGGGGGTGGCGAGTGGCGTTCTGGGGCTCTGGGCGTAAGAAATGGGTACAGTCTTTTCGAGGGTCCTCGTGTGCCCAGTGGGAGGCTACAGTCAAAAGCCTGCCCTAATATGGCAAGACATGCCCAGTGGCGCAGCGCGTGAAATAGTCGCTGAGGCCGGTGGGCTATAGCCTTTGGTCCGCGGGGGTTAGGGAGGGGCGTTCGGGGGCTCTCGGCGTCGGAATGGGTGCAGTCTTTTCGAGGGTCCTCCTGCACCCAGTGCGAGACTACTGATTAGAGCCTTCCCAAAAATGGCAAGAAATACCAGTGACCCAGTAGCGTGAAATAGTTAGGCCGGTGGGCTATAGCACAGTCCATTGGGGTTGGGAGGAGTTAAGGGCTCAGGGCATGGTGGTACAGTCCTTTGAGGTCCTCGTGTGCCCAGATGGGAGGCTACGGTCAGAGGCTGCCTAAAAAGGGCAAGAAATGCCAATGATGCAGCGTCTTGAAATAATCGTCGAGGCCGGTGGGCTATAGCTGGTCATGAGGGTTGGGAGGGGCGTTCTAGGGCTCACAGGCGTCGGAAATGGGTCTGCAGTCTTTTCGAGGTCCTTGTGTGCCCAGTGGGAGGCTACGGTCAGAGGCATGCCTAAAATGGCAGAAATGCCAGTGACACGTGAAATAGTCGCGGTCGGTGTGCTATAGCCTTTGGTCCATGCGGGGTTGGGAGGGTGTTTATGGGGCTCACAGTGGGTCGGAAATGGAGTGCGGTCTTTTCGAGGTCCTCGTGTGCCCAGATGGGAGGCTCTGGTCAGAAGCCTGCCCTAAAATAACAAGACATGCCAGTGGCGCAGCGTGAAATAGTCGCCGAGGCGGTGGGCTATAACTTTGGTCCCAGCGGGGGTTGGGAGGGGTTTAGAGGGCTCAGTGGGAAATGGGTGCAGTCTTTTCGAGGGTCCTCGTGTGCCTAGTGGGAGGCTACGGTCAGAAGCCTGCCCTAAAATGTGAGACATGCCCAGCTAGCTGTGCGTGAAATAGTCGCCGAGGTCGGTGGGCTATAGCCTTGGTCCCGTGGGGTTGTGGAGGGCGTCGGAAATGGGTGCAGTCTTTTGAGGGTCGTCTTGTGCCCGTGGGAGGCTACAGTCAGAGGCCTGCCCTAAAATGACAAGAAATGCCAGCAGGCGCAACACGTGAAATAGTCACGAGGCGGTGGGCTATAACCTTTGGTCATGAGGGTTGGGGAGGGTTTGGGGGCTCAGTGCGTCAGAAATGGGTCAGTCTTTTCGAGGGTCCTCGTGTGCCCAGATGGGAGGCTCTGGTCAAGCCTGCCCTAAAATGGCAAGACATGCCCAGTGGTAGCGCCTTGGCGTGAAATAATCGCCAGTCGGTGGGCTATAGCCTTTGGTCCGCGGGGGTTGGGGAGGGGCGTTCGGGGGCTCTGGGTGTCCGAAATGGGTACAGTCTCTTCGAGGGTCCTCGTCTGCCCAGTGGGAGGCTACGGTCAGAAGCCTGCCCTAAAATGGTAAGAAATACCCAGCGGCGCATCGCGTGAGATAGTCAGAGGGCAGGTGGTCTATAAGCCTTTGGTCCATGAGGGGTTGGGAAGGGGTTGGGGTTCTGGTGAAATCGGGTACAGTCGTGGGAGGCTACGGTCAGAGGCCTGCGCTAACAGGGCAAGAAATGCCCGGCGTCGCAGCGCGTGAAATGGTAACCGAGGCCGGTGGGCTATAGCCTTTGGTCATGAGGTTGGGAAGGAAGTTACAGGGCTCTGGGCGTCGGAAATGGGTGCAGTCTTTTCGAGGGTCCTCGTGTGCCAGTGGGAGGCTCTGATCAGGCCTGCCTAAAATAACAAGAAATGCCCAGCAGTGATGCGTGAAATAGTCATGAGGCAGGTGGGCTATAGCCTTTGGCCGGGGGTTGGGAAGGGCGTTAGAGGGCTCAGGTGTGGAAATGGGTACAGTCTTTTCGAGGTCCTCGCATACCGAGTGTGAGGCTCTGATCGGGGCCTGCCTTAAAATGTGAAATGCCCAGTGACCTGCGTGAAATAATCATGCCCGAGGCCGGTGGGATATAGCCTTTAGTCTGCAGGGGTTGGGAGGCGTCGGAAATGGGTACTGTCTTTTCGAGGTCCTCGTGTGCCCGTGGGAGGCTCTGGTCAGAGGCCTGCCTAAAATGACAAGAAATGCCAATGGCGCGCGTGAAATAATCACGAGGGCCGGTGGGCTATATCGCCTTTGGTCCCATGAGGTTGGGGAGGGTTTGAGGCTCAGGTCGTGAAATGGAGTCTGAGTCTTTTCGAGGGTCCTCGTGTGCCCAGTGGGAGGCTACGGTCAGAAGCCTGCCCTAAAATGGCAAGACATGCCCAGCTAAGCAGCGCGTGAAATAGTCGCCAAGGCCAGTGGGCTATAGCCTTTGGTCCGCGGGGGTTGGGGAGGGGCGTTCGGGGGCTCTGGGCGTCCAAAATGGGTACAGTCTTTTCGGGGGTCCTCGTGTACCCAGTGGGAAGCTACGGTCAGAGGCCTGCCCTAAAATGGCAAGAAATAACCAGCGGCGCAGCGCGTGAAATAGTCACCGAGCCCGGTGGGCTATAGCCTTTGGTCCGTGGGGGTTGGGGAGGGGGTTTCGGGGGCACTGGTCGTCAGAAATGGGTACAGTCTTTTCGAGGGTCCTCGTGTGCCCAGTGGGAGGCTACGGTCAGAAGCCTGCCCTAATATGGCAAGACATGCCCAGCGGCGCAGCGCGTGAAATAGTCGCCGATGCCGGTGGGCTATAGCTTTGGTCCGCGGGGATTGGGAAGGGGCGTTCGGGGGTTACATGGCGTCTGATCATTTGAGGGTCCTCGTGTACCAGTGGGAGGCTACGGTCAGAGGCCTGCCCTAAAATGGCAAGAAATGCCAGCGGTAGCCTTGCGGTAAATGATCACAGGGCGGTGGGCTATTGCCTTTGTTCCGGGGGGGTTGGGGTGGGGGTTTTGGGGGACACTGGTCGTCGGAAATGGGTACAGTCTTTTCGAGGGTCCTCGTGTGCCCAGTGAGAGGCGACGGTCAGAAACCTGCCCTAAAATGGCAAGAAATGTCAGGCGTGGTATAGTGTTTAGCTTCGCGGGGGTTGGGGAGGGCGTTAGGGAGCTCTGGGTGTCGGAAATTGGTACCGTCTTTTCGAGGTCTCAGCGTGCCCTTGGGAGGCTCTGGTCAGGGCCTGCCTAAAATGGCAAGAAATGCACATGAGGCCAGCGTGAAATAATCATGAGGCAGTGGGATATAAATTTGGTCTGTGGGGTTGGGAGTGGCGTGGGAAATGGGTACAGTCTTTCGAGGTCCTCGTGTGCCGTGGGAGGCTCTGGCAGAGGCCTGCCTAAAATGACAAGAAATTCCAGTGGCGCAGCGCGTGGAAATAGTCACCGAGGCAGTGGGCTATAGCCTTTGGTCCCTTGAGGTTGGGGAGGGGTTTGGGGGCTCAGTGCGTCAGAAATGGAGTGCAGTCTTTTCGACAGCCCTCGTGTGCCCTTGATGGGAGGCTACGGTCGAGGCCTGCCTAAAATGGCAAGAAATGCCAGTGGTGCAGCCTTGGTAAATAGTCACCGAGGCCAGTGGGCTATAGCCTTTGGTCCGTGGGGGTTGGGGAGGGGGTTTCGGGGACTCTGTTCGTCAGAAATGGGTACAGTCTTTTCGAGGGTCCTCGTGTGCCCAGTGGGACGCTATGGTCAGAAGCATGCCCTAAAATGGCAAGACATGCCGTGCGCAGCGTGGAAATAAGTCGCCGAGGCGGTGGGCTATAGCCTTTGGTCCTTGGCGGTTAGGGAGAGGTTTGGGGGCTCTGGTGAGTGAAATGGGTACAGTCATTCGAGGGTCCTCGTGTGCCCGATGGGAGGCTCTGGTCGAGGCACATGCCCTAAAATGGTAAAAATGCCAGCCAGTGGCGCAGTGGAAATAGTCACGAGGCCGGTGGGGTATATGCTGATCCATGAGGGTTGGGAGCGTGTTTGGGGCTCTCTGGTCGCCAGGAAATGGGTACAGTCTTTTTGAGGGTCTCGGATGCCAGTGGGAGGCTACGGTCAAAAGCCTGCCTAAAATGGAAAGACATGCCAGTGGCGCGCGTGAAATAAGTCACAGGCGGTGGGCTATTGCCTTTGGTCCGCGGGGGTTGGGGAGGGGCGTTCGGGGGCTCTGGGTGTCCGAAATGGGTACAGCCATTTCGAGGGTCCTCGATTACACAGTGGGAGGCTACGGTCAGGCCTGCCCTCAAATGGCAAGAAATGCTTGGCCAGTGCGGCAAATAGTCACCAAGGCGGTGGGCTATAGCTGGTCTGAGGGATTGGGGGGGGGTTTCGGGGGCTCTAGTCGTCAGAAATGGGTACGGTCTTTTCGAGGTTTCTCGTGTGCCCAGTGGGAGGCTACAGTTGAAGCCTGCCTAAAATGGCAAAACAGGCCAAGCGCGCGCGTGAAATAATCGCCAAGGCGGTGGGCTATAGCTTTGGTCCGAGGCTTGGGGAGGGCGTTCGGGGGCTCTGTACGTCCGAAATGGGTACAGTCTTTTCGAGGGTCTCGTGTACCCATTGGGAGGCTCTGATCAGAGCCTCCCCTAAAATGGCAAGAATTGCCCCGCGGCGACGCGGGTTAAATCGTCCCCGCGGCGGGTGGGCTTTTGCCTTGGGTCGGGGGGGGTGGGGGCGGGGGTTTCAAGGGTCTTCGTGTGCCCAGTGGGAGGCTTCGGTCAGAAGCCTGTCCTAAAATGGCATGACATACCCAGCGGCGCAGCGCGTGAAATAGTCACCGAGGCCGGTGGGCTATAGCCTTTGGTCCCATGAGGGTTGGGAGGGATTTGAGGGCTCTGGTGCAGAAATGGGTACAGTCTTTGGAGGGTCCTCGTGTGCCCAGTCGGAGGCGAAGGTACGAAGCCTGCCCTAAAATGGCAAGAAATGTCCCAGTAGCATGGCTGAAATAATCGCCGTTGCGGTGGGTTATAACCTTTGGTCCATGAGGTTGGGAGGCGTCGTTAGAACTCTGTCGTCGGAAATGGGTACAGTCTTTTGAGGGTCCTCGTGTGCCCAGATGGGAGGCTTGATCAAGCCTGCCTTAAAATAACAAGACATACCCAGCAGCGTGAAATAGTCACGGGCGGTGGGCTATAGCTTTAGTCATGAGGCTTGGGGAGGGGCGTTCGGGGCTCTGTCGTCGAAATGGGTACAGTCTTTTCGAGGTCCTCGTGTACCCATTGGGAGGCTGATCAGAGCCTGCCCTAAAATGGCAAGAAATGTCCAGCGCATGGCGTGAAATAATCGCCGTTGCGGTGGGCTATAGCCTTTGGTCCGAGGGGTTGGGAGGCGTCGTTCGGGAGCTCTGCGTCGGAAATGGGTACAGTCTTTTCGAGGGTCCTCGTGTGCCCAGTCGGAGGCGAAGGTCAGAAGCCTGCCCTAAAATTGCAAGAAATGTCCAGCGGCGCAGCGCGTGAAATAGTCGCCGAGGCCGGTGGGCTATAGCCTTTGGTCCGCGGGGGTTGGGGAGGGGATTTCGGGGGCTCTGGTCGCCAGAAATGGGTACAGTCTTTTGGAGGGTCCTCGTGTGCCCAGTCGGAGGCGAAGGTCAGAAGCCTGCCCTAAAATGGCAAGAAATGTCCAGCGGCGCAGCGCGTGAAATAGTCGCCGTTAACGGTGGGCTATAGCCTTTGGTCCGCGGGGGTTGGGGAGCGTCGTTCGGGGGCTCTGTGCGTCGGAAATGGGTACAGTCTTTTCGAGGGTCCTCGTGTGCCCAGTGGGATGCTACGGTCAGAAGCCTGCCCTAAAATGGAAAGACATGCCCAGCATGGCAGCGCGTGAAATAGTCACCGAGGCCGGTGGGCTATAGCCTTTGGTCATGAGGGGTTGGGAGGGGTTTGGGGCTCACAGTCGTCGAAATGGGTGCAGTCTTTTGGAGGGTCTCGTGTGGCGGTGAGAGGCTCTGATCGAAGCACATCCTAAAATGGCAAGACATGCCAGTGGCGCGGTAGCGTGAAATAATCGCCAAGGCGGTGGGCTATAGCCTTTGATCCTTGAGGGGTTGGGGAGGCGGCGTTCGGGGCTCTGTCGTCGAAAATGGGTACAGTCATTTTAAGGGTCCTCGCGTGCGGATGGGAGGCTCTGGTCGGGGCACACCTAAAATGGCCGAAATGCCAATGGCCGTGTAGCGTGAAATAATCGCCAAGGCGGTGGGCTATAATAGTCATGCGGGGTTGGGGAGGGGTTTTCGGGGGCTCTGGTCGTCAGAAATGGGTACGGTCTTTTAGAGGGTCCTCGTGTGCCCGGTGGGAGGCTACGGTCAGAAGCCTGCCGTAAAATGGCACGAAATGCCCACCAGCGTTCGGGGGCTCTGTGCGTCGAAAATGGGTACAGTCATTTCAAGGGTCCTCGCGTGCCCAGTGGGAGGCTACGGTCAGGGCCTGCCCTAAAATGGCCAGAAATGCCCAGCGGCGCAGCGCGCGAAATAGTCGCCGAGGCATGTGGGCTATAGCCCTTGGTCCAGAGGTTGGGAGCGTGTTTGAGGGGCTGCAGTGGGCGGAAATGGGTACAGTCTTTTCGAGGGTCCTCGTGTGCCCAGTGGGTGGCTACGGTCAGAAGCCTGCCCTAAAATGGCAAGACATACCCAGCGGCGCGCGTGAAATAGTCACCAAGGCGGTGGGCTATAGCCTTGGTCCTTGAGGGGTTGGGGAGGCGTTCGGGGCTCTGGGTGTCGAAATGGGTACAGTCTTTTGAGGTCTCGTGTACCCAGTGGGAGGCTACTGGTCAGAGGCCTGCCCTCAAATGGCAAGAAATGCCCAGTGGCGTGACAAATAATCACCGGGCAGTGGGCTATAACTGGTCCATGAGGGGTTGGGGTGGGGTTTCGGGGCTCTGAGTCGTCAGAAATGGGTGCAGTCTTTTCGAGGTCCTAGTGTGCCCGGTGGGAGGCTGATTGAAACACTGCCCTAAAATGGCTTGACATGCTTGACAGCGCAGCAGTAAATAGTCAAGGCGGTGGGCTATAGCCTTTGGTGCATGGGGGCTGGGAGGGGGTTTGAGGGCTCTGTTAAGTCAGAAATGGGTACAGTCTTTTCAAGGGTCTTCGTGTGCCCAGTGGGAGGCTTCGGTCAGCACATGCCTAAAATAACAAGACATACCCAGTAGCGCGTGAAATAATCACGAGGCGGTGGGCTATAGCCTTTGGTCATGAGGGTTGGGGAGGGGTTTGGGGCTCACAGTGCGTCAGTCTTTGGAGGGTCCTCGTGTGGCGGTGGGAGGCTACGGTCAAGCACTGCACTAAAATGGTAAAAATGCCCAGGCGCAGCCTTGGTAAATAATCACAGCGGTGGGCTATAGCCTTTGGTCCGTGGGGGTTGGGGAGGGGTTTGAGGCTCTGTTAAATGAAATGGGTACAGTCTTTTCAAGAGGTCTTCGTGTGCCCAGTGGGAGGCTTCGGTCACAAGCCTGCCGTAAAATGGCAAGACATACCCAGCGGCGCAGCGCGTGAAATAGTCACCGAGGCCGGTGGGCTATAGCCTTTGGTCCGCGGGGGTTGGGGAGGGGGTTTCGGGGGCTCTGGTCGCCAGAAATGGGTACAGTCTTTTGGAGGGTCCTCGTGTGCCCAGTCGGAGGCGAAGGTCAGAAGCCTGCCCTAAAATGGCAAGAAATGTCCAGCGGCGCAGCGCGTGAAATAGTCGCCGTTGCCGGTGGGCTATAGCCTTTGGTCCGCGGGGGTTGGGGAGCGTCGTTCGGGGGCTCTGTGCGTCGGAAATGGGTACAGTCTTTTCGAGGGTCCTCGTGTGCCCAGTGGGAGGCTTCGGTCAGAAGCCTGCCCTAAAATGGCAAGACATACCCAGCAGCGCAGCGCGTGAAATAGTCACCGAGGCCGGTGGGCTATAGCCTTTGGTCCGCGGGGGTTGGGGAGGGGGTTTCGGGGGCTCTGGTCGCCATAAATGGGTACAGTCTTTTGGAGGCTCCTCGTGTGCCCAGTCGGAGGCGAAGGTCAGAAGCCTGCCCTAAAATGGCAAGAAATGTCCAGCGGCGCAGCGCGTGAAATAGTCGCCGAGGCCGGTGGGCTATAGCCTTTGGTCCGCGGGGGTTGGGGAGCGTCGTTCGGGGGCTCTGTGCGTCGGAAATGGGTACAGTCTTTTCGAGGGTCCTCGTGTGCCTAGAGGGAGGCTACGGTCAGAAGCCTGCCCTAAAATGGCAAGACATGCCCAGCATGGCAGCGCGTGAAATAGTCACCGAGGCCGGTGGGCTATAGCCTTTGGTCCGCGGGGGTTGGGGTGGGGGTTTCGGGGCTCTGGTCATCAGAAATGGGTACAGTCTTTTGGAGGGTCCTCGTGTGGCCAGTGGGAGGCTACGGTCAGAAGCATGTCCTAAAATGGCAAGACATGCCCAGTGGCGCAGCGAGTGAAATAGTCGCCAAGGCCGGTGGGCTATAGCCTTTGGTACGCGGGGGTTGGGGAGCGGCGTTCGGGGGCTCTGTGCGTCGAAAATGGGTACAGTCATTTCAAGGGTCCTCGCGTGCCCAGTGGGAGGCTACGGTCAGGGCCTGCCCTAAAATGGCCAGAAATGCCAGCATAGCGTGAAATAGTCGCCCAAGGCGGTGGGCTATAGCCTGGTCCGAGGGGTTGGGGAGGGTTTTGGGGCTCAGTCGTCAGGAAATGGAGTGCAGTCTTTTAGAGGTCCTCGTGTGCCCGGTGGGAGGCTACGGTCAGAAGCCTGCCGTAAAATGGCACGAAATGCCCAGCGCAGTATCAAATAGTCGCCGAGGCATGTGGGCTATAGCCCTTGGTCCGCGGGGGTTGGGGAACGTGTTTCGGGGGCTCTGGTCGTCGGAAATGGGTACAGTCTTTTCGAGGGTCCTCGTGTGCCCAGTGGGAGGCTACGGTCAGAAGCCTGCCCTAAAATGGCAAGACATACGCAGCGGCGCAGCGCGTGAAATAGTAGCCGAGGCCGGTGGGCTATAGCCTTTGGTCCGCGGGGGTTGGGGAGGGGCGTTCGGGGGCTCTGGGTGTCCGAAATGGGTACAGTCTTTTCGAGGGTCCTCGTGTACCCAGTGGGAGGCTACGGTCAGAGGCCTGCCCTCAAATGGCAAGAAATGCCCAGCGGCGCAGCGCGGCAAATAGTCACCGAGGCCGGTGGGCTATAGCCTTTGGTCCGCGGGGGTTGGGGTGGGGGTTTCGGGGGCTCTAGTCGTCAGAAATGGGTGCAGTCTTTTCGAGGGTCCTCGTGTGCCCAGTGGGAGGCTACGGTCAGAAACCTGCCCTAAAATGGCAAGACATGCCCAGCAGCGCAGCGCGTGAAATAGTCACCGGGGCCGGTGGGCTATAGCTTTGGTCATGAGGGTTGGGAGGGGCGTTGGGGGCTCTACAGGCGTCGAAATGGGTACAGATCTTTTCGAGGGTCTCGTGTGCCCAGTGGGAGGCTTGTCAAGCCTGCCCTAAAATAACAAGACATACCCAGCAGCGCGTGAAATAATCACAAGGGCGGTGGGCTATAGCACTTTGGTCATGAGGGGTTGGGGAGGGTGTTTGGGGCTCACAGTGCATGAAATGGGTACAGTCTTTTGGAGGGTCCTCGTGTGCCCAGTCGGAGGCGAAGGTCAGAAGCCTGCCCTAAAATGGCAAGAAATGTCCAGCGGCGCAGCGCGTGAAATAGTCGCCGAGGCCGGTGGGCTATAGCCTTTGGTCGGCGGGGGTTGGGGAGCGTCGTTCGGGGGCTCTGTGCGTCGGAAATGGGTACAGTCTTTTCGAGGGTCCTCGTGTGCCCAGTGGGAGGCTACGATCAGAAGCCTGCCCTAAAATGGCAAGACATTCCCAGCATGGCAGCGCGTGAAATAGTCACCGAGGCCGGTGGGCTATAGCCTTTGGTCCGCAGGGGTTGGGGAGGGGGTTTCGGGGGCTCTGGTCGTCAGAAATGGGTACGGTCTTTTAGAGGGTCCTCGTGTGCCCGGTGGGAGGCTACGGTCACAAGCCTGCCGTAAAATGGCACGAAATGCCCACCGACGCAGCGCGTCAAATAGTCGCCGAGGCATGTGGGCTATAGCCCTTGGTCATGAGGGTTAGGGGCGTGTTTGAGGGGCTCTGGTCATGAAATGGGTACAGTCTTTTCGAGGGTCCTCGTGTGCCTAGTGGGAGGCTACGGTCAAGCCTGCCCTAAAATGTGCAAGACATACCCATGGCGCAGCAGCGTGAAATAGTCATGAGGCCGGTGGGCTGTGCTGGTCCATGAGGTTGGGAGGGCGTTGAGGGGCTCTGGGTGTCAGGAAATGGGTACAGTCTTTTCGATGGTCTCGTGTGTAGCGGTGGGAGGCTACGATCAGGAGGCCTGCCGTCAAATGGCAAGAAATGCCAGCGCTTTCTGCGGTAAATAGTCACCGAGGGCGATTGGGCTATAGCCTTTGGTCCCGTGGGGGTTGGGGAGGGTTTGGGGGCTCTGGTGCATGAGAAATGGGTCTGAGTCTTTTGGAGGGTCCTCGTGTGGCCAGTGGGAGGCTACGGTCAGAAGCCTGCCCTAAAATGGCAAGACATGCCCAGCGGCGCAGCGCGTGAAATAGTCGCCGAGGCCAGTGGGCTATAGCCTTTGGTCCGCGGGGGTTGGGGAGGGGGTTTCGTTGGCTTTGGTTGTCGGAAATATGTACAGTCTTTTCAAGGGTCGTCGTGTGCCCAGTGGGAGGCTACGGCCAGAAGCCTGCCCTAAAATGGCAAAAAATGCCCAGCGGCGCAGCGCGTGAAATAGTCGCCGAGGCCGGTGGGCTATAGCCTTTGGTCCGCGGGGGTTGGGGAGGGGGTTTCGGGGGCTCTGGTCATCGGAAATGGGTACAGACGTTTCAAGGGTCCTCGTGTGCCCAGTGGGAGGCTACGGTCAGAGGCCTGCCCTAAAATGGCAAGAAATGCCAATGTGGTGGTGAAATTCTCAGGCGGTGGGCTATAGCCTTTGGTCCATGAGGTTGGGAGGGGTTGGGGGGGCTTTGGTTGTCAGAAATATGTACAGTCTTTTCAAGGGTCGTCGTGTGCCCAGTGGGAGGCTCTGACGAAGCCTGCCTAAAATGGCAAAAAAATGCCAGTGTGTTGGCCGCGTGAAATAATCGCCGAGCCGGTGGGCTATAGCCTTTAGTCCATGAGGGGGTGGGGGGGGGGTTTGGGGGGCCTCGGGTCATCGGAAATGGGTACAGACTTTTCAAGGGCCCTCGTGTGCCCAGTGGGAGGCTACGGTCAGAGGCACACCTAAAATGGCAAGAAATGCCAGTGCGGCCTTGCGGAAATAGTCACCAAGGGCGGTGGGCTATAGCCTTTGGTCAGCGAGGGGTTGGGAGGGGTTTGGGGGCTCAGTCGTCGGAAATATGTACAGTCTTTTGAGGGTCGTCGTGTGCCCGATGGGAGGCTCTGACGAAGCTGCCCTAAAATGGCAAGAAATGCCCAGCAGCACAGCGCGTGAAATAGTCGCCGAGGCCGGTCGGCTATAGCCTTTGGTCCGCGGGGGTTGGGGAGGGGGTTTCGGGGGTTCTGGTCGTCGAAAATGGGTACAGTGTTTTCGAGGGTCCTCGTTTGCCCAGTGGGAGGCTACGGTCAGAAGCCTGCCCTAAAATAGCAAGACATACCCAGCGGCGCAGCGCGTGAAATAGTCGCCGAGGCCGGTGGGCTATAGCCTTTGGTCCTCGGGGGTTGGGGAGGGGCGTTCGGGGGCTCTGGGTGTCCGAAATGGGTACAGATTTTTTGAGGGTCCTTGTGTACCAAGTGGGAGGCTACGGTCAGAGGCCTGCCCTAAAATGGCAAGAAATGCCCAGCGGCGCAGCGCGGCAAATAGTCACCGAGGCCGGTGGGCTATAGCCTTTGGTCAGCGGAGGTTGGGGAGGGGGTTTCGGGGGCTCTGGTCGTCGGAAATATGTACAGTCTTTTCGAGGGTCCTCCTGTACCCAGTGGGAGGCTACAGTCAGAGGCCTGCCCTAAAATGGCAAGAAATGCCCAGCGGCGCACTGCGGTAAATAGTCACCGAGGCCGGTGGGCTATAGCCTTTGGTCCGTGGGGGTTGGGGAGGGGGTTTCGGGGGCTCTGGTCGCCAGAAATGGGTACAGTCTTTTGGAGGGTCCTCGTGTGCCCAGTCGGAGGCGAAGGTCAGAAGCTTGCCCTAAAATGGCAAGAAATGTCCAGCGGCGCAGCGCGTGAAATAGTCGCCGAGACCGGTGGGCTATAGCCTTTGGTCCGCGGGGGTTGGGGAGGGGGTTTCGGGGGCTCTGGTCGTCGAAAATGGGTACAGTCTTTTCGAGGGTCCTCGTGTGCCGAGTGGGAGGCTACGGTCAGAGGCCTGCCCTAAAATGGCAAGAAATTCCCAGCGGCGCAGTGCGGGAAATAGTCACCGAGGCCGGTGGGCTATAGCCTTTGGTCCGCAGGGGCTGGGGAGGGGCGTTCGTGGGCTCTGGGCGTCCGAAATGGGTACAGTCTTTTCGAGGGTCCTCCTGTACCCAGTGGGAGGCTACAGTCAGAGGCCTGCCCTAAAATGGCAAGAAATGCCCAGCGGCGCACTGCGGTAAATAGTCACCGAGGCCGGTGGGCTATAGCCTTTGGTCCGTGGGGGTTGGGGAGGGGGTTTCGGGGGCTCTGGTCGCCAGAAATGGGTACAGTCTTTTGGAGGGTCCTCGTGTGGCCAGTGGGAGGCTACGGTCAGAAGCCTGCCCTAAAATGGCAAGACATGCCCAGCGGCGCAGCGCGTGAAATAGTCTCTGAGGCCAGTGGGCTATAGCCTTTGGTCCGCGAGGGGTTGGGGAGGGGATTTCGGGGGCTCTGGTCGTCGGAAATATGTCTGATCTTTTGAAGGTCCTCGTGTGCCCGGTCGGGCGAAGGTCAAGCCTGCCCAAAATGGCAAGAAATGTCAATGGCCTTGTGCGTGAAATAATCGCCGAGGCGGTGGGCTATAGCCTTTGGTCCGCAGGGGTTGTGGAGCGGCGTTCGGGGCTTTGGGCATCGGAAATGGGTACAGACTTTTGAGGGTCTCGTGTGCCCGGTGGAGGCTACGGTCGAGCCTGCATAAAATGGGAAAGACATGCCCAGGGCCTTGTGCGTGAAATAGTCAAGGCCGGTGGGCTATGTGCTGGTCCTTGAGGGGTTGGGGAGCGGTGTTCGGGGGTTCTGTGCGTCAAAAATGGGTACAGTCATTTCATGGGTCCTCGCGTGCCCAGTGGGAGGCTACGGTCAGAACCGCCTAAAATAACAAGAAATACCAGTGTAGCGTGAAATAATCATGAGGCCGGTGGGTTATAGCCTTTGGTCCGCAGGGGTTGGGGAGGAGGTTTCGGGGGCTCTGGTCGTCAGAAATGGGTACGGTCTTTTAGAGGGTCCTCGTGTGCCCGGTGGGAGGCTACGGTCAGAAGCCTGCCGTAAAATGGCACGAAATGCCCACTGGCGCAGCGCGTCAAATAGTCGCTGAGGCATGTGGGCTATAGCCTTTGGTCCGCGGGGGTTGGGGAACGTGTTTCGGGGGCTCTGGTCTTCGGAAATGGGTACAGTCTTTTCGAGGGTCCTCGTGTGCCCAGTGGGAGGCTACGGTCAGAAGCCTGCCCTAAAATGGCAAGACATACCCAGCGGCGCAGCGCGTGAAATAGTCTCCGAGGCCGGTGGGCTATAGCCTTTGGTCCTCGGGGGTTGGGGAGGGGCGTTCGGGGGCTCTGGGTGTCCGAAATGGGTACAGATTTTTCGAGGGTCCTTGTGTACCAAGTGGGAGGCTACGGTCAGAGGCCTGCCCTAAAATGGCAAGAAATGCCCAGTAGTGGCAGACAAATAGTCAAGGGCCGGTGGGCTATAGCCTGGTCAGTGAGGGGTTGGGGAGGGGTTTCGGGGCTCAGTCGTCGGAAATATGTACAGTCATTTCGAGGGTCCTCCACATGCCCGGTGGGAGGCTACGGTCAGAGGCACTGCTAAAATGGCAAGAAATGCCAGTGGCGCACTCTGATAAATAGTCACAGGCGGTGGGCTATGTCCTGGTCCGTGGGGGTTGGGAGGGGTTTGGGGGCTCTGGTGCAGAAATGGGTACAGTCTTTTGGAGGGTCCTCGTGTGCCCGGTCGAGGCGAGGTCAGAAGCTTGCCTAAAATGGCAAGAAATGTCAATGGCAGCGCGTGAAATAGTCATGAGACCGGTGGGCTATAGCCTTTGGTCCAGGGGTTGGGGAGGGGTTTCGGGGCTCACAGTGGGTGAAAATGGGTACAGTCTTTTCGAGGGTCATCGTGTGCCCAGTGGGAGGCTCTGATCGAGCCTGCCTAAAATGGCAAGAAATTCAAGCGCGATGCTGGGTAATAGTCAAGGGCAGTGGGCTGTGCCTTTAGTCCTTGAGGGAGGAGGCGTTAAGTGGGCTCACAGGCGTCGAAATGGGTCTGAGTCTTTTCGAGGGTCCTCACATGCCCGGTGGGAGGCTGATCAGAGCCTGCCACTAAAATGGCAAAAATGCCAGTGGCGCACTGATAAATAGTCACCAGGGCGGTGGGCTATAGTGCCTTTGGTCCGTGGGGGTTGGGAGGGGTTTGAGGGGCTCACGGTGGCGAAATGGGTACAGTCTTTTGGAGGGTCCTCGTGTGGGCAGTGGGAGGCTACGGTCAGAAGCCTGCCCTAAAATGGCAAGACATGCCCAGCGGCGCAGCGCGTGAAATAGTCTCTGAGGCCAGTGGGCTATAGCCTTTGGTCCGCGAGGGGTTGGGGAGGGGATTTCGGGGGCTCTGGTCGTCGGAAATATGTACAGTCTTTTCGAAGGTCCTCGTGTGCCCAGTCGGAGGCGAAGGTCAGAAGCCTGCCCAAAAATGGCAAGAAATGTCCAGCGGCGCAGCGCGTGAAATAGTCGCCGAGGCCGGTGGGCTATAGCCTTTGGTCCGCGGGGGTTGTGGAGCGGCGTTCGGGGCTTTGTGCATCGGAAATGGGTACAGTCTTTTCGAGGGTCCTCGTGTGCCCAGTGGGAGGCTACGGTCAGAAGCCTGCCCTAAAATGGGAAGACATGCCCAGCGGCGCAGCGCGTGAAATAGTCACCGAGGCCGGTGGGCTATAGCCTTTGGTCCGCGGGGGTTGGGGAGCGGTGTTCGGGGGTTCTGTGCGTCGAAAATGGGTACAGTCATTTCATGGGTCCTCGCGTGCCCAGTGGGAGGCTACGGTCAGGGCCTGCCCTAAAATGGCAAGAAATACCCAGCGTATAGCCTTTGGTCCGCAGGGGTTGGGGAGGAGGTTTCGGGGGCTCTGGTCGTCAGAAATGGGTACGGTCTTTTAGAGGGTCCTCGTGTGCCCGGTGGGAGGCTACGGTCAGAAGCCTGCCGTAAAATGGCACGAAATGCCCACCGGCGCAGCGCGTCAAATAGTCACCGAGGCATGTGGGCTATAGCCTTTGGTCCGCGGGGGTTGGGGAACGTGTTTCGGGGGCTCTGGTCTTAGGAAATGGGTACAGTCTTTTCGAGGGTCCTCGTGTGCCCAGTGGGAGGCTACGGTCAGAAGCCTGCCCTAAAATGGCAAGACATACCCAGCGGCGCAGCGCGTGAAATAGTCGCCGAGGCCGGTGGGCTATAGCCTTTGGTCCTCGGGGGTTGGGGAGGGGCGTTCGGGGGCTCGGGGTGTCCGAAATGGGTACAGCCTTTTCGAGGGTCCTTGTGTACCAAGTGGGAGGCTACGGTCAGAGGCCTGCCCTAAAATGGCAAGAAATGCCCACAGCGCTGAAATAGTCACCAAGGCAGTGGCGTATAGCCTTTGGTCGGTGGGGGTTGGGGAGGGTTTGGGGGCTCACAGTGGTAGGAAATATGTACAGCCTTTCGAGGGTCCTCGTGTGCCAGTGGGAGTCTGGTCAGAGGCCTGCCTAAAATGGCAAGAAATGCCCAGGCGCAGCGTGAAATAGTCACCGAGGTCGGTGGGCTATAGCCTGGCCCTTGAGGGGTTGGGAGAGGCGTTGAGGGGCTCTGGGTGTCGGAAATGGGTACAGTCTTTTCGAGGTCCTCGCGTACTTGATGGGAGGCTCTGATCGAGGCCTGCCCTAAAATGGCAAGAAATGCCATGCGCAACGTGAAATAGTCGCCGATGCCGTTGGGATATAGCCTTTGGTCTGCGGTGGTTTGGGAGGCGTCGGAAATGGGTACAGTCTTTTGAGGGTCCTTGTGTGCCCGTGGGAGGCTCTGATCAGAAGCCTGCCCTAAAATGGCAAGGCATGCCAGCGCAGGCGCAGCGTTAAATAGTCGCCGGGGGCGGTGGGTTATCGCCTTTGGTCCTTGAGGTTGGGGAGGGGGCGTTCGGGGCTCTAGGTGTCAAAATGGGTACAGTCTTTTCGAGGTTCCTCGTGTAACCAGTGGGAGGCTACTGTCAGAGCCTGCCTAAAATAGCAAGAAATGCCAGCGCGGAAATAGTCAGGCAGTGGGCTATAGCCTTTGGTCATGAGGGTTGGGAGGGGTTTAGGGGCTCACAGTCGTCAGAAATGGAGTGCAGTCTTTTCGAGGTCCTCCATGCCCGGTGGGAGGCTCTGGTCAAGCTTGCACTAAAATATGAACATGCCAGTGGCCAGCGTGAAATAGTCGTCGAGGCCGGTGGGCTATGGCCTTTGTCCCGCGGGGGTTGGGGAGGGGCGTCCGGGGGCTCTGGGTGTCGGAAATGGGTACAGCTTTCGAGGGTCCTTGTGTGCCCAGTGGGAGGCTACGGTCAGGGCCTGCCCTAAAATGGCAAGAAATGCCCAGCGGCGCAGCGTGTGAAATAGTCGCCGGGCCTTTGCTCTGCGGGGGTTGGGGAGGGGCGTCGGAAATGGGTACAGTCTTTTCCAGGGTCCTCGAATGCCCAGTGGGAGGCTACGGCCAGAAGCCTGCCGTAAAATGGCAAGAAATGCCCAGCGGCGCAGCGCGTCAAATAGTCGCCGAGGCCTGTGGGCTATAGCCTTTGGTCCACGGGGGTTGGGGAACGTGTTTCGGGGGCTCTGGTCGTCGGAAATGGGTACAGTCTTTTCGAGGGTCCTCGTGTGCCCAGTGGGAGGCTACGATCAAAAGCCTGCCCTAAAATGGCAAGAAATGCCTAGCGGCGCAGCGCGTGAAATAGTCTCCGAGGCCGGTCGGCTATAGCCTTTGGTCCGCGGGGGTTTGGGAGGGGTTTCGGGGCCTCTGTTTGTCAGAAATGGGTACAGTCTTTTCGAGGGTCCTCGTGTGCCCAGTGGGAGGCTACGGTCAGAAGCCTGCCCTAAAATGGCAAGAAATGCCCAGCCAGTGGAAATAGTCACCAGGGCACATGGGCTATAGCCTTTGGTCCATGAGGGTTGGGGAGGGTTTGAGGGGATCATTCGTCAGAAATGGGTACAGTCTTTCAAGGGTCCTCGTGTGCCCGGTGGGAGGCTCTGGTCAAGCACACTAAAATTACAAGAAATGCCCAGTGGCGCATGTGCGGGAAATAGTCACCAGGGCCGGTGGGCTATAGCCTTTGCTCCATGAGGGGTTGGGGAGGAGGTTTGGGGTTACGTGAGAAATGGATACAGTCTTTTCGAGGGTCCTCGTGTGCCAGTGGGAGGCTACGGTCGAAGCACACTAAAATGGCAAGACATGCCAAGCGCAGCGCGTGAAATAGTCACCAGAGGCGGTGGGCTATATAGCTGGTCATGAGGGTTGGGGAGGGGTTTGAGGCTCGGTGCGTGAAATGGGTCACGGAGGGTCCTCGTGTGCCCGGTGGGAGGCTCTGATCCAGCCTGCCCTAAAATGGCAAGACATGCGCAGCGCGTGAAATAATCATGAGGCAGTGGGCTATAGCTTTGGTCCGCGAGGGGTTGGGGAGGGGATTTCGGGGGCTCTGGTCGTCGGAAATATGTACAGTCTTTTCTAGGGACCGCGAGTGCCCAGTGTGAGGCAACGATCAGAAGCCTGCCCTAAAATGGCAGGAAATGTCAGCCAGGCGCAGCGTGAAATAATCATGGCGGTGGACTATAGCCTTTGGTCCGCGGGGGTTGGGGAGCGGCGTTCGGGGTTCTGTGCGTCGGAAATGGGTACAGTCTTTTCGAGGGTCCTCGTGTGCCCAGTGGGATGCTACGTTCAGAGGCCTGCCCTAAAATGGCAAGAAATGCCCAGCGGCGCTTGCGCGTGAAATGTCACAAGGCAGTGGGCTATAGCCTTTGGTCCGGGGGGGTTGGGGAGGGTGGTTCGGGGGCTTTTGTTGTCGGAAATATGTACAGTCTTTTCAAGGGTCGTCGTGTGCCCGGTGGAGGCTCTGACAAGCCTGCCCTAAAATGGCAAAAATGCCAATGGCGCAGCGTGAAATAATCATGAGGCCGGTGGGCTATAGCCTTTGGTCCGTGGGGGTTGGGGAGGGGTTTCGGGGGATCTGTTCGTCAGAAATGGGTACAGTCTTTTCGAGGGTCCTCGTGTGCCAAGTGGGAAGCTACGGTCAGAAGCCTGCCCTAAAATTGCAAGAAATGCCAGTAGCTTGGAAATAGTCACCGAGGGCGGTGGGCTATAATACTGATCCTTGAGGGTTGGGGAGGGTTTGAGTTGTTCATCAGAAATGGGTACAGTCTTTTCGAGGGTCCTCGTGTACCCAGTGGGAGGCTACGGTCAGAAGCCTGCCCTAAAATGGCAAGACATGCCCAGCGGCGCAGCGCGTGAAATAGTCACCGATGCCGGTGGGCTATACTGGTCATGAGGTTGGGAGGGGTTTGGGGTTACAGTGGGTCAGAAATGGGTACAGTCTTTTGGAGGGTCCTCGTGTGCCCAGTGGGAGGCTACGGTCAGAAGCCTGCCCTAAAATGGCAAGACATGCCCAGCGGCGCAGCGCGTGAAATAGTCGCCGAGGCCAGTGGGCTATAGCTTTGGTCCGCGAGGGGTTGGGGAGGGGGTTTCGGGGGCTCTGGTCATCGGAAATATGTACAGTCTTTTCGAGGGTCCTCGTGTGCCCAGTGGGAGGCTAAGATCAGAAGCCTGCCCTAAAATGGCGGGAAATGTCCAGCGGCGCAGCGCGTGAAATAGTCGCCGACGCCGGTGGGCTATAGCCTTTGGTCCGCGGGGGTTTGGGAGTTGCGTTCGGGGGTTCTGTGCGTCGGAAATGGGTACAGTCTTTTCGAGGGTCCTCGTGTGCCCAGTGGGAAACTACGGTCAGAGGCCTGCCCTAAAATGGCAAGAAATGCCCAGCGGCGCAGCGCGTGAAATTGTCACCGAGGCCGGTGGGCTATAGCCTTTGGTCCGCGGGGGTTGGGGAGGGGGTTTCGGGGGCTTTGGTTGTCTGAAATATGTACAGTCTTTTCAAGGGTCGTCGTGTGCCCAGTGGGAGGCTACGGCCAGAAGCCTGCCCTAAAATGGCAAAAAATGCCAGTGGCCTTGTGCGTGAAATAGTCGCCGAGGCCGGTGGGCTATAGCCTTTGGTCCGCGGGGGTTGGGGAGGGGGTTTCGGGGGCTCTGGTCATCGGAAATGGGTACAGACTTTTCAAGGGTCCTCGTGTGCCCAGTGGGAGGCTACGGTCAGAGGCCTGCCCTAAAATGGCAAGAAATGCTGTGGCATGGCAGTGTGAGATAGTCACCGAGGCCGGTGGGCTATAGCCTTTGGTCAGCGGGGGTTGGGGAGGGTCCATCGGGGGCTCTGGTCGTCGGAAATATGTACAGTCTTTTCGAGGGTCGTCGTGTGGCCTTGATGGGAGGCTCTGACGAAGCACATACTAAAATGGCAAAAATGCCAGTGACGTGTGAAGTATCACGAGGCAGTGGGCTATAATACTGATCCTTGAGGGGTGGGGGTGGGGTTTGGGGGGGCTTTGGTTGTCTGAAATATGTACAGTCTTTTCAAGGGTCGTCGTGTGCCCGATTGGGAGGCTCTGACGAGCCTGCCCTAAAATGGCAAAAATGCCAGTAGTAGCGTGAAATAATCCTTGAGGGCAGTGGGCTATAGCCTTTGGTCCCTTGAGGTTGGGAGGGTTTAGGGGCTCTGGTCATCGGAAATGGGTACAGACTTTTCAAGGGTCCTCGTCTGCCCAGTGGGAGGCTACGGTCGAGCACATACTAAAATGGCAAGAAATGCCCAGCATGGCCGAAATAGTCCAAGGCGGTGGGCTATAGCCTTTGTCATGGAGGCTGGGAGGGTTTAGGGGCTCTGGTCATCGGAAATGTACAGTCTTTTCGAGGGTCGTCGTGTGCCAGTGGGAGGCTCTGACCCGAAGCACACCCTAAAATGGCAAGAAATGCCAGCCGAGCGCGTGAAATAATCATGGGGCAGTCGGCTATAACCTTTGGTCCTTGAGGGTTGGGAGGGGTTTAGAGGGCTCTGGTCGTCAAAAATGGGTACAGTTTTTTGAGGGACCTCGTGTGCCCTTGATGGGAGGCTACTGGTCAGAGGCCTGCCTAAAATGGCAAGAAATTCCCAGCGGTGCAGCGAAATAGTCACAGGCCGGTGGGCTATAGCCTTTGGTCATGGGGGGAGGGCGTTCGGGGGCTCTGGGCGTCAAAATGGATCTGATCTTTCGAGGTCCTCACATGCCCAGTGGGAGGCTCTGATCAGAGGCCTGCCTAAAATGGCAAGAAATGCCTAGCGGCGCATGAAATAGTCACCGAGGCAGTGGGCTATGTGCTTGCTCCATGAGGGGTTTTGGAGGGTTCTGGAGCTACAGGCGTCAAAATGGAGTCTGATCTTTTGAGGTCCTCATGCCCGGTGGGAGGCTGATCAGAGCCACACTCTAAAATGGCAAGAAATGCCAGCCAGCGCGCGCGGGAAATAGTCAAGGCGGTGGGCTATAGCCTTTGGTCCATGGTGTTGGGGAGGGGTTTGAGGCTCTGCTCGAGAAAATGGGTACAGTCTTTTGGGTCCTCGTGTGCCCGGTGGGAGGCTACAGTCAGAGGCCTGCCTAAAATGGCAAGAAATTCCCAATGCCAGCGCAGGAAATAGTCACCAGGCAGTGGGCTATAGCCTTTGGTCATGGTGTTGGGAGGGTTTGGGGGCTCTGCTCGTCGAAAATGGGTCTGATCTTTTGAGGTCCTCGTGTGCCCGGTGGGAGGCTACGGTCAGGCCTGCCCTAAAATGGCAAGAAATTCCCAGCAGGCGCGGAAATAGTCACGAGGCCGGTGGGCTATAGCCTTTGGTCCTTGAGGGGGAGGAGGCGTTCGGGGATCTGGGCGGCGAAATGGGTCTGATCTTTTCGAGGTCCTCCTGTATCCAGTGGGAGGCTACGGTCAGAGGCCTGCCCTAAAATGGCAGAAATGCCAGTGAGGCGGGGAAATAGTCACCGGGCCGGTGGGCTATAGCTAACTCCAGCAGGGGTTTGGGAGGGTTTGAGCTCTGTTAAATCAGAGGCTACCTTTTCTCGTGTGCCCGGTGGGAGGCTACGGTCAAGCCTGCCCTAAAATGGCAAAAATACCCAGCCAGCAGCGCGGAAATAGTCATAGGGCGGTGGGCTATAGCCTTTGGTCATGAGGGGTTGGGGAGGGTTTGGGGCTACATTCGTGAAATGGGTACAGTCTTTTCGAGGGTCCTCGTGTGCCCAGTGGGAGGCTACGGTCGAAGCCTGCCTAAAATGACAAGAAATGCCAGCGCGCAGGAAATAGTCACCGAGCAGTGGGCTATAGCCTTTAGTCATGAGGGGTTGGGGAGGGTTTCAGGGGCTCTGTTCTCAGTCTTTTCGAGGGTCCTCGTGTGCCCAGTGGGAGGCTGATGAGAAAGCCTGCCACTAAAATAACAAGACATGCCATGGCGCCTTGTGCGTGAAATAGTCCATAGGCCGGTGGGCTATAGCCTTTGGTCCTTGAGGGTTGGGGAGGGGTTTGAGGTCTCACAGTGCGTCAGAAATGGGTACAGTCTTTGGAGGTCCTCGTGTGCCCAGGTGGGAGGCTACGGTCAAGCCTCCCTAAAATAACAAAGACATACACAGTGGCGCAGTCGTGAAATAAGTCCTGAGGCCGGTGGGCTATGTGCTTTGGTCCATGAGGGTTGGGGAGGGGTTTGGGGTCTCTGTCGTGAAATGGGTACAGTCTTTTGGAGGGTCCTCGTGTGCCCGTGGGAGGCTACAGTCAAGCCTCCCCTAAAATGGAAAGACATACCCAATGGCGCGTGAAATAATCATAGGCAGGTGGGCTATAGCCTTTGGTCCCATGAGGGTTGGGGAGGGTTTGGGGCTCTGGGTCGGAAATATGTCTGAGTCTTTTGGAGGGTCTCGTGTGCCCAGTGGGAGGCTCTGACAGAGCCTGCCTAAAATGGAAAGACATGCCAGTGGCAGCGTGAAATAATCACCAGGCGGTGGGCTATAGCCTTTGGTCAGCGGGGTTGGGGAGGGTTTGAGGCTCTGGTCGTCGGAAAATGTCTGTCTTTTCGAGGTCTCGTGTGCCAGTGGGAGGCTACAGGTCAGAGGCACTGCCTAAAATGGCAAGGAAATTCATGACGCAGCGGAAATAGTCACCGAGGCCGGTGGGCTATAGCCTTTGGTCAGCGGGAGGGAGGGCGTTCGGGGCTCTGGCGTCGAAATGGGTACCAGTCTTTGAGGGTCCTCCTGTACCCAGGTGGGAGGCTACAGTCAGAGGCCTGCCCTAAAAATGGCAAAAATGCCTAGCAGCGCACCATGAAATAGTCACCGAGGCCCCGGTGGGCTGTAAGCTGGTCAGCGGGGTTGGGAGGCGTTTGGGGAGACTCTGGTCATCGGAAATATGTACAGTCTTTTGAGGTCGTCGTGTGCCCAGTGGGAGGCTACTGACCGAAGCCTGCCCTAAAATAAGAGAAATGCCAGTGTGAAATGAAATAGTCGCTTGAGGCAGTCGGCTATAACCGCTGGTCCATGAGGGTTGGGGAGGGGTTTGAGCTCACTGGTCGTCAAAAAATGGGTACAGTCTTTTTCGAGGGGTCTCGTGTGCCAGTGGGAGGCTACGGTCTGATCAGGCCTGCCTAAAATGGCAAGAAATTCCCAAGCGGCGCAGAAATAATCACACAAGAGGCGGTGGGCTATATGCCCAGTCATGAGGGTGGGAGTGGTCGGGGCTCACAGGCGTCTGAAATGGATCTGATCTTTCGAGGGTCCTCTTGTACCCAGTGGGAGGCTACTGTCAGAGGCCTGCCCTAAAATGGCAAGAAATGCCTAGCGGCGCACCGCGAAATGATCACAAGGGCCGGTGGGCTGTGCTTTGCTCCATGCGGGGGTTTGGAGGGTTTAAGGAGCTCACAGGCGTCAGAAATGGGTACAGTCTTTCGAGGTCCTCAGCTGTACCCGGTGGGAGGCTGATCGAGCCACTGCTCTAAAATGGCAAGAAATGCCCATGACAGCCTTGAGGAAATGATCAAGGGCCGGTGGGCTATAGTACTTTAGTCCTTGGTGTTGGGGAGGGGTTTCAGGGGGCTCTGCTTTCGTCGAAAATGGGTACAGTCTTTGAGGTCCTCGTGTGCCAGTGGGAGGCTACAGTCAGAGGCACTGCCCACAAAATAGCAAGAAATTCCCAGCGCTTGTGCGAAATAATCCTAGGGCAGTGGGCTATAATGTGCCCCAGTCCCAGCAGGGGCTGGGAGGCGTTCCAGGGGATCTGGGTGGCAGAAATGGGTACAGTCTTTTCGAGGGTCCTCCTGTATCCAGTGGGAGGCTACGGTCAGAGCCTGCCTAAAATGGCAAAAATGTATTGCCAGTGGCCAGCGGAAATAATCACAAGGCCAGTGGGCTATAGCCTTGCTCCAGCATGAGGGTTTGGGAGGGTTTGAGGCTCTGTTGTAAATCGTGCACAGTCTTTTGAGGTCCTCGTGTGCCCAGTGGGAGGCTACTGGTCAGAAGCACTAAAATGGCAAGAAAATACCCAGGACATGCCATGAGGAAATAGTCACCAAGGCACGGTGGGCTATGCTGGTCCTTGAGGGTTGGGGAGGAGTTTGGGGCTCTGTTCGTCAGAAATGGGTACAGTCTTCACGAGGGTCCTTGTGTGCCCAGTGGGAGGCTACGGTCAGAAGCCTGCCTAAAATGTAAGAAATGCCCAATGGCGCCTTGTGCAGGAAATAGTCCATAGAAACCCAGTGGGCTATAGCTAGTCATGAGGGTTGGGAGGGGTTTCAGGGGGCTCTGTTAAATCGAGAAATGGGTACAGTCTTTTCGAGGTCCTCGTGTGCCCAGTCGGGAGGCTACGGTCAAGCCTCCCAAAATAACAAGACATGCCAATGGCCTTGACGCGTGAAATAATCACAAGGGCGGTGGGCTATAGCCTGGTCATGAGGTTGGGGCGAGTTTAAGGGGTCTCACAGTGGGTTAGAAATGGGTACAGTCTTTGGAGGGTCTCGTGTGCCCAGTGGGAGGCTACGATTGAGCCTGCCTAAAATAGCAAGACATGCCAGTGGCCAGGCATGAGGAAATATCACTTAGGGCGGTGGGCTATAGCCTTTGGTCCGCGGGGGTTGGGGAGGGGTTTGGGGCTACAGTCGTCGGAAATATGTCTGATCTTTTGAGGGTCAGTCGTGTGCCCAGGTGGGAGGCTCTGACCAGAAGCCTACTAAAATGGCAAAAATGCCCAGTATGGCCGTGATGAAATAGTCGCCGGGCGGTCGGCTATAGCCTTTGATCCCATGAGGGAGTTGGGGAGGGGTTTCGGGGGCTCAGTCGTCAAAAATGGGTACTGATCTTTTCGAGGGTCCGTGTGTGCCCAGTGGGAGGCTACGGTCAGAGGCCTGCCTAGAAATGAGAAATTCAGGCCAGTATGTGAGAAATAGTCACAGGCGGTGGGCTATGTGCTGGTCAGTCGGGGGTACAGGGAGGCGTTCGGGAGACTCTGGGCGTCCGAAATGGGTACAGTCTTTTCGGGGTCCTCCACATGTACCCGGTGGGAGGCTACGGTCAGAGGCCTGCCTAAAATGGCAGAAATGCCTAACAGCGCACCATGAGAAATAATCACCAAGCCCGTGGGCCTATAGCCTTTGCTCCATGAGGTTTGGGAGGGTTTAGAACTCTGATCAGAAGTGATGGGTACAGTCTTTCAAGGGTCCTCGTGTGCCCAGGTTGGGCTTTGGTCAGAAGCCTGCCCCTAAAATGGCAAAAATACCCAGTAGCAGCCTTGCAGAAATAATCCTTCAAGGGCAGTGGGCTATAACTTTAGTCCATGAGGGGTTGGGGAGGAGTTTCGGGGCTCAATTCGTCGAGAAATGGGTACAGTCTTTTCCGAGGGTCTCGTGTGCCCAGATGGGAGGCTCTGGTCAGAAGCCTGCCTAAAATGGCAAGAAATGCCAGTGTGTGAAATAGTCAACCCGGTGGGCTATAGCCTGTGCCCAGTCCCATGAGGGGGTTGGGAGGGGTTTGGGGCTCTGTTAGGTCGAGGAAATGGGTCACAGTCTTTTCGAGGGTCCTCGTGTGCCCAGTGGGAGGCTCTGATTCAGAGCCTGCCTAAAATAACAAGACATGCCAATCTGGCCTTGTGCGTGAAATAGTCACCAAAGGGCCGGTGGGCTATAGCCTTTGGTCATGAGGGGTTGGGGAGGGGTTTGAGGTCTCAGGTGAGTCAGGAAATGGAGTCTGTCTTTGGAGGGTCCTCGTGTGCCCAGGTGGGAGGCTCTGTCAAGCCTCCCTGAAATAACAGACAGCCAGTATGGCAGTGGGAAATAGTCCACCGAGGCAGGTGGGCTATAACTAGTCCATGAGGGTTGGGGCAGGGGTTTCCGGGGTCTCACAGTGGGTTAGAAATGGGAAATGCAGATCTTTTGGAGGTCTCGTGTGCCCGATTGGGAGGCTACGGTCGAAGCACCTAAAATGGCAACATGCCAAGTTGGCATGGCCAGGAAATAGTCACAAGGCCGGTGGGCTATCGCCTTGGGTCAGGGGGGGTTGGGGATGGGGTTTGGGGGGCTCTGGTGGTCGGAAATATGTACAGTCTTTTCGAGGGTCGTCGTGTGCTTGAGTGGGAGCTCTGACCAAACCTGCCTAAAATGTGCAAGAAATACTTAGCCAGGCAGTGGCGATGAAATAATCATGGGGCCGGTCGGCTAGCCTTTGGTCCCATGAGGTTGGGGAGGGGTTTGAGGGGTTACTGGTCGTCAAAATGGGTCACGGTCTTTTTCGAGGTCTCGTGTGCAGTGGGAGAGCTGGTCAGAGGCCTGCCTAAAAATGGCAGAAATTCCCAATGGCGCAGCGCTTGAGGAAAATAGTCACCAGGCAGTGGGCTATAACCTTTGGTCATGAAATTTGGGGAGGGAGCGTTCGGGGCTACAGGCGTCAAAATGGAGTACAGTCTTTTCGAGGTCCTCCCTGTCACCCGGTGGGAGAGCTCTGGTCAGAGGCCTGCCCTAAAATGGCAAGAAATGCCTAGCGGCGCACCGCGGGAAATAGTCACCGACGCCGGTGGGCTATAGCCTTTGCTCCGCGGGGGTTTGGGAGGGGTTTCGGGGGCTCTATTCGTCAGAAATGGGTACAGTCTTTTCAAGGGTCCTCGTGTGCCCAGTTGGAAGCTTTGGTCAGAAGCCTGCCCTAAAATGGCAAGAAATACCCAGTATGGCGCAGGAAATGAATCACTTAGGGCCGGTGGGCTATGTGCCTTTGGTCAGCGGGGTTGGGAGGGGTTCGGGGCTCAGGCGTCGAAATGGAGTACAGATCTTTTCGGGGTCCTCCTGTACCAGGTGGGAGGCTCTGATCAGAGCCACTGCTCTAAAATGGCAGAAATGCCCAGTGGCTATGAGAATAGTCACAGGGCAGGTGGGCTGCTGTGCTGGTCAGCAGGTGTTGGGAGGGTTTAGGGCCTCTGCTCGTCGAAAATGGGTACAGTCTTTTTGAGGGTCCTCGTGTGCCCAGTGGGAGGCTACGGTCAGAGGCCTGCCCTAAAATGGCAAGAAATTCCTAGCGCGCAGGAAATAATCCAAGGGCCGGTGGGCTATGTGCTGGGCCAGGCATGAGGAGAGGCGTTCGGGATCTGGGCGGCAAAATGGTACAGTCTTTTCGAGGTCCTCACATGTATCCGATTGGGAGGCTCTGTCAGAGGCCTGCTAAAAATGGCAAGAAATACCCAAGCGGGCGCAGCGCAGGGAAATAGTCATAGGGCGATTGGGCTATAGCCTTTGCTCAGCAGAGGTTTGGGAGGGGTTTGGGGCTCTGTTAAGTCGAGAAATGGGTACAAGTCTTTTGGGGTCCTCGTGTGCCCAGGTGGGAGGCTACGGTCAGAAGCACGCCCTAAAATGCAAGAAATACCCTTAGCCTTGCAGGGAAATAGTCACCAAGGCGGTGGGCTATGTGCTGGTCATGAGGGTTGGGGAGGGGGTTTCAGGGGCTCTGTTCGTCAGAACTGGGTAAAGTCTTTTCGAGTGTCCTCGTGTACTTGCCCAGTGGGAGGCTCGGTCAGAAGCACACTAAAATGGCAAGAAAATGCCAATGGCCCTTGTTGTGAAATAGTCACCAGCCCGGTGGGCTATAGCCTTTGGTCCATGAGGTTGGGGAGGAGGGGTTTCGAGAGCTCTGTTCATCGAAATGGAGTACAGTCTTTTAAAGGGTCCTCGTGTGCAGTGGGAGGCTACGGTCAAGCCTGCCCTAAAATGGCAAGACATGCTTAGTGGTGCGTGGAAATAGTCACAGGGCGGTGGGCTATGTGCTGTAGTCATGAGGTTGGGGAGGGGTTTCGAGTCTCAGTCGTCAGAAATGGGTACAGTCTTTGGAGGGTCCTCGTGTGCCCGATTGGGAGGCTCACGGTCGAAGCCTCCTTAAAATAACAAGACATGCCAGTGGCATGGCGCGTGAAATAGTCAAGGCAGTGGGCTGTAAGCCTTTGGTCCCTTGAGGGGTTGAGGGAGGGGTTTGAGGTCTCACTGGTCGTCGAGAAATGGAGTGCAGTATTTTGGAGGGTCCTCGTGTGCCCGGTGGGAGGCTACGGTCGAGAAAGCACCTAAAATAGTAGAAATACCAATGGCCAGCGCGTGGAAATAATCATGAGGCGGTGGGCTATGGCCTTTAGTCCTTGGGGGGTTGGGAGTGGCGTTGAGGTTATGCGTCGTAAATGGGTACAGTCTTTTAGGGGTCTCGTGTGCAGATGGGAAGCTACGGTGAAGGCCTGCCCTAAAATAGCAGAAATGCCAGTGAGCGCAAATGAAATAGTCGCATGGGGGCTGGTGGGCTATAACCTTTGGTCCGCGGGGGTTGGGGAGGGGGTTTCGGGGGCTCTGGTCATCGGAAATGGGTACAGACTTTTCAAGGGTCCTCGTGTGCCCAGCGGGAGGCTACGGTCAGAGGCCTGCCCTAAAATAATAAAAATGCCTAAGCATGGCAGCAGCGTGAAATAATCACCGAAAGGCTGGTGGTCCATAGCCTTTGGTCCCAGCGGAGGTTGGGGAGGGGGTTTAGGGGGCTCCGGTCATCAAAAATGGGTACAGTCTCTTCGAGGGTCCTCGTGTGCCCAGTGGGAGGCTACGGTCAGAGGCCTGTCCTAAAATGGCAAGAAATGCCCAGCGGCGCAGCGCGGGAAATAGTCACTTGAGGCAGTGGGCTGTAGCCTTTAGTCCCTTGAGGTTAGGGGAGGGTTCGGGGTTCTGGTCGCCGGCAATGAGTGATCTTTTCGAGGGTCCTCGTGTGCCAGTGGGAGCTTCTGATGCCTACTAAAATGGCAAGAAATGCTGGTGCCTTGCAGGAAATAGTCACCGGCGGGTGGGATATGCTGGTCTGCGGGGTTGGGGAGGAGCGTCGGAAATAGGTACAGTCTTTTTGAGGGTCCTCGTGTGCCAAGTGGGAGGCTCTGGTCAGGAGCACCTGCCAAAATGACAAGAAATGCCCAGTGGCATGGCGCGTGGAAATAGTCACCCATGGTGGGCTATAGCCTTTAGTCCGTGGGGGTTGGGAGGGGTTTGGAGGCTCACAGTGCGTCAGGAAATGGTGCAGTCTTTAGAGGGTCCTCGTGTGCCCGGTGGGAGGCCTACGGTCAGAAGCCTGCCGTGGTAAAATGGCAAGAAATGCCAGTGGTGGCCTGATCAAATAGTCAGCCGAGGCATGTGGGCTATAATAACCTTTGGTCAGCGGGGTTGGGGAGGCGTGTTTGAGGGCTATGGTCGTCGGAAATGGGTACAGTCTTCCGAGGGTCCTCGTGTGCCCGGTGGGAGCTCTGAGTCAAAGCCTGCCTAAAATGGCAAGACATGCTTGATGGCGCTCTTGGCGTGAAATAATCCTGGGTGAGCTATAGCGTTTGGTCCGCAGGGGTTGGGGAGGGGCGTTCGGGGGCTCTAGGTGTCTGAAATGGGTACAGTCTTTCCGAGGGTCCTCGTGTACCCAGTCGGAGGCTACCGTCCGAGGCCTGCCCTAAAATAGTAAGAAATGCCCAGCGGCGCAGCGCGGGAAATAGTCACCGAGGCCGGTGGGCTATAGTCTTTGGTCCGCGGGGGTTGGGGAGGGGGTTTCGGGGGCTCTGGACGTCAGAAATGGAGTCTGAGTCTTTCGAGGTCCCTCGTGTGCCCAGTGGGAGCTCGGTCATAGACCTGCCCTAAAATAACAAGAAATGCCAGCCTTGGCGAAATAGTCCCAAGGGCAGTGGGGCTATAGTCTTTGGTCACAGAGGTTGGGAGAGGTTTGAGGGGCTCAGTGCGTCGAAATGGGTCCAGTCTTTGAGGGTCCTCGTGTGCCCGGTGGGAGGCTCTGATTGCGCACGGCTAAATGGCAAGACATGCCCGATGTGGGCAGCGGCGTGAAATGATCAAGAGGCCGGTGGGCTATGAGTCTTTGGTCCATGCGGGGGTTGGGAGGGTTTGAGGGGCTCACGGTGTCAGAAATGGGTACAGTCTTTTGAGGGTCCTCGTGTGCCCATTGGGAGGCTCAGTCATAGACACCTGCTACTAAAATGGCAAGAAATGCCAGTGACATGGCCGCGAAATAATCCTTGAGGCAGGTGGGCTATGTGCCTTTGGTCCATGAGGGTTGGGAGGGTTTCGGGGTTGGTCATTGGAAATGGGTACAGTCTTTTGAGGGGTACTCGTGTGCCAGTCAGGAGGCCTACGGTCAGAGGCCTGCCCTAAAATGGCAAGAAATGCCCAATGGCGTAGCGATGAAATAATCATGGGCAGTGGGATATGTGCTGATGCTGCGGGGTTGGGAGGCGTGGAAATGGGTGCAATCTTTTCGAGGGTCCTCGTGTGCCCGTGGGAGGCTCTTGTCAGAGCACTGCCTACAATGACAAGAAATGCCCAGTGGCGCAGCGCGTGGAAATAGTCACGAGGGCCGGTGGGCTATAGCCTTTGGTCAGCGGGGTTGGGAGGGGTTTAAGGGCTCTGGTGGTCGAGAAATGGGAGCAGTCTTTTCGAGGCTCCTCGGGTGCCCGTGGGAGGCTACGGTGAAGCACATGCCTAAAATAACAAGAACATGCCCGGTGGCCTTGGCGCTTCAAATAGTCACCGATGCCGGTGGGGTACTCCTTTGGTCATGGGGGTTGGGGAGGGTTTGAGGGTTACGGTCGTGAGAAATGGAGTACAGTCTTTTGAGGGTCTCGTGTGTGCAGGTGGGAGGCTATGGTCAGAAGCCTGCTAAAATGGCAAGAAATGCCAGTGTAGGCAGCAGGAAAATAGTCAACGAGGCGGTGGGCTATAGTCTTTGGTCCATGAGGGTTGGGGAGGGGTTTGAGGGGCTCACAGTGGTCGTCGGAAATGGGTATAGTCTTTGAGGGTCCTCGTGTGCCCGGTGGGAGGCTACGGTCAGAAGCACATGCCCTAAAATAGCAAGAAATGTCAATGGCGCTTGAAATAGTCATCGAGGGCGGTGGGCTATAGCCTTTATTGTGAGGGTTAGGGAGAGGCGTTTAGGGGCTCAGGTGTAGGAAATGGGTCTGGGTCTTTTAGAGGGTCCTCGCGTGCCCAGGTGGGAGAACTCACAAAATGGCAAGAAATGCCAATGCAGCGCGTGAAATAATCATGGGAGGCCGGTGGGATATATGCCCCAGTCTGCGGGGGTTAGGGGAGTGGCGTCTGAAATGGGTACAGTCTTTTCGGGGTCTCGTGTGCCCAAGTGGGGAAAGCTCTTGTCGAGGCCTGCCCTCTGTTGACAAGAAATGCCGGTATGGCCGCGTGAATAGTCACCCAAGGCGGGTGGGCTATAGTGGTCCCAGGAGGGTTTGGGGGCTCTGGTCGTCGGAAATGGGAACAGTCTTTACGAGGGTCCTCGTGTGCCCAGGTGGGAGAAGCTCACGGTCAGAAGCCTGTCCTAAATAATGAGACATACCAGCGGTAGCAATGGCGCGTGAAATAATCGCTAGGGGCCGGTGGGCTATAGCCTTTGGTCCTTGAGGGGTTTGGAGAGGGTTTGGGGCTACAGTCGTGAGGAAATGGGTCACAGTCTTTTCGAGGGGTCGCCGTGTGCCCAGTGGGAGGTCTGATTGGGCGCCTGCCTAAAATGGCAAAAAATACCAGTGGTATGGCCCGTGGAAATAGTCCACCAAGGCGGTGGGCTATAATAGCCAGTCAGCATGAGGGGGTTGGGGAGGGGGTTTAGGGGCTCACAGTCGTCGAAAATGGGTGGAGTCTTTCGAGGGTCCTCATGTGCCCGATGGGAGGCTCTGATCGAGGCACATGCAAGAATGGCAAGAATACTTGACAGTGAGCGTAGCGAAATAGTCACGAGGCCGGTGGGCTATAGTCTTTGGTCCAGGGGTTAGGGAGGGTTCGGGGCTCTTTGTCAGAAATAGGCAGTCTTTCGAGGTCCTCGTGTGTGCCCAGTGGGAGGCTACAGTCGGAAGCACGCCTAAAATGGAAGACATTCCCAGCAGTCAGTGCGTGAAATAGTCATGAGGCCGGTGGGTTATAGCCTTTGGCCCATGAGGGTTGGGAGACGGCGTTAGGGGGCTCACAGGTGTCGGGAAGTAGTGCTGAGTCTTTCGGGGTCCTCAGCGTGCCAGTGGGAGGCTCTGGTGAGGCCTGCCTAAAATAGCAATAAATACTTGCCATGTGCGCGTGGAAATAATCATGGGGCAGTGGGATATAGCCTTTGGTCTGGGGGTTGGGGGAGGCGTCGGAAATGGGTACAGTCTTTTCGAGGGTCGGCCCGTGTGCCCAGTGGGAGGATTCTTGTCAGGCTTTGCCCTAAAATGACAAGAAATGCCCAGCCCAGCGCGCAATAGCGTGAAATAATCGCCGGGCGGTGGGCTATAGCCTTTGGCTGAGGGGGTTTGGGAGAGGGTGTGCAGGGCTCACAGGTCTTGAAATGGAGTGCAGTCTTTTCGGGGTCCTCGTGTGCTCGATGGGAGGCTACTGGTCAAGCCTGCCCAAATGGCAAGACATGTCCAGTGGCGCAGCGCTTGAAATAGTCAAGAGGCGGTGGGCTATGAACCTGGCCCGCGGGGGTTAGGGAGGGGCGTTTGGGAGCTCTGGGTGTCGGGAAATGGGTGCAGTCTTTTCGAGGTCCTCGCGTGCCCAGTGGGAGAGCTCTGGTCAGACTCTAGGGGTTGGGGAGGCGTCGATAGATGCAGTCTTTTGAGGGTCCTCGTGTGCCGATGGGAGGATTCTTGTCGAGCCTGCCACTAAAATGACAAGAAATGCCCAGTGACATGGCGCGTGGAAATAATCGCCATGGCGGTGGGATATAATGCTTTGGTCCATGAGGGGTTGGGGAGGTGGTTTAGGGGCTCTGGTGTCGAAAATGGGTACAGTCTTTTCGAGGGGTCCTCGTGTGCCAGTGGGAGGCTCTGGTCGAGGAGGCACCTGCCATAAAATGGCAAGAAATCTGTTCTTGGCGCCCACAGGAAATAGTCAAGGCGGTGGGCTATAACTTTGGTCCCATGAGGGTTGGGAGGGGGGGTTTGAGGCTCTGGACGTCAGGAAATGGAGTGCAGTCTTTTCGAGGGTCCTCGTGTACTTGATTGGGAGGCTCTGATCAGAAGCACATACAAAATGGAAAGACATTCAATGACGCCTTGATGCGTGAAATAGTCGCCGAGGCCGGTGGGTTATATGCTTTGGCCCCGCGGGGTTGAGACGGCGTTGAGGAGCTCTGGGTGTCGGAAATGGAGTACAGTCTTTTCGAGGGTCCTCAGCGTGCCCAGTGGGAAGGCTCTGGTCAGGCACTGCCCTAAAATAATAAATGCCAGCGCCATGCGCGTGAAATAGTCAGCAGGGGCAGTGGGATATAGCCTTTGGTCTGCGGGGTTGGGAGGCGTCGGAAATGGGTACAGTCTTTCGAGGTGTGCGTGTGCCCGTGGGAGGATTCTTGTCGAGGCACACAAAATGACAAGAAATGCCAATGGTGTAGCGTGGGGAAATAATCGCCAAGGGCAGGTGGGCTATAGCCTACTGATGCTGGGGGTTTGGGAGAGGTGTCAGGGCTCACGGTCTTGGAAATGGGTACAGTCTTTTCGAGGTCTCGTGTGCTTGATGGGAGGCTCAGTCAGAGCCTGCCTAAAATAAGAAATGTCCAGCAGTAGCGCTTGAAATAGTCACGAGGCAGTGGGCTATATGCTTTGGCCAGGGTTAGGAGAAGGCGTTTGGGGGCTCAGGTGTCGGATATGGGTACAGTCTTTTCGGGGTCTCAGCGTGCCCAGTGGGAGGCTCTGAGTCAGGAGCCCTAAAATGGCAAGAAATGCCAGTGATTGCAGCGTGAAATATCCATGAGGCGGTGGAATATAGCGTTTAGTCTGCGGGGGGTTGGGGAGGCGTCAGATGGGTACAGTCTTTTAAAGGGGTCCTCGTGTGCCCCGTCAGGAGGCTCTGTCAGGGCACCTACAATGACAAGAAATGCCAATGACGCCATGGCGTCAAAATAATCGCCGTGGCGGTGGGCTATAATAGCCTTTGTCAGCGGGGGTTGGGGGAGGGGTTTGGGGCTCAGTGCGTCAGGAAATGGGAGCAGTCTTTTCGAGGGTCCTCGTGTGCCCAGTGGGAGGCCTACGGTCAGAAGCCTACTAAAAATGGCAAGACATGCCAATGGCGCAGCGTGAAATAATCGCCGAGGCGGTGGGCTATAGCCTTTGGTCATGAGGGGTTTGGGAGAGGTTTAAGGGGCTCACAGTGGTCGTGAGGAAATGGGTACTGAGTCTTTCGAGGTGCCGTGTGCCCAGTGGGAGGCTACTGGTCAGAGCCTACCACTAAAATGGAAAAAAAATGCCAGATGGCCTTGGCGCGTAGAAATAATCACCGAGGCGGTGGGCTATATGCTAGTCCCATGAGGGGTTGGGGAGAGGGTGTGCAGGGCTCTGGTCTTGGAATGGGTGCAGTCTTTTCGAGGGTCTCGTGTGCTTTCGATTGGGAGGCTACGTCAAGCCTGCCTAAAATGGCAAAAAATGTCCATGGCGCAGCGCAGAAATAGTCACCGAGGCCGGTGGGCTATAGCCTTTGGCCCGCGGGGGTTAGGGAGGGGCGTTTGGGGGCTCTGGGTGTCGGAAATGGGTACAGTCTTTTCGAGGGTCCTCGCGTGCCCAGTGGGAGGCTACGGTCAGGCTCTAGGGGTTGGGGAGGGGCGTCGGAAATGGGTACAGTCTTTTCGAGGGTCCTCGTGTGCCCCGTGGGAGGATTCTTGTCGAGGCACATACAAAATGACAAGAAATGCCCAGTGGCAGCGCGTGAAATAATCGCCCGAGGCGGTGGGATATAGCCTTTGGTCAGCGGGGTTGGGGAGGTGGTTTAGGGGGCTCAGTGAGTAGAAAATGGGTGCAGTCTTTTCGAGGGGTCTCGTGTGCCTTGATGGGAGGCTACGGTCGAGGCACGCCATAAAATGGCAGAAATCTGCTGGCAGCACGGGAAATAGTCACTGAGGCGGTGGGCTATAGCCTTGAGTCCCGAGGGGTTGGGGAGGGGTTTGGGGCTCTGGGCGTCAGGAAATGGAGTCAGTCTTTTCGAGGGTCCTCGTGTGCCCGGATGGGAGGCTCTGTCGAAGCCTGCCTAAAATGGAAGACATTCCAATGACCTTGATGCGTGGAAATAATCGCCGAGGCCGGTGGGTTATAGCCTTTGGCCCTTGAGGGTTAGGGACGGCGTTAAGGGGGCTCTGGGTGTCGGAAATGGTCTGAGTCTTTTCGAGGGTCTCGCGTGCCCGGATGGGAGGAGTCTACGGTCAGGGCCTGCCTAAAATGGCAATAAATGCCAGCTGTGGCAATGAAATAATCGCATAGGGCCGGTGGGATATAGCCTTTGGTCTGCGGGGGTTGGGGAGGGGCGTCGGGAAATGGGTGCAGTCTTTTCGAGGTGCCGTGTGCCCAGTGGGAGGATTCTTGTCGAGAGCCTGCTAAAATGACAAGAAATGCTTGGCCAGTGCGCGTGAAATAATCATGGGAGCGGTGGGCTATATGCTTTGGTCTGCGGGGGTTTGGAGAGGGTGTCAGGGCTCTGGTCTTGAGAAATGGTGTACAGTCTTTTGAGGGTCCTCGTGTGCCAGGATGGGAGGCTCTGGTCAGTCGAGCACCTACAAAATGTGAAATGTCAGTGACGCAGCGCTTGAAATAGTCCAAGGCAGTGGGCTATAACTTGCCCATGAGGGGTTAGGGAGGGCGTTTGGGGGCTCACAGGTGTCGGATATGGTCTGCAGTCTTTTCGAGGTCCTCAGCGTGCCCAGTGGGAGGCTACTGATCAGGGCCTGCCAAATAACAAAAATGCCAGTGATTGCAGTAGCGTGAAATAGTCATGAGGCGGTGGAATATAGCGTTTTGCAGTGCGGGGTTGGGGAGGAGCGTCGGAAATGGGTACAGTCTTTTCGAGGGTCCTCGTGTGCCCCGTGGGAGGCCTCTTGTCAGAGCCTGCCCTGATGACAAGAAATGCCTGTTGGTAGCGTAAAATAATCGCCGTGGCGGTGGGCTATAGCCTTTGTCCATGAGGGGTTGGGGAGGGTTTGAGACTCTGGTGGTCGTCAGGAAATGGGAGCAGTCTTTCGAGGGTCCTCGTGTGCCTGCCCAGTGGGAGGCTACGGTCAAGCCTGCTAAATATGGCAAGACATGCCAATGGCGCAGCGCGTGAAATAATCGCCGAGGCAGTGGGCTATAGCCTTTGGTCATGAGGAGGTTTGGGAGAGGGTTTGAGGGCTCTGGTGCGTGGGAAATGGGTGCAGAGTCTTTTGAGGTGCCGTGTGCCCGATGGGAGGCTACGGTCAGGAGGCCTACCTACAAATGGAAAAAATGCCAATGTTATGTGCGTCAAATAATCACCGGGCGGTGGGCTATAGCCTTTGGTCCTTGAGGGTTGGGGAGGGTTTCGGCGGCTCTTGTCAGTGATCTTCGAGGGTCTCGTGTGCCCAGTGGGAGGCTACTGTCAGAAGCATGCCCTAAAATTTCAAGAAATGTCAAGCAGCGCAGCGCTTGAAATAGTCACCGAGGCGGTGGGCTGTGCTGGCCCTGAGGGTTGGGAGGGCGTTCGGGGCTCAGGTGTCGGAAATAGTACAGTCTTTCGAGGGTCCTCGCGTGCCCAGTGGGAGGCTCTGGTCAGGGCCTACTAAAATGGCAAAAAATGCCCAGTAGCCAGGCGTGGCGTGAAATAATCGCCGAGAGGTGGGATATAGCCTTTAGTGCAGGGGGATGGGAGGGGCGTCGGGAAATGGGTGCAGTCTTTTCGAGGTCTCGTGTGCCCGTGGGAGGATTCTGTGAAGGCCTGCCTAAAATGACAAGAAATGCCAATGGCGCGTGTGAAATAATCGCCGAGGCGGTGGGCTATGTGCTTTAGTCAGGGGTTGGGGAGGGTTTGAGGGGCTCTGGGCGTCAGAAATGGGTCACAGTCTTTTCGAGGTCCTCGTGTGATGGAGACTCGGTCAAGCACTGCCTAAAATGGCAAGACATTCCAATGACGTGCGCGGTGGAAATAATCGCCGAGGGCCGGTGGGCTATGTGCTTTGGCCTGAGGGTTGGGGAGGGGCGTTAGGGGCTCACAGGTGTCGGAAATGGGTACAGTCTTTTCGGGGTGCTCGCGTGCCCGGATGGGAGCTCTGATCAGGGCCTGCCTAAAATGGCAAGAAATGCCAATGGCGCATGTAGCGTGAAATAATCATGGGGCAGTGGGATATAGCCTTTGGTCTGCGGGGTTGGGAGGCGTCGGAAATGGAGTACAGTCTTTTCGAGGGTCCTCGTGTGCCCGTGGGAGGATTCTTGTCAGAGCACTGCCCTAAAATGACAAGAAATGCCAAGCGGCGCAGCGCGTGAAATAATCTCCGAGGCCGGTGGGCTATCGCCTTGGTCAGGTTTGGGAGAGGTGTCACAGGGCTCTGGTCTTGAGAATGAGTCAGTCTTTTGAGGGTCGCCGTGTGCCCGGTGGGAGGCTCTGATCAAGCCTGCCTAAAATAACAAGAAATATCAGCCAGCAGGCGCAGAAATAATCCTGAGGCGGTGGGCTATATGCCCAGCCCAGCGGGGGTTCGGGAGGGGCGTTCGGGGGCTCTGGGCGTGAAATGGTACATCTTTTCGAGGTCCTCGCGTGCCAGTGGGAGGCTACGGTCAGGGCCTGCCTAAAATAAAAAATGCCAGCCTTGGCGTGAAATAATCACCGAGGCAGTGGGCTACTGTACTAGTCACTTGAGGTTGGGGAGGGGGTTTAGGGGCTCACGGTCGTAAATGGAAAATGGTCAGTCTTTTCGAGGGTCTCGTGTGCCCTTGATCGGAGGCTCTGTCGAAGCACTGCCCTAAAATGGAAGACATTCCCAGATCGCCGGTGGGTTATAGCCTTTGTTCCTTGAGGTTGGGGGCCAGGCGTTAGGGGCTCTGGGTGTCGGAAATGGGTACAGTCTTTTCGAGGTCCTCGCGTGCCAGGTGGGAGGCTCTGATCGGGGCACTGCCTTAAAATATGGCAAGAAATGCCAGCCAGGCGCAGCGTGAAATAAGTCATGCCGAGGCCGGGTGGGCTATAGCCTTTGGTCCATGAGGGGTTTGGGAGAGGGTGCACTGGGGCTCTGGTCTTGAAATGGGTACAGTCTTTTCGAGGGTCCTCGTGTGCCCGATGGGAGGCTCTGATCGAAGCCTGCCTAAAATGGCAAAAGAAATGTCAGCCGCAGCGCTTGAAATAATCACAGGGCCGGTGGGCTATAGCACTGGCCCATGAGGGGTTAGGGGAGGGGTTTGGGGGGCTCTGGGTGTCGGAAATGGGTACGGTCATTTGAGGTCCTCGCGTGCCCGGTGGGAGGCCTGGTCAGGGGCCTGCCTAAATGGCAAGAAATGCCAGCGGTGCAGCGTGAAATAGTCGCCGAGGCCGGTGGGATATAGCGTTTGGTCTGCGGGGGTTTGGGAGGCGTCGGAAATGGAGTGCAGTCTTTTCGAGGTCCTCGTGTGCCCAGTGGGAGCTCTTGTCGAGGCACTGCCTACAATGACAAGAAATGCCAGCCTGGCAGCGCGTAAAATAATCGCCGTGGCGGTGGGCTATAACCTTTGTCATGAGGGGTTGGGAGGGGTTTGGAGGCTCAGTGGTCCAGAAATGGGAGCAGTCTTTCGAGGGTCCTCGTGTGCCCGATTGGGAGGCTACGGTCAAGCCTGCCTACAAAATGGCAAGACATGCCATGACGCAGTAGCGTGAAATAATCATGGAGGCGGTGGGCTATAGCCTTTTAGTCCTTGAGGGGGTTGGGAGGGTCGTTCGGGGGCTCTGGGTGTCAGAAATGGGTACAGTCTTTTCGAGGTCTCGCGTGAGTGGGAGGCTACAGTGAGGCCTGCCTAAAATGGCAAGAATTGCCAGTGGCGCATGGCGTGAAATAATCCTTAGGGCGGTGGGATATAGCCTTTGGTCTGCGGGGTTGGGAGGCGTCGGAAATGGGTGCAGTCTTTTGAGGTCTCGTGTGCCCGTGGGAGGATTCTTGTCGAGGCCTGCCTAAAATGACAAAATGCCAATGACGCAGTGCGTGAAATAATCGCCGAGGCGGTGGGCTATAGCCTTTGGTCCATGAGGGTTTGGGAGAGGGTTTGGGGGCTCTGGTGGTGAAATGGGTACAGTCTTTTCGAGGGTGCGTGTGCCAGTGGGAGGCTACGGTCAGGCCTACCTAAAATGGAAAAAAATGCCCGTAGTGCGTGAAATAGTCACAGGGCCGGTGGGCTATAACCTTTAGTCCATGAGGTTGGGGAGGGGTTTGGCTCTTGTCGTCGAGGAAATCGTCTGATCTTTCGAGGTCCTCGTGTGCCCAGTGGGAGGCTACAGTCGAAGCCTGCCCTAAAATAACAGAAATGTCCAGCGGCGCTTGAAATAGTCACAAGGGCGGTGGGCTGTGCTGGCCTTGAGGGTTGGGAGAGACGTTCGAGGCTCACAGGTGTCGGAAATGGTACAGTCTTTTGAGGGTCCTCGCGTGCCCAGATGGGAGGCTCTGATCGAGCCTGCCACAAATGGCAAGAAATGCCAGCCTGGCCGCGTGAAATAATCGCCGAGGCCGGTGTGATATAGCCTTTAGTCTGCAGGGGGATGGGGAGGCGTGAGAAATGGGTCTGTCTTTTCGAGGTCCTCGTGTGCCCGTGGGAGGATTCTTGTCGAGGCCTGCCTAAAATGACAAGAAATGCCTTGACATGGCGTGAAATAATCATAGGCCGGTGGGCTATGGCCTTTGGTCCCATGAGGGTTGGGGAGGGGTTTGGGGGCTCTGGGCGTCAGAAATAGTACAGTCTTTCGAGGTCTCTCGTGTGCCCAATGGGAGACTACGGTCAGAAGCCTGCCCTAAAATGGCAAGACATTCCCAGCGGCGCAGTGCGTGAAATAGTCGCCGAGGCCGGTGGGCTATAGCCTTTGGCCCGCGGGGGTTGGGGAGGGGCGTTAGGGGGCTCTGGGTGTCGGAAATGGGTACAGTCTTTTCGAGGGTCCTCGCGTGCCCAGTGGGAGGCTACGGTCAAGGCACATGCCTAAAATGTGAAAATGCCCATGGCGCAGCGCGTGAAATAATCGCAAGGGCAGTGGGATATAGCCTTTGGTCTGCGGGGTTGGGGAGGCGTGGGAAATGGGTGATCTTCGAGGTCCTCGTGTGCCGTGGGAGTTCTTGTCGGAGGCACACTAAAATGACAAGAAATGCCAAGCCAGCATGGCGCGTGAAATAATCGCCAAGCGGTGGGCTATAGCCTTTGGTCCCATGAGGTTTGGGAGAGGTGTCCAGGGCTCTGGTCTTGAGGAAATAGTGCAGTCTTTTGAGGGTGCCCGTGTGCCAGTGGGAGGCTACGGTCAGAAGCCTGCCCTAAAATGGCAAGAAATGTCCATCAGCGGCAGAAATAGTCACACGAGGCCGGTGGGCTATGTGCCCCAGCCTTGAGGGTTGGGAGGGGCGTTCGGGGGCTCTCAGGCGTCGAAATCGTACAGTCTTTTTGAGGTCCTCGCGTGCCCAGTGGGAGGCTACTGGTCAGGCCTGCCTAAAATAGCAAAAAAATGCCAGTATGGCGTGAAATAATCCACGAGGCAGTGGGCTATAGCCTTTGGTCATGAGGTTGGGGAGGGTTTGAGGCTCTTGTCGTGGGAAATGGGTACAGTCTTTTCGAGGGGTCCTCGTGTGCCCGGTGGGAGGCTACGGTCAAGCCTGCCTAAAAATGGCAAGAAATGTCCAGCAGCGCTTGAAATAGTCATAGGGCGGTGGGCTATAGCCTTGGCCCAGTGAGGGGTTAGGGAGGCGTTTGGGGGCTCACAGGTGTCGGAAATGGGTACAGTCTTTTCGAGGGTCCTCGCGTGCCACGGGGGAGGCTACTGGTCAGGCCTGCCTAAATATGGCAGAAATGCCCAGCGGTGCAGCAGCGTGAAATAATCGCCCGAGGCCGGTGGGATATGTGCTGGTCTGCGGGGTTGGGAGGGGCGTCGAGAAATGTGTACAGTCTCTTCGAGGGTTCTCGTGTGCCCCGTGGGAGAACTCTTGTCAGAGGCACTGCCTACAATGACAAGAAATGCCAATGGCCAGCAGCGTAAAATAATCGCCGTGGCGGTGGGCTATGTGCCTTTGTCATGAGGGGGTTGGGAGGGGTTTGGGGGCTCACAGTGAGTCCAGGAAATGGGAGCAGTCTTTTCGAGGGTCCTCGTGTGCCCAGTGGGAGGCTACGGTCAGCCTGCCCTAAAATAACAAGACATGCCAATGGCCTTGTGCGCGTGAAATAATCGCAGGCGGTGGGCTATAGCCTTTGGTCATGAGGGGTTGGGAGGGGCGTTCGGGGGCTCTGGGTGTCGAAATGGGTACAGTCTTCGAGGTCCTCGCGTGCCCAGTGGGAGAGCTCTGTCGAGAGCCTGCCCTAAAATGGCAAGAAATGCCATGGCCGCGTGAAATTGTCTCCGTGGCCGGTGGTTTATAGCCTTTTGTCTGCGGGGGGTGGGGAGGGCCGTCGGAAATGGGTACAGTCTTTTGAGGGTCTCGTGTGCCCGTGGAGAATTCTTGTCAGGCTTGCCCTAAAATGACAAGAAATGCCAGCCAGTGCAGCGCGTGAAATAATCGCGAGCCGGTGGGCTATGTGCTTTGGTCCATGAGGGGTTTGGGAGAGGGTTTCGGGGGCTCTGGTCGTCGGAAATGGGTACAGTCTTTTCGAGGGTCGCCGTGTGGCCAGTGGGAGACTACGGTCAGAGGCCTACCCTAAAATGGAAAAAAAATGCCAGTGCGCAGCGCGTGAAAAATAGTCACCGAGGCGGTGGGCTATGTGCAGTCCATGAGGGGTTGGGGAGGGGGTTTCGGCGGCGCTTGTCGTCGGAAATCGGTATAGTCTTTTCGAGGGTCCTCGTGTGCCCAGTGGGAGGGCTACTGATCAGGCTGCCACAAATGATGAAAATGTCCAGTATGGCCTTGAAATAGTCACCGAAGCCGGTGGGCTATAGCCTTTGGCCCGCGGGGGTTGGGGAGGGGCGTTCGGGGGCTCTGGGTGTCGGAAATGGTACAGTCTTTTCGAGGGTCCTCGCGTGCCCAGGGGGAGGCTACGGTCAGGGCCTGCCCTAAAATGAAGAAATGCCAATGTGCCCGTGAAATAATCGCCGAGGCGGTGGGATATAATGCTGGTCTGCGGGGGATGGGGAGGCGTCGGAAATGGGTACAGTCTTTTCGAGGGTCTCGTGTGCCCGTGGGAGGATTCTTGTGAGGCCTGCCTAAAATGACAAAAGAAATGCCATGCGCGTGAAATAATCGCCGAGGCCGGTGGGCTATAGCCTTTGGTCATGAGGGGGTTTGGGAGAGGTTCGGGGCTCTGGTCGTGGAAATGGGTACAGATCTTTTCGAGGGTGCCGTGTGCCCGATGGGAGGCTCTGGTCAGAGGCTTGCCTAAAATGGAAAAAAATGCCAGTGGTAGCCAGCGTGAAATAGTCACCGAGGCAGTGGGCTATAGCCTTAGTCCTTGAGGGGTTGGGGAGGGTTTGAGGGCTCTTGTCGTCGGAGAAATGGGTACAGTCTTCGAGGGTCTCGTGTGTGCCCGATTAGGAGAGCTACTGGTCAGAAGCTTGCCTAAAATGGCAAGAAATGTCCAGTAAGCAAATAATCACTAGGGCGGTGGGCTATATGCCCCAGCCCCATGAGGGTTAGGGAGGGGCGTTTGGGGGCTCACGGGTGTCGGAAATGGTACAGTCTTTTCGAGGGTCTCAGCGTGCCCGATGGGAGGCTCTGATCAGGGCACTGCCACTAAAATGGCAAAAGAAATGCCATGATTGCAAGCAGCGTGAAATAATCGCCCGAGGCCGGTGGGATATAGCGTTTGGTCTGCAGGGGTTGGGGAGGGCGTGGGAAATGGAACAGTCTTTCGAGGGTCTCGTGTGCCCGTGGGAGGCTCTTGTCAGGAGGCACGCCTAATGACAAGAAATGCCAGCTGGCCAGCATCAAAATAATCGCCCGTGGCGGTGGGCTATAGCTTTGTCATGAGGGTTGGGGAGGGGTTTGGGGCTCAGTGCGTCGAGAAATGGGAGCAGTCTTTTCGAGGTCCTCGTGTGCAGGTGGGAGGCTACGGTCAGAAGCCTGCCCTAAAATGGCAAGACATGCCAATAGCAGTGCGGTCGTGAAATAAGTCGCCGAGGCGGTGGGCTATAGCCTTTGGTCATGAGGGGTTGGGAGGCGTTCGGGGCTCTGGGTGTAAAATGGGTACAGTCTTTTCGAGGTCCTCGCGTGCAGTGGGAGGCTACGGTCAGGCCTGCCCTAAAATGGCAAGAGTGCCAGTAGCCAGCGTGAAATAGTCATCGCCGGGCGGTGGGATATGTACTTTGGTCTGCAGGGGGTTGGGAGGGGGCGTCGGAAATGGAGTGATCTTTTCGAGGTCCTCGTGTGCCCGTGGGAGGATTCTTGTCGAGGCCTGCCCTAAAATGACAAGAAATGCCAGCGCAGCGTGAAATAATGTGAGGCGGTGGGCTATAGCCTTTGGTCCTTGAGGTTTGGGAGAGGGTTTAGGGGCTCACAGTGGGAGTATGGAGTCTGATCTTTTCGAGGGTGCCGTGTGCCCGATGGGAGGCTACGGTCAGGCCTACCTAAAATGGAAAAAAAATGCCATGATGGCGCGTGAAATAATCCTGAGGCGGTGGGCTATATGCTGATCCATGAGGGGTTGGGGAGGGTTTCGGCGGCTCTTATCGTCAGGAAATCAGTGATCTTTCGAGGTCCTCGTGTGCCCAGTGGGAGGCTACGGTCAAGCCTGCCCTAAAATAACAAGAAATGTCCAGCGGCAGCGCAGAAATAGTCACAGGCGGTGGGCTATGCTGGCCTTGATGGGTTGGGAGGGCGTTCGAGCTCTGGGTGTGGAAATAGTGCAGTCTTTTCGAGGGTCTCGCGTGCCCAGTGGGAGGCTCTGAGTCAGGGCCTGCCCTAAAATGGCAAGAAATGCCCTCTGGCCATGCCGCGTGAAATAATCGCAGGCGGTGGGATATAGCCTTTGGTCTGCGGGGGATGGGGAGGCGTCGGGAAATGGGTACAGTCTTTTCGAGGTCTCGTGTGCCCGTGGGAGGATTCTTGTCGAGCCTGCCCTAAAATGACAAGAAATGCCCAGCCAGTAGCTGGCGTGAAATAATCGCCGAGGCAGTGGGCTATAGCCTTTGGTCCCATGAGGTTTGGGAGAGAGGGTGTCAGGGGCTGCAGTGCGTCGGAAATGGGTGCAGTCTTTTCGAGGTGCCGTGTGCCCGGTGGGAGGCTACGGTCAAGCACTGCCTAAAATGGCAAGAAATGTCCAGCCTTGGCGCCAAATAGTCAAGGCGGTGGGCTATAGTGGCCCATGAGGGTTGGGGAGGGCGTTGGGGGCTCTGGGTGTCGGAAATGGTACAGTCTTTTAGGGTCCTCGCATGCCAGTGGAGAGGCTACGGTCAGGGCCTGCCTAAAATGGCAAAAATGCCAGTGTGGCGCGTGGAAATAGTCACCAGGCGGTGGGCTATAACCTTTAGTCCTTGAGGATTAGGGGAGGGTTTAGGGGCTCTGGTCGTGAAAATGGGTCAGTCTTTTGAGGGTCCTCGTGCTTGATGGGAGGCTACAGTCAGGAGGCACACTAAAATGGCAAGAAATACCCAGTGAGCATGCGGAAATAGTCACTTGGTAGGTGGGCTATAGCCTTTGGTCCATGAGGGTTGGGAGGGGTGTCAGGGGCTCTTGTCATCGGAAATGGATACAGTCTTTTCGAGGTCCTTGTTTGCCAGTGGGAGGCTACGGTATAAGCACTGCCCTAAAATGGCAAGAAATGTCAAGCCTTGCGCTTAGAAATAGTCTTGAGGCGGTGGGCTATAGCCTTTGCTAGAGGGGGTTAGGGAGGCGTTTGGGGGCTCTGGGTGTAGGAAATGGGTGCAATCTTTTCGAGGGTCTTAGTGTGCCCTGTGGGAGGCTACGGTCGAGCCTGCCACTAAAATGGCAAGAAATGCCAGTGATTGCAGCGTGAAATAATCGCCCGAGGCGGTGGGATATAGCCTTTAGTGCAGGGGTTGGGGAGGCGTCGGAAATGGGTACAGTCTTCGAGGGTCCTCGTGTGCCGTCAGGAGAACTCTTGTCGAGGCCTGCCCTACAATGACAAGAAATGCCAGCGGTGCGTGAAATAGTCAAGGGCGGTGGGCTATACAGTCCATGAGGGTTGGGAGGGTTGGGGGGGCTCTGGTCGTCAGAAATGGGAACGGTCTTTTCGAGGGTCCTCGTGTACCCAGTGGGAGGCTACGGTCAGAGGCCTGCCCTAAAATGGCAAGAAATGCCCAGCGGCGCAGCACGGGAAATAGTCACCGAGGCCTGTGGGATATAGCCTTTGGTCCGCGGGGGTTGGGGAGGGGTTTTCGGGGGCTCTGGACGTCAGAAATGGATACGGTCTTTTCAAGGGTCCTCGTGTGCCCAGTGGGAGGCTACGGTCAGAAGCACATACAAATGGAAGACATTCCTGCGTGATCTCGTGAAATAGTCGCCGAGGCCGGTGGGCTATAGCCTTTGGCCCGCGGGGGTTGGGGACGGGCGTTAGGGGGCTCTGGGTGTTGGAAATGGGTACAGTCTTTTCGAGGGTCCTCGCGTGCCCAGTGGGAGGCTACGGTCAGGCCACGCCAAATGGCAAGAAATGCCAATGGCGCAGATCGTGAAATAGTCACCAAAGGCGGTGGGATATAGCCTTTACTGCAGGGGTTGGGGAGGCGTCGGGAAATGGTTACAGTCTTTTCGAGGGTCATCGTGTGCCCGTGGGAGGTTCTTGTCAGGAGGCCTGCCCAAAATGACAAGAAATGCCCAATGGCCGCGTGAAATAATCATGGGGCCCGATGGGCTATACTTTGGTCCTTGAGGGTTTGGGAGAGGGTTTGGGGGCTCACAGTGGTGGAAATGGGTAGCAGTCTTTTCGAGGGTGTGCCGTGTGCCGGTGGGAGGCTACGGTCAGAAGCATGCCCTAAAATGAAAAAATGCCAGCGCAGCGTGTGAAATAGTCACGAGGCGGTGGGCTGTAATACTGATCATGAGGGGTTGGGGAGGGGTTTGAGGGGCTCTTGTCGTGGAAATGGGTACAGTCTCATCGAGGGTCCTCGTGTGCCCAGTGGGAGGCTACGGTCATAAGCCTGCCCTAAAATAACAAAAAGAAATGTTCAATGACGCAGCGCTTGAAATAATCAGAGGCGGTGGGCTATAGCCTTGTGAGGGTTGGGGAGGGGCGTTCGGGGGCTCACAGGTGTCGGAAATGGTACAGTCTTTTAGAGGTCTCGCGTGCCCAGTGGGAGAGCTCTGATCAGGAGCCTGCCTAAAATGGCAAGAAAATGCCAATGACATGGCGTTAATTAGTCGCCGAGGCCGGTGGGATATAGCCTTTGGTCTGCGGGGGATTGGGAGGGGCGTCGGAAATGGGTACAGTCTTTTCGAGGGTCCTCGTGTGCCCCGTGGGAGGCTACTGTCAGAGGCCTGCCCTACAATGACAGAAATGCCCAGCGGCGCAGCGCGTGAAATAGTCACCGAGGCCGGTGGGCTATGTGCCTGGTCCTTGAGGGGTTGGGGAGGGGTTTGGGGCTCTGGTCGTCCAGAAATGGGAGCAGTCTTTCGAGGTCCTCGTGTGCCCAGTGGGAGGCTACGGTCAGAAGCCTGCCTAAAATAACGAACATGCCAAGCGGTAGCGCTTGAAATAATCGCCAGAGGCGGTGGGCTATAGCTGGTCCCAGAGGGTTGGGAGGCGTTCGGGGGCTCTAGGTGTCGAAATGGGTACAGTCTTTTCGAGGTCCTCGTGTACCCGATGGGAGGCTACTGGTCAAGCCTGCCACAAAATGGCAAGACATTCCCAATGCGGCGCAGTCGTGAAATAGTCACTTGAGGCAGGTGGGCTAGCCCAGCAGGGGTTGGGAGAGGCGTTAGGGGCTCAGGTGTGGGAAATGGGTGCAGTCTTTTGAGGGTCCTCACGTGCCCAGTGGGAGGCTACTATCGAGGCCTGCCCTAAAATGGCAAGAAATGCCAATGGCCTTGTGCGTGAAATAGTCACCAGGCTGGTGGGCTATAGCCTTTGGTCCCATGAGGGGTTGGGGAGGGTTTGAGAGCTCTGGGCGTCGGAAATGGGTGGGTCTTTTGAGGGTCCTCGTGTGCCACACTGTGGGAGGCTACTGATCGGAAAGCCTGCCTAAAATGGCAAGACATTCAGCGGTAGCAGTCGTGAAATAGTCGCCCAAGGCGGTGGGCTATAGCCTTTGGCCCTTGAGGGGTTAGGGGAGGGGCGTTAGGGGCTCAGGTGTCGGGAAATGGAGTACAGTCTTTGAGGGTCCTCACGTGCCAGTGGGAGACTACTATCGAGGCCTGCCACAAAATGGCAAGAAATGCCAGTGGCTGTAGCGTGAAATAATCGCCCGAGGCCGGTGGGATATAGCACTTTAGTGCGGGGGTTGGGGAGGCGTCGGAAATGGGTACAGTCTTTTCGAGGATCCTCGTGTGCCCGTGGGAGGCTCTTGGTAGAGCCTGCCCTAAAATGACAAGAAATGCCAGCCTTGCGTGAAATAATCACCGAGGCCGGTGGGCTATGCTGGTCCATGAGGGGTTGGGGAGGGTTCAGGGGGCTCTGAGTCGTCAGAAATGGGAGCGGTCTTTCGAGGTCCTCGTGTGCCCAGTGGGAGGCTACGGTCAGAAGCCTGCCCTAAAATAACAAGACATGCCAATGGCCTGTGAGAAATAATCATGGGGCGGTGGGCTATAATAGCCTTTGGTCCATGAGGGGTTGGGGAGGGGCGTTCGAGGCTCTGGGTGTCGAAATGGGTACAGTCTTTTCGAGGGTCCTCGTGTACCCAGTCTTGAGGCTCTGATCGAGAGCCTGCCATAAAATAGCAAGAAATGCCAATGATAGCCAGAAATAATCACGAGGCGGTGGGCTATAGCCTTTAGTCATGAGGGTTGAGGGAGGGGTTTGAGGGCTCTGGTCGTCAGAAATGGAGTGCAGTCTTTTCGAGGTCCTCGTGTACAGTGGGAGGCTACGGTCAGAGCCTGCCATAAAATGGCAAGAAATGCCAGTGGCTCTTGTGAAATAAGTCAAGGCAGTGGGCTATAACCTTTAGTCCCGCGAGGTTGAGGGAGGGTTTAGGCTCTGGGCGTCGGAAATGGGTCTGCAGTCTTTTGAGGTCTCGTGTGCCCAGTGGGAGGCTCTGAGGTCAAGCTTGCCCTAAAATGGCAAGACATTCCAGTGCGCAGTCGTGAAATAGTCGCCCAAGGCGGTGGGCTATAGCCTTTAGTCCCTTGAGGTTGGGGAGGCGTTAGGGGCTCTGGGTGTCGGGAAATGGGTCAGTCTTTTCTAGGGTCCTCCATTACTTGAGTGGGAGGCTACGGTCAGGGCCTGCCTTAAAATGCCAAGAAATGCGGAGCGGCACAGCGCGTGACATAGTCGCCGAGGCCGGTGGGATATAGCCTTTGGTCTGCGGGGGTTGGGGAGGGCGTCGGAAATGGGTACAGTCTTTTCGAGGGTCCTCGTGTGCCCCGTGGGAGGCTACTGTCAGAGGCCTGCCCTAAAATGACAAGAAATGCCCAGCGGCGCAGCGCGTGAAATAGTCACCGAGGCCGGTGGGCTATGTGCCTTTGGTCATGAGGGGTTGGGGAGGGTTTGAGAGGTCTAGTCGTCAGAAATGAGCAGTCTTTTCGAGGTCCTCGTGTGCCCGGTGGGAGGCTACGGTCGAAGCACACCTAAAATGGCAAGACATGCCCAGTGGCGCGGGAAATAGTCACAGGGCGGTGGGCTATAGCCTTTGGTCCATGAGGTTGAGGAGGGTTTGAGGGGCTCTGGTGCGTCGAAATGGGTAAGGTCTTTCGAGGGTCCTCGTGTGCCCGTGGGAGGCTCTGATCAGAGGCACTGCCATAAAATGGCAAGAAATGCCAGTGATGCAGTGTAGGAAATAGTCAAGGCGGTGGGCTATGTGCTAGTCATGAGGTTGGGAGGGTTCGGGGGCTCACAGACGTCAGAGAAATGAGTACAGGTCTTTTCGAGGGTCCTCGTGTGGCCCTTTGGGAGGCTCTGGTCAGAAGCCTGCCCTAAAATGGCAAGACATTTCCAACAGCGCGGTCACGTGAAATAGTCGCCGAGGCAGTGGGCTATAGCCTTTGGCCCATGAGGGTTGGGGAGGGCGTTAGGGGGCTCACAGGTGTCGGAAATGGGTACAGTCTGATTCGAGGGTGCTTGCGTGCCCGGTGGGAGGCTGGTCAGGGCACCTGCCCTAAAATGGCAAGAAATGCCAGTGGCGCGCGCGTGAAATAAGTCGCTGGGCGGTGGGATATAGCCTTTAGTGCAGGGGGTTGGGGAGGCGTCGGAAATGGAGTGCAGTCTTTCGAGGGTTCCTCGTGTGCCAGTGGGAGGCTACGGTCAGAAGCCTGCCTAAAATACCAAGAAATGTCTAAGCGGCGCAGCGCGTGAAATAATCGCCCAGGCGGTGGCCGCATGCTGGTCCCTTGAGGGTTGGGAGGGGTTTCGGGGGCTATAGTGTCGAATTGGTACTGATCTTCTGAGAGTCCTCGTGTGCCCAGTGGGAGGCTACGGTCAGAAGCCTGCCCTAAAATGGCAAGAAATGTCCAGCGGCGCAGCGCGTGAAATAGTCGCCGAGGCCGGTGGTCTATAGCCTTTAGTCCGCGGGGGTTGGGGATTGGCGTTCGGGGGCTCTGGGTGTCAGAAATGGGTACAGTCTTTTCGAGGGTCCTCGCGTGCCCAGTGGGAGGCTACGGTCAGAAGCCTGCCCTAAAATGGCAAGACATGCCCAGCGGCGCAGCGCGGGAAATAGTCACCGAGGCCGGTGGGCTATAGCCTTTAGGAGGGTTGGGGAGGGCGTTAGGGGCTCTGAGTGTCGGAAATGGGTACAGTCTTTTCGAGCGTCCTCGTGTGATGGGAGACTCTGACCAGAGCCTGCCCTAAAATCCCAAGAAATGCCCAGTGGCGCACCGCGGGAAATAGTCACTCAGGCCGGTGGCCTATAGCCTTATGTCCGCGGGAGTTGGGGAGGGGGTTTCGGGGGATCTGGTCATCGAAAATGGGTACAGTCTTTACGAGGGTCCTCGGGTGTCCAGTGGGAGGCTACGGTCAGGAAAGCACAAAAATACCAAGAAATGTCAAGCTGCCCAGCGCGTGAAATAGTCGCCCGTGCAGTGGGCTATAGCCTTTGGTAGTCATGAGGGTTGGGGAGGGGCGTTCGGGAGCTCTGGGTGTCGGAAATGGGTACAGTCTTTTCGAGGGTCCTCGCGTGGCCAGTGGGAGGCTACGGTCAGGGCCCGCCCTAAAATGGCAATAAATGCCCAGCGGCGCAGCGCGTGAAATAGTCGCCGAGGCTGGTGGGCTATAGCCTTTGGTCCGCAGGGGTTGGGGAGGGGCGTTCGGGGGCTCTGGGCGTCGGAAATGGGTACAGTCTCTGCAAGGGTCCTCGTGTGCCCAGTGGGAGGCTACGGTCAAGCACTGCCTAAAATAACAAGAAATGTCAGCGGCGTAGCGTGAAATAAGTCGCCCAAGGCGGTGGGCTCTAAAACTTTAGTCAGCTGGGGTTGGGGAGGGCGTTCAGGGGCTCTGTGTCGGAAATGGGTGCAGGCTTTTCGAGGTCCTCGCGTGCCCAGTGGGAGGCTCTGATCAGGGCCTGCCCTAAAATGGCAAGAAATGCCTAGCAGTGCAGCCAGCGTGAAATAATCGCGAGGCCGGTGGTCTATAGCCTTTGGTCCTTGAGGGGTTGGGGAGGGGTTTAGGGGGCTCAGTGGTCGAAAATGGGTACATTCTTTTCGAGGTCTCGTGTGATGGGAGGCTACGGTCGAAGCCTGCCCTAAAATGCAAGAAATGTCAGCCAGCGCGGCGCGAAATAGTCAAGGCGGTGGGCTATAGCCTTTAGCCCTTGAGGAGTTGGGAGGGGCGTTCGGGGCTCACGGGCATCGGAAATGGGTACAGTCATTTCGAGGTCCTCGTGTGCCCGTGGGAGGCTCTGATCGAGGCCTGCCCTAAAATGACAAGAAATGCCCAGCGGCGCAGCGCGGGAAATAGTCACCGAGGCCGGTGGGCTATAGCCTTTGGTCCGCGGGGGTTGGGGAGGGGGTTTAGGGGGCTCTGGTCGTAGAAAATGGGTACAGTATTTTTGAGGGTCCTCGTGTGCCCAGTGGGAGGCTACGGTCAGAAGCCTGCCCTAAAATACCAAGAAATGTCCAATGGCGCAGCGCGTGAAATAGTCGCCGAGGACGGTGGGCTATAGCCTTTGGTCCGCGGGGGTTGGGGAGGGGGTTTAGGGGCTCACGTGAAATGGGTACAGTCCTTTCGAGGGTCCTCGTGTGATGGGAGGCTACGGTCAGGAAGCCCCTAAAATAACAGAAATGCCCAAAAGGCGTAGCGTGAAATAGTCACGGGCTGGTGAGCTATAGCCTTTGGTCCCTTGAGGGTTGGGTAGGGGTGTTCGGGGGCTCTGGTCGTCGGAAATGGGTACAGTCTTCTGAGAGTCCTCGTGTACTTGATGGGAGGCTACTGATCGAAGCCTGCCCTAAAATGGCAAGAAATGTCAGCGCAGCGTGAAATAGTCGCCCGAGGCGGTGGGCTATAGCCTTTGGTCCTTGAGGGGTTGAGGAGGGGTTTCGGGGCTCATCGGAAATGGGTACAGTCGTTCTGAGAGTCCTCGTGTGTGTGATGGGAGGCTCTGAGTCAAGCACTGCCCTAAAATAACAAGAAATGTCCAGCGGTATGGCGTGGAAATAGTCACCAGGGCGGTGGGCTAAAGCCTTTAGTCCCGGGGTTGGGGAGGGGCGTCCAGGGGATCTGGGTGTCAAAAATGGGTACAGTCTTTTCGAGGGTCCTCGTGTTCCCAGTCTTTACGGTCAGAGGCCTGCCCTAAAATGGCAAGAAATGCCAGCCAGCGGCGGAAATAGTCACCAAGGCAGTGGGCTATAGCCTTTTGGTCCATGAGGGGTTGAGGAGGGGTTTCAGGGGCTCTGGTCGTCAGAAATGGATGCAGTCTTTCGAGGTCCTCGTGTACCCGGTGGGAGGCTACAGTCAGAGGCCTGCCATAAAATAGCAAGAAATGCCAGCCAGGCGCAGGAAATAATCATAGGGCACATGGGCTATAGCCTTTGGTCCGCGGGGGTTGGGGAGGGGGTTTCGGGGGCTCTGGACGTCGGAAATGGGTACGGTCTTTTTGAGGGTCCTCGTGTGCCCAGTGGGAGGCTACGGTCAGAAGCTTGCCCTAAAATGGCAAGACATTCCCAGCGGCGCAGTGCGTGAAATAGTCGCCGAGGCCGGTGGGCTATAGCCTTTGGCCCGCGGGGGTTGGGGAGGGGCGTTAGGGGGCTCTGGGTGTCGGAAATGGGTACAGTCTTTTCTAGGGTCCTCACGTGCCCAGTGGGAGGCTACTATCAGGGCCTGCCCTAAAATGGCAAGAAATGCCCAGCGGCGCAGCGCGTGAAATAGTCGCCGAGGCCGGTGGGATATAGCCTTTGGTCTGCGGGGGTTGGGGAGGAGCGTCGGAAATGGGTACAGTCTTTTCGAGGGTCCTCGTGTGCCCCGTGGGAGGCTACTGTCAGAGGCCTGCCCTAAAATGACAAGAAATGCCCAGCGGCGCAGCGCGTGAAATAGTCACCGAGGCCGGTGGGCTATAATATGCTGGTCCCATGAGGGTTGGGAGGGGTTTGGGGGCTCTAGTCGTCAGAAATGGGAACGGTCTTTTCGAGGGTCCTCGTGTGCCCAGTGGGAGGCTACGGTCAGAAGCCTGCCCTAAAATGTGAACATGCCAGTATGGCGGAAATAGTCAAGGGCAGGTGGGCTATAGCCTTTGGTCCATGAGGGTTGAGGAGGGGTTTGGGGGCTCTGAGTCGTCGGAAATGGGTAAGGTCTTTTCGAGGGTCTCGTGTGCCCGTGGGGAGGCTACGGTCGAGGCCTGCCATAAAATGGCAAGAAATGCCAGCCAGTACAGTGAGGAAATAAGTCAAGGCGGTGGGCTATAATGCTGGTCCATGAGGGTTGGGAGGGGTTTGGGGCTCTGAGCGTCGAGAAATGAGTGCAGTTTTCGAGGGTCCTCGTGTAGCCCTTGGGAGGCTACTGATCGAGCCACCTAAAATGGCAAGACATTTCCAAGCGGCAGTCGTGAAATAAGTCATGGGGCGGTGGGCTATGTGCTTTGGCCCTTGAGGGGTTGGGAGGGGCGTTAGGGGCTGGGTGTCGGAAATGGAGTGCAGTCTGATTCGAGGGTGCTTGCGTGCCAGTGGGAGGCTACGTCAGCCCTAAAATGGCAAGAAATGCCAGCCAGTAGCGTGAAATAGTCGCCGAGGCCGGTGGGATATAGCCTTTGGTCTGCGGGGGTTGGGGAGGGGCGTCGGAAATGGGTACAGTCTTTTCGAGGGTCCTCGTGTGCCCAGTGGGAGGCTACGGTCAGAAGCCTGCCCTAAAATACCAAGAAATGTCTAGCGGCGCAGCGCGTGAAATAGTCGCCGAGGCCGGTGGGCCATAGCCTTTGGTCATGAGGGTTGGGGAGGGTTTGAGGCTATGGTAATCGGAATTGGTACAGTCTTCTGAGAGTCCTCGTGTGCCCAGTGGGAGGCTACGGTCAGGCCTGCCCTAAAATGTGAAATGTCCATGGGCGTAGCGTGAAATAATCGCCGAGGCGGTGGTCTATAGCCTTTAGTCAGCATGAGGGTTGGGGATTGGCGTTGGGGGCTCTGGGTGTCGAGAAATGGTTCTGATCTTTTCGAGGTCCTCGCGTGCCAGTGGGAGGCTACGGTCAAGCACTGCCCTAAAATAACAAGACATGCCATGGCAGCGCGTGAAATAATCGAGGCGGTGGGCTAGCCTTTAGTCATGAGGGGTTGGGGAGGGGCGTTCGGGGCTCAGGTGTCGGAAATGGGTACAGTCTTTTGGCGTCTCGTGTGCCAGTGGGAGACTACGGCGAGGCCTGCCTAAAATAACAAGAAATGCCAGTGGCGCAGGAAATAGTCACTCAGGCGGTGGCCTATAGCCTTTGGTCATGGGAGTTGGGAGGGGTTTGAGGATATGGTCATCGAAAATGGGTGCAGTCTTCTGAGGGTCTCGGGTGTCAGTGGGAGGCTACTGATCGAAGCACTGCCTAAAATGTAAGAAATGTCCAGCGGCGCAGCGCGTGAAATAGTAGCCGTGGACGGTGGGCTATAACCTTTGGTCCGCGGGGGTTGGGGAGGGGCGTTCGGGAGCTCTGGGGGTCGGAAATCGGTGCAGTCTTTTCGAGTGTCCTCGCGTGCCAGTGGGAGGCTCTGTCGAGGCCCGCCTAAAATGGCAATAAATGCCAGTGGCGCTTGTGCGTGGGAAATAATCGCCCGAGGCCGATGGGCTATAGCCTTTGGTCCACGGGGGTTGGGGAGGGGTTTGGGGCTCTGGTCGCCGGAAATGGAGTACAGTCTTCTGAGAGTCTCGTGTGCCAGTGGGAGGCTCTGATCGAAGCACCTGCCCTAAAATGGCAAGAAATGTCCATGCGCGTAGCGTGAAATAATCGCCAAGGGCCGGTGGGCTAAAGCCTTTAGTCAGCGGGGTTGGGAGGGCGTTCGGGGGCGCTGGTGTCGGAAATGGGTGCAGGCTTTTCGAGGTCCTCGCGTGATGGGAGGCTCTGATCAGGCACTGCCCTAAAATGGCAAGAAATGCCTAGCAGTGCAGCGTGAAATAGTCGCCAAGGCAGGTGGTCTATAGCCTTTGGTCCCATGAGGGGTTGGGGAGGGGGTTTCGGGGGCTCAGGTCATCGAAAATGGGTACATTCTTTTCGAGGGTCCTCGTGTGCCCAGTGGGAGGCTACTGGTCAAGCACACTAAAATGGCAAGAAATGTCCAGCGCGGCGCCTTGAAATAGTCACAGGCGGTGGGCTATAGCCTTTGGCCCGCGGGGGTTAGGGAGGGGCGTTCGGAGGCTCTGGGCATCGGAAATGGGTACAGTCTTTTCGAGGGTCCTCGTGTGCCCAGTGGGAGGCTACGGTCAGAAGCCTGCCCTAAAATGACAAGAAATGCCCAGCGCTTGGCGGGAAATAGTCACCAAGGGCGGTGGGCTATAGCTATACAGTCCCAGCGGGGGTTGGGGAGGGGCTTTAGGGGCTCACAGTCGTGAAAATGGGTGCAGTGTTTTGAGGGTCCTCGTGTGCCCGGTGGGAGGCTACGGTCAGAAGCACACCTAAAATAAAGAAATGTCAATGGTAGCAGCGTGAAATAGTCATGCGAGGCGGTGGGCTATAGCCTTTGGTCCATGAGGGTTGGGGAGGAGGTTTGGGGGCTCACAGTGGTCGAAAATGGGTACAGTCCTTTCGAGGTCCTCGTGTGATGGGAGGCTACGGTCAGAAGCACTTGCCCTAAAATGGCAAAAATATGCCCAAAGCGCGTAGCGTGAAATAGTCATAGGCTGGTGAGCTATAGCCTTTGGTCCATGAGGGGTTAGGGAGGGTGTTGGGGCTCTGGTCATCGGAAATGGGTACAGTCATTCGAGGGTCCTCGTGTGTACTTGATGGGAGACTACGGTCAGGAAGCACGCCTAAAATACCAAGAAATGTCAATGGCGCGGTAGCGTGAAATAGTCATGGGGGCGGTGGGCTATAGCCTTTGGTCCTTGAGGGTTGGGGAGGAGGTTTAGGGGCTCACAGTGCGTGAAAATGGAGTCTGAGTCCTTTCGAGGGTCTCGTGTGCCCGATGGGAGGCTACGGTCAAGCACATGCCTAAAATAGCAAAAATGCCCAAAGCGCGGCGCGTGAAATAGTCACAATTTGGTGAGCTATAGCCTTTAGTCCTTGAGGGTTGGGGAGGGTGTTGGGGCTCTGGTCATGGAAATGGAGTCTGAGTCATTTCGAGGGTCCTAGTGTGATGGGAGACTACTGGTGAGGCACTGCCTACAAAATAGCATGAAATGCCTAAGCAGTAGCGCCAGAAATAGTCAGGCGGTGGCCTATGGCCTTTGCTCCGTAGGGGTTGGGGGGGGGTTTTGGGGGCTCTGGTCATAGAAATGGGTCTGATAATTTGAGGGTCCTCGTGTGCCCAGTGGGAGGCTCTGATCGAGCACATACTAAATGGCAAGACATGCCCAGTAGCGCGTGAAATAATCGCCGAGGCGGTGGGCTATACCGTTTAGTCATGAGGGTTGGGGTGGGGCGTTCGGGGCTCACTGGGCATGGAAATGGGTACAGTCTTTTCGAGGTCCTCGTGTGCCCGATGGGAGGCTACTGGTCAGAGGCACTGCCTAAAATGACAAGAAATGCCAAGTGTGCAGGAAATAGTCCAAGGCGGTGGGCTATAACACTTTTAGTCCTTGAGGGGTTGGGAGGGGCTTTAGGGGCTCTGGTCGTAGAAAATGGGTACTGTATTGTTGAGGGTCCTCGTGTGCCCAGTGGGAGAGCTCTGAGTCAGGGCCTTTGCCTAAAATACCAAGAAATGTCAATGGCGCAAGCGTGAAATAGTCATGAGACGGTGGGCTATAGCCTTTGGTCCCTTGAGGGGTTGGGGAGGGTTTAGGGGCTCACAGTGCGTGAAAATGGGTACAGTCCGTTCGAGGGTCCTCGTGTGCCCAGTGGGAGGCTACGGTCAGGCTTGCCACAAAATGTGAGAAATGGCCAAAGGCGCGGTAGCGTGAAATAGTCACCAGTGGTGAGCTATATCCTTTGGTCAGCGGGGGTTGGGGAGGGGTGTTAGGGGCTCTGGTCATGAGAAATGGGTACAGTCATTTGAGGTCCTCGTGTGATGGGAGACTACTGATCAGAGGCACATAAAATAGCATGAAATGCCAGTAGCGTGAAATAGTCACAGGCGGTGGCCTATGGCCTTTGCTCCGGTTGGGGTGGGGTTTTGGGGCGTTCTGGTCATCGGAAATGGGTACAGTAATTTGAGGGGTCCTCGTGTGCCCGTGGGAGGCTCGGTCGAGGCTGCCATAAAATGGCAAGAAATGCCAATGATGCAGTGGGAAATAGTCATAGGGCGGTGGGCTATAGCCTGGTCATGGGGGTTGGGTGTTGAGTGTTAGAGGGTGTATATTTATAAAGGAGAAAATGGTCATTTTACACTTCAGTCTCACTAACATTGCTATTTTATTTATTTAAGTATTTTATTATTTAATTACGTGTGTTTCATTATAATTGGTTATTTTATGTATTTTAGGGGTATCACGATTGTTTCCTGATGTCACGGTGATCAGACGGACAAAGCAGACGTCACATTTGAACTCAGGACGATCGAAAACTTTAGGAGGAGCATAAAAGGAAAAATGTCACTGTTCACATATACGGAACTATTCATACATATAGTACTGTTCATAGTACTGTACAAATAGTATTACTGTGCAAAAACCGGCTTCTTTGTGCAAATAGTGGTGTGGTAGCTGTGCAAATAGTATTCTTGTGCAAAACCGGTTTCTTGTGCAAATAGTGGTCAAACCGTGTGAGGCTGTGCAAATAGTGTTCTTGTTCAAATAGTGGCATTGTTGTTGGTGATGACGTGGCGCAATCAGGCGTCAAGCTGTTTTAATCCGATGGTCATGATTCACTCAATGTACCTATAAAAAGGGGGCTTCCCCCCCTAATTTGATATCCCTGAATTCATTTGTAAGCTTAGATTTTTGTAATTCCTTCTCTTTCTTGTATTTTCTTTGTATTTTAATAAATTCCCATTTTACCCTTAGTTAAAAATGGTGGTAATTTTCTTTCAAGCTTGGGTTGAAGGTGAAGTCTCAACATGTTCCATGGGCTTTATTTGGTAAATTTATTTTCTATTCCCCTCAATATTTGTGGTTGTTTTGACTTTTAGTAGACAAATAATAATAGTCTTGTCTGAATCATACACAGTTAAAGCGGCACCTAGTACAAGGTTACTATTATTTGTACGATAAATATAACACCATACTTATTTGGCGTGGTTCATGTGTGGAATCCCCTCATGATTTAATTGGCATTAATAAGGAATATTTAGCCCATGGAGCATGTTGATGCGGTCCGGATACCAAGTGCTTTATCTCAATAGATTCCAATTTAAGTTATTCCTACCATTTTAAATTTCAATTCTAGCATATTTTAAATTCCTTTCACCACAAATCCAACCATCCATTTAAAAGAAAATTAATTCTGCACATAATTAAAATCAACCTCCTCGTGGGATCGACACTCGTCACCATTAATCTATTCTACAATAGATTCGTGCGCTTGCGAGTTCAATAAAATTTACACAACAAGTTTTTTGGCGCCGTTGCCGGGGAGGTAAGTATTTTAATTCGTAGAAATATATATTTTTTTTTCTTAATATTTATTTTTTTTTGTTGTTTTCTTGTACTTTTTTTTCCTTGTCTCATTAAAAAAAAAAAAATTAGATTAGAATTTTATTTCTCTCTCTCTTCTTTAAATTTGTATAATTTAATTTTGATGTTATTTTTCTTTGTAATTTTTTTTATCTTGTTATCTTTCTTTGTTATTTATTTTAATTTTAGTAATATTTGTTTCACGTAATTTCTTTTTCTTATAGCAATTGAGTGTATTTTCATATTAAGATTGTAACAACGTCACAAGGTTAGTATCGTAATTTCTCCCTCATCTTTATTTTTATTTGTTTTATTTTCATTTATTTTGTTCTTTGTATGCATGGTCGAAGGTCATTATCACCTAATCTTGAGCCTTTAGACCTTGAATTAGAAAAAACACTTCGCACACATAAACACACCGCTTTTAAAAATAAAATTGACATGGATTTGCAAAATCAACAACCAGAACCACAGGAGAGGCCATTTAAGGACTATTTTAGTCCCTTAGCAAATTTGAGCACATCATGCATCAGATACCCAAATGTAGCTGCTAGGAGTTTTGAATTAAAACCTAGTGTGCTAAATTGTCTCCTACGTTTTATGGGCTAGAAAATGAGGACCCATATAATCATCTGAATGATTTCATGCTATTTGTCAAACTTTTAAATATGAGAATTTTTCAGATGATGATGTTAAACTTAGATTATTCCATTTTCTTTAAAGGATAGAGCTCGTTCATGGTTTAATACATTGCTGCTAATAGCATTACATCATGAGAACAAATGGTAACTAAATTTTAAATAAATATTTCGATTCATAAAACCAATGCTTTATTAGCGAAATTTCAGAATTTACTCAAAGGGCGACGAGCAATTTTTGAGCATGGGAGGCGATTCAATGGGCTACTCTTGAAGTGTCCACATCATGGAGTGCAGAAATGGCACCAATGCCAATACTTTTGGAGGATTATTGCCACATGTGCAAGAATGGCTAATGGCGACCGTGGAGGAGAGTTAATGTCAAAAGCGCATCGAGATTTGGGAATTCTTCCGGTAATCGGATAATTCCCAACAACGGAGTCGATCACTCAGAAATACCGGGAGAATTAAGGGAGTTAATGAGGTTCACGTTGGCGAGTCAAGCTCAGGAATTAAAGAAGTCAAAGAGATGGTTGAAGGCCTTTCTCGACGAATAGCATCATTAACGACAGCCAACTCAGCGAGGAACCACATGACCATGACTCGTATTCAGATCAAGTCAATGCCATAGGAGTCATGAGAAAACCATCAATTACAACCCGTACTCCAACACATACAACCACGGATGGAGAGATCACCCAATTTTTCATGGTCTCGAGGATTCCAACAAAATGAACCAACGACTCCTCCACCTCCACCAATTCCTCAAATTTCTCAAGCCGTTCAACCACCATTTAGACCATACAATCAAAACCCAAACCACTCTCAACCCAGACCATGGGAGGATACATTCCAAAATTTCAAGAATTCTACTCATTCTAGAATCGAGCGTGAGAACCGCACCATTGATGAGCTGCGAAATGAGATGAGGCGACTTACTCACAAGCCCAATCAATTTCAAATCTCGAGAAAATGGTGGGACAACTTGCTTGATTCAAACCTTGACAATGACCGTTGAGAAAGGTAAATTTCCAAGTCAACGGATTGCACTAACCTAAGCGATGAATGAAGCAAGTTACGATTCACCACGCGTCATGGAAGGTCAAAGCTATCATGACCTTGCGAAAAGGGAAGAAATCGATAACAAAGTGGAATGCCAAAATCAACTCAGATTGTACCTGTGAATCGAGGACCCATCACGGAGGAGAAAGAAGAAACCAACTCACGAGAATACATTCCCAGCTCCATTTCCTCGGAGGTTAGCTAAAGGGAAGGAAAATCCACAGGTGAGATTTTGAAATCTTGAACAGTGAGTGTTAACATCCCTTTGCTTGAAGCTATAAAACAAGTGCCATCGTATGCCAAGTTTCTTAAAGATCTATGCACTAAAAAGAGAAATATTCATGTTCAGAAAAAGGCCTTTTTAACAGAAAATGTTAGTTCTATACTCCAACATAAAATGCCTCTAAAATTCAAAGATCCAGGCTCCCCCACTATCTCATGTAGTATAGGGAACCACACAATTGAGAATGCTTTGTTGGATTTAGGAGCTAGTGTAAATCTGTTGCCTTATGCATGTTGTGAAACAGATGGGAGAATTACACCCAACTCAGGTGGTGTTCTGAGATCGGTCCATGAAAATACCTCGTGGTATTGTGGAGGACGTGCTTATTCAGGTAGACAAGTTTTATTTTTCCGTTGATTTCATTGTAATTGACACTCGGCAGTCACGATTCAAAAGCACATCCCCATTATCCTAGGCCGACCTTTCTTGGCAACTGCCGATGCTCACATTCAATGCAGAACTGGAAATATGCAGTTGTCCTTTGGCAATATGACCATGGAGCTCAATATTTTCAACATTGCCAAACAACCTCACAATGTGGATGATGGAATTATTGATGTGGATTTAATAGAAACATTAGTTGATAATAATTTTCTGTCAAACTTTAGTGATGACCCTTTACAAACATGTTTAACTCACTTTGGTTTGGATTTTGACATTGACAGATCAATCGATGAGGTCAATACACTACTTGACTCAGCACCATCCATGGATACAAATAAATGGAAGTCAAGAGTTGAACAACTAGTGCCATCAGAAAAGAAACTCAGCCCATCATCAGAATCACCACCAAAACTCGAGCATCGTGCGTACTGGGCCATCAAGAAATTCAATTTTGACATGCAACAAGCTGGCTCAAAAAGAAGATTACAGCTGGCCAAGATTTACAAGCAACGAATAAAAGTCTTTCACGACAAGCAAATTATGAGAAAATCAATTATGAAATCTTTCCTCCGGTCGGAAAGTGCTTTTATTAAATTCTTGCTTGTCCGTTCTCGATGGTTTGGCCCATTTGTTGTTCACACTATTTTTCCACATGGGGCAATTGAAATTAAGGATCCAAAGAACGGCGTTACTTTTAAAGTAAATGGTCAAAGATTAAAGCCATATCTAGAATACCAACCACATGGAGAGCAGAGTGAAATAAATCTGAGTGACCCACCAAATTTAAATTGAGGTTTTTCTTTTCTTTTCGGTAATTTGATTTGATTCTTTTCTTTCTTTTGATTATTCTTTTGCTGATTGAAATTATTTTTGTTTAAGTGTGTTTGTTTAACCATTATAGTTTTCTCTTATCATTTTAATCATGAGACAGTACCTCTTGTACACGATTAGAACACTTGATATCAAACTCATCTCGAAAGCGGAATCGATTTTGTAAATTTCATCTATCTGGGATCTACAACCTTGAGTTAGTATTCCACGTTAAAGATCTGAGAAAGACAACTCACGAAATAGAGGATGGAATTTTTGATGCGGAATTGGAGCTTGAGGTAATTCGATAAGAGACGATTTTAATTTGCTTTGTGTGTTTTAATTTATTTTTTGTTTGTGTGTTTTAGTTTGCTTTGTGTGTTTAAGTTTGTCACCCGGTGAAGAAGGCGGATAACGGTACTCGTGACAATCAAGTCGGTTACTTGATTTCCACAATAGCGATATTACGAGGCGAAGGCATGGGCCGGAGGCGAGATTTTAGCAAAGCTTCAAGCGATTCCCTTGACTTCCTCGAGATGCACTCTTTCAATTTATAAAGCCCGATCCAGCGCATGCGATTGCTTATGAAGAATGGCATACCTGTGACATCCATTTGGTTAATCGAGGCCAAAAAATCGTTTGGCGGTGAGTTGCCTCCTAAATTTATTGCATACATGCCTGGTTGTGGTAAAGGAAATTATGCGAGAAAAGCAGCGAGCTAAAGACTTTCTGTTGCTTGTCATAAGTGTGCGAGCGATGTGCAATAAAAACCATGTTCTTTAGGAATGGTGTAATGCGATAACTTGAGGAAGATAAGATTAAATTCATTAGGGATGGCTTGAATAAAGAGTCATTGGATAATATCCTTTTGTCTTTTGAAGCGCATCCCGGTGGATGTACAAGAAGCGATTCTCGATTATGGCCATTATTCGAAAAAGAGCGTGCGCGATACTGATCTCGAGAATCGACTATAAGCGATCCTGTTTGCGGTTTGTAAGAAAAGCTGGATGGGAAATATCCTCGACCCATAGAGGCGTTCAAGCCGTTACGGGACGTAAAACCAGGAGGAAGATGTGAGCCACGTCATGGCTACTGTAGATATCCTTTTTACTTTCTACTTTCTTTGTTATTTTACCATCGCATTATTGCTTGTAATAATTTTTCTTGTTATCATTGTTTTGCTTTTCATTTTCTTTTTCTTTTTACTCTCGAGCCATGTGCCTTAGTGTTAATTGACATTGACATAATGCCTCATACAATTTGTGACCCGTTGTCACCAAGGTTCTTAAATATAATTTTGTTGTTGTGCACTCACAAGTTGTTTTGAGCGGTATCCTAATGGCTACTCCCGTGAACAATTCAACATTTGTGTGCTCTGGATTTAACTATGGCAAACATAAAGAGTTCGTTGGCGACCATAGATCTTGGTCGAAGAATAGCAGAGAAAATTGCACTTGGTGTATGGAGGAGGTGACCGAGGGTTATCGAAAATGGTCTCAGAAGCTGCTTATGTCAGAGGGAGCCAAGTGTTAGGCATCATCCCAACAATCCTAAAACCTTTGGGCTGTTTGTCTAACTCATCAACTGGAGAAGAGTTAGTTGTCTCGGTATGCAGAGCAGCATTGAAATGCTAAATCATGCTGATGCTTTTATTTTCCTTCCAGGAGATCTTGCAACTCTAGAGGCACTAATCACATTAGCATCTTGGGCCCATCTGAACATCCACCAGAAACCCATCGGTTTGTTAAATGTCAATAATTTTTATGATGGCTTTATCGCATTTCTTAACCATGCAATAAAAAACTATTTCATTCCTTCCTCAGTTAAAAAAATCTTTATTTGTGCACATACTGCTAATGAGCTACTTGATCTGTTACAAGCTTATCAATCAGAGACATATCCCAGGACCGTTGTGTTGGAATGTTCAAATAATGATGGTAACGATGGCATGATGAAGTACAAATTAGATTTAACTCTCAACATAAATATTTTCTTACATGTTGCACTACCCGGTGATGTCTTAAACTCTACTTCTTTCCTTTCAAACATTGAGGACAATGTTTCATTCGAGTTGGGGGAGGAATAGTTGACAAATTTTGGTATATTTGTTAAGTTTTACTAATTTTTGTTGTAGAACTAACCATTTTAAGTAAAGATGGCTGAATATGGAGTGTAGTTACTCACAAGCAGCATCCTCTTAGTAAAAAAAAAAAAATTATTTTATGTTTTTCTTAACTTTTCTTTTGACTTCTCGCTTTATAAATATACATTTTCACGTTTTAAGTCGAAGATGGGTTTGAATATGGAATTAATAGTGACTCTGAAGCACATCTTCTTAAAAAAAAAAATTCAGACATTTTTTTTAATTTTTCTGCATGTATGTTTTTCTTTTTATGTTTAGAATAGGTTGGGGGGTAGAATTTCGTTAAAAAATATATATATATTTGGTAATTTTGTGAGTTTTGATATTGGATGATATGATGACTTTTAAATTTTAGTATTTGTATTATCTTTGGTCTTGAGTGATGTTACACATGTTTGCTATTCTATATGTTGATGTTGGGGACAAATATGAGTTGCTTGAAGGAATGCATATGTCAAAATAAATTCAAGTGAGTTTTGAGCCTATTAATTTTTCTTGGAGTAACCCTTTTGCCCATTATTCATGCGACTTAGCGGTATTATTTTATACATGATCTCTAGATTTCCTTTAAGTCAACCCTTTAAAAAAAAAAAATGTGTGTTCTTTGCGTAAAGGCCACACAACTAGTAGATATGGAAGATTATTTAGAGCTCTAAGAGGCGATGGAAGGCCATTTTTGATCCGTTTGAGCCTTTCTGGCCATCCTCTTGTAAAATATCCATAGTTAGCCATTTGAGCCCAAAAAAAAAAAAAAAAAAACTTTTCTTTATTAACTTATCATCACGACCACTCCGATTTGGAGTATTACCGATGTTATACAAGTTCCATCACTATTCATGTTTGAGAAAAGGATAAATAATTATTTTGTTCAACAAAGTTGTGCCGTAAAAAAAAAAAAAAAAAAAAAAAAAAAGAAAAAAGATATACAATAGCGATAAATAAAGCGAAATGCATCTTGTAATTTTCAAAGTTCTTGAACTTTTCTCAAACACATATATATTTTGTTTCCTATTTTCCTTTCTTTGTTAAGCCATGTCCCTAGCCTCGTTCGTCTAATAAAGTCTTCTTGATTTTGAGAACTATAATCTGAGTAAAAGCTAGTTATATGGGCTATTAAGATGTAGTGATGCATTAAAAAAAAAAATTTTGGGTTGACTAGTAATTTATTTGAGGTCGTATTATTTCTAATTTGTGGGCATATTTCTTTCATCTTGGTGAGGTGTGTGGTATTTCTATATTATTTTCTCTCGATTCACCATTCATTGTAGTGACAATTTTATTGGGTTTAATTTCTTTGTGAGAGTGTCACTACTTCTTTGGTGAGATTTTGGGGTTTGACATGTTATTCTTGAAAGTGGCACGATTACTATAGTCTCTTTGGTGATGCATGTGGATTGTTGATGTGGTTGTGATATTTCTTTAGGCGGAGATAATACTTGTACTTTTCTTTGATTCTTTATCATTAATCGATTGAATAAACACGTGTGTTAAAAAAAAAAATTTGGTTTTGGATTTTATCTTCTTTATTTGCTAGGGACTAGCAATAAAATTTGATTGAAGTGTGTTGAGTGTTAGAAAGTGTATATTTATAAAGGAGAAAATGGTCATTTACACTTGAGTCTCACTAACATTGCTATTTTATTTATTTAAGTATTTTATTATTTAATTCGTGTGTTTCATTATAATTAGTTATTTATGTATTTTAGGGGTATCACGATTGTTTCTGATATGAGCAGGTGATCAGACGACAAAGCAGACGTCACATTTGAACTCGGGACGATCGAAAACTTTAGGAGGAGCATAAAAGGAAAAATGTCCTTGTTCATATCTGGAACTATTCATCGTATAGTCTTGTTCATGGTCTTTGTCAAATAGTATTCTTGTGCAAAACCGGTTTCTTGTGCAAATAGTGGTCAAACCGTGTGTGTGCAAATAGTATTCTTGTGCAAAACCGGTTTCTTGTGCAAATAGTGGTCACCGTGTGAGCTGTGCAAATAGTGTTCTTGTTCAAATGGTGGCTGTTGTTGTTGATGGCGTGGGCATGATCACGGCGTCAGCTGTTTTTAATCAGATGGTCATGATTCACTCAATGTACTATAAAAGGGGCTTCCCACAATTTGATATCCACAATTCATTTGTAAGCTTAGATTTTGTAATTCCTTCTCTTTCTTGTATTTTCTTTGTATTTTAATAAATTCCCATTTTACCCTTAGTTAAAAATGAGTAGCTAATTTTCTTTCAAGCTTGGGTTGAAGGTGAAGTCTCAACATGTTCCATGGGCTTTATTTGGTAAATTTATTTTCTATTCCCCTCTAATATTTGTGGTTGTTTTGACTTTTAAATGACAAATAATAATAGTCTTGTCTAGAATCATGCCACAGTTGGCACACAATTACAAGGTTACTGTTATTTTACGATAAACCCTGCTTTGTTTTGGCGTGGTTCATGGTGTGGAATCCCCCTCATGATTTAATTGGCATTAATATAGGAATATTTATTATGGAGCATGTTGATCTGTCAGGATACCAGTGCTTTCTCGATAGATTCGATTTAAGTTATTCTGCATTTAAATTTCAATTCTAGCATATTTTAAATTCCTTTCATCAACCATCCATTTAAAAGAAAATTAATTCTACAAACAATTAAAATCAACCTCCTCGTGGGATCGACACTCGTGATCTATTCTGATAGATTAAATTTAAATGCAGTCTTGAGCCTCGAGAGTTGAACATAAAATATTGGAGCAGCGTGAAATGGGAGGCGGTCTTGGCTCGGGGTTGGCGTCGGAAATGGGTGCAGTCTTTTCGAGGGTCCTCGTGTGCCCGTGGGAGGCTCTGGTGAGCCTGCCCTAAAATGGCAAGACAGCGCTTGTGAAATAGTCATGAGGCAGTGGGCTATAGCCTGGCCCGGGGGTTGGGGAGGGGTTATGGAGCTCATGGAGTGCAGTCTTTTCGAGGTCCTCGTGTGGGGCTACTGGTGAGGCCTGCCCCTAAATAGCAAATGCCAGTGTGCGTGAAATAATCGAGGCGGTGGGCTATAGCCTTTGGTGCGGGGGTTGGGGAGGGGCGTCGGGAGCTGGGTGAAATGCAGTCTTTTTGAGGGTCCTCGTGTGCCCGGTGGGAGGCCTACAGTGAGGCACTAAAATGACAAGAAATGCCTGGCGTGCTGAAATAGTCAAGTAGTGGGCTATAATAGCCTTTGGTCCCTTGAGGGTTGGGGGAGGGTTTGGCTCTGGCGTCGAAATGGGAGCAGTCTTTTGAGGGTCCTCGTGTGCCAGTGGGAGGCTGGTCAAGCTGCCCCTAAAATGGCAAGACATGCCATGGCCAGTCGTGGAAATAGTCAGCAGGCGGTGGGCTATAGCCTTTAGCGGGGGTTGGGAGGGGCGTTGGGGGCTCTGGTGTCGAAATGGGTGATCTTTTCGAGGGTCTCGTGTGCCCAGTGGGAGGCTCTGATCAGAGCCTGCCCCAAATGGCAAGAAATGCCAATGACGCTGGCGCGAAATAATCCAGTGGTGGGCTATTGTGCTGATGAGGGGTTGGGGAGGCGTCGAGAAATGGAGTCAGTCTTTTGAGGGTCCTCGTGTGCCCGGTGGGAGGCTACGGTCAGGGCCTAAAATGGCAAGACATTGCCAATGGCCCGTGAAATAATCAAGGCGGTGGGCTATGCCTGGCCCTTGAGGGTTGGGGAGGGGTTGGGGGCTGGGTGTCGGAAATGGGTACAGTCTTTTCGAGGGTCCTCGTGTGCCCGGAGGCTCGGTGGGCCTGCCCTAAAATGGAGAAATGCCAGTGGCGCGTGGAAATAATCCGGTGTGCTATGTGTCTGAGGGTTGGGAGGGGTTGGCTGAAATGGGAAATGCAGTCTTTTCGAGGGTCTCGTGTGCCCGTGGGAGGCTACGGTCGAGGCACCTAAAATGGCAAGAAATGCCAATGTACGCGTGAAATAGTCAAGGGTGGGCTATAGCCTGTCATGAGGGTTGGGGAGGGTTTGGGGGCTGGGCGTCAGGAAATGGAGTCTTCTTTTCGAGGTCCTCGTGTGCCCAGTGGGAGGCTACGGTCAGAACTGCCTAAAATGGCAACATGCCAGTAGTGACGTGAAATAATCCAGGGCGGCTATAGTGGTCCTTGAGGTTGAGGGGGGTTTCGGGGCTCTGGGGTGTCGAAATGGGTCTGATCTTCGAGGGTCCTCGTGTGCCCGTGGGAGGCTACGGTCAGCCATAAAATGGCAGAAATGCCAATGGCAGTGCGTAGTAATAGGCAGGTGGGCTATAGCCTTTGGTCTGAGGGGTTGAGGGAGGCGTGGAAATGGGTCTGGTCTTTTCGAGGTCCTCGTGTGCCCTTGGGAGGCTCGGTGAAGCACCTACTAAAATGGCAAGAAATTTCAGCGTGGCGTGAAATAGTCCTTGAGGCAGTGGGCTATGCTGTCATGAGCGGGTTGGGAGGGGTTTAGAATCTGGGTACGTGTCTGTCTTTAGGTCTCGTGTGTGCCCGGTGGGAGGCTCGGTCAGGGCCTGCCCTAAAATGGAAATGCCAGTGGCAGCCGCGTGGAAATAATCATGGGCGGTGGGATATAGCCTTTGGTCGGGGTTGGGGAGGGTTGAGCTCGTCGGAAATGGGTACAGTCTTTTCGAGGGTCCTCGTGTGCCCATGGGAGGCTATGGTCAGAAGCCTGCCCTAAAATACAAGAAATGTCTAGCCATGGCGTGAAATAATCAGGCGGTGGGCTATGCTAGTCATGAGGTTGGGGAGGGGGTTGGGGGCTCAGTGTGAAATGGTCAGTCTTCTGAGAGTCCTCGTGTGCCCAGGTGGGAGGCTCTGACAGCCTGCCCAAAATGCAAGAAATGCCGTGGCCGCGTGAAATAGTCAAGTAGGTGGCTATAGCCTGGTCCAGCATGAGGGGTTGGGGAGGCGTTCGGGCTCACAGGTGTAGAAATGGGTACAGTCTTCGAGGGTCCTCGCGTGCCCGATGGGAGGCTGACAGAAGCACATACAAAATGGCAAGAAATGCCAGTGCGTGAAATAGTCATGCGAGGCGGTGGGCTATAGCCTGGTCATGGGGGTTGGGGAGGGGCGTTCGGGGGCTCCTGGTGTCGGAAATGGGTACAGTCTTTTCGAGGTCCACGTTTGCCCAGTGGGAGGCTACGGTGAGCCTGCCCAAAATGGCAAAAATAGTGGCCGGCCGCGTGAAATAGTCACTCGGGCCGGTGGGCTATAGCCTTTGGTCATGGGGTTGGGAGGGTTTCGGGAGCTCTGGTCATGGGTACAGTCTTCGAGGGTCCTCGTGTGCCCAGTGGGAGGCTCTGATCGAAGCCTACAAATGGAAATGCCCCGTGCGCGCGTGAAATAATCGCCAGGGCGGTGGGCTATAGGGTCATGAGGGGTTGGGAGGAGGGTTTGGGGGCTCGGAAATGGGTTTTCGAGGGTCCTCGTGTGCCCAGTGGGAGCTACGGTCAGGCGCCCTAAAATGGCAAGAAATGCCAATGGCCTTGAAATAGTCACCGAGTGGGCTATAGCCTTTGGTCCCAGGGGTTGAGGGGGTTTGGGGCTCTGGTGTCGAAATGGGTGCAGTCTTTTGAGGGTCCTCGTGTGTGCCCGTGGGAGGCTAGTCAGTGCCCTAAAATGGCAAGAAATGCCAGTATAGCGGCGTGAAATAGTCATGAGGCCGGTGGGCTATAGCCTTTGGTCCCAGCGGGGTTGGGGAGGAGGGTTTAGGGGCTCAGTGCGTGAAAATGGGTACAGTCTTTTCGAGGTCCTCGTGTGCCCAGTGGGAGGCTCTGTCGAAGCCTGCCACAATGAAAAGCCCAGCGCAGCGCGTGAAATAGAGCGGTGGGCTATAGCTTTAGTGGGGTTGGGAGGGTTTGGGGCTCTGGTGCGTGAAAATAGTCTTTTGAGGGTCCTCGTGTGCCCAGTGGGAGGCTACGGTCGCTGCCTAAAATAAGAAATGCCAATCAGCCCGTGAAATAGTCACCAGTGGTGGGCTATAGCCTTTGGTCCTTGAGGGGTTGGGAGGGTTCGGGGCTCTGGTCTGAAATGGGTACAGTCTTTGAGGGTCCTCGTGTGCCCAGTGGGAGGCTACGGTCGAGCACACCTACAAAGAAATGCCAGTAGTAGCGTAGCGAAATAGTCATGAGCGGTGGGCTGTGCTGGTCCAGGGTTGGGGAGGGGTTTGGGGCTCTGGTCGTGAGGAAATGGGTCAGTCTTCGAGGGTCCTCGTGTGCCCAGTGGGAGGCTACGGTCAAGCCTGCTAAAATAGAAATGCCAGCCTTGCAGCGTGAAATAGTCAGGGCGGTGGGCTATAGCCTTTGTCCTTGAGGGAGGGGGTTCGGGGGCTCTGGTCGTCGGAAATGAGTACAGTCTTTAGGTCTCGTGTGCGAGGAGCTACGGTCAGGCCTGCTAAAATGCAAGAAATGCCAGTGGAAATAGTCAAGCGGTGGTGGCTATAAGTCAGGGGTTGGGGGAGGGTTTAGGGGCTCTCGTCGGGAAATGGGTAGTCTTTTGAGGGTCCTCGTGTGCCCAGTGGAGGCTCTGGTGGAGCACATACTAAAATGATGCAATGGTGGCGCGTGAAATAGTCAGAGGCGGTGGGCTATAGCTTTGGTCCCATGAGGGTTGGGGGAGGGGTTTGGGGCTCTGGTCGGAAAATGGGTACAGTCTTTTGAGGTCCTCGTGTGATGGGAGGCTCGGTCGAAGCCTGCCCTAAAATGACAAAAATGCCAATGGCGCGTGAAATAGTCATAGGGGCAGTGGGCTATAGCTTTGGTCCTTGAGGGTTGGGAGGGGTTGAGGCTCAGTGGAAAAGTCGTGATCTTTTCGAGGTCCTCGTGTGCCCAGTGGGAGGCTACGGTCAGAGGCACTAAAATAGCAAGAAATGTCCAATGGCGTGAAATAGTCATAGACGGTGGGCTATACTGGTCATGAGGGGTTGGGGGGGGGTTTTGGGGGCCTCTGGTCGTAAGAAATGGGTGCAGTCTTTTCGAGGGTCCTCGTGTGACCAGTGGGAGGCTACGGTGAGCCTGCCTAAAATAACAAGAATGCCAGTGACAGCAGTGAAATAGTCATGAGGCGGTGGGCTATAGCCTGTTGGAGGGTTGGGAGGGTGTTCGGGGGCTCTGGTGTCGGAAATGGGCACAGTCTTTTCGAGGGTCCGTGTGCCAGTGGGAGGCTACTGTCAGCACACTAAAAGCAAGAAAATGCCAAGCGGTGCGTGAAATAATCGAGGCAGTGGGGCTTAGCCTTTAGTCGGGGTTGGGAGGAAATCGAGTAAGTACAGTCTTTTGAGGGTCCTCGTGTGCCCAGTGGGGAGGCTACGGTCGAAGCCTAAAATGGCAAGAAATACAGGCCAGGCGTGAAATAGTAGGGCAGTGGGCTATATGCTGGTCCTTGAGGTTGGGGAGGCGTTAGGGGCTCTGGTGTCGAAATGGGTACAGTCTTCGAGGGTCTCGTGTACGTGGGAGGCTCTGTCGGGGCCTACATACTAAAAGAAATGCCAGTGGTAGCATGAAATAGTCAAGCCGGTGGGCTAGCCTGGTCAGCGGGGTTGGGAGGGTTTGGGGATGGGAAATGGTACAGTCTTCGAGGGTCCTCGTGTGCCCAGTGGGAGGCTACGATTGAAGCCTGCCTAAAATGAATATGTGGCGCGGAAATAAGTCGCGAGGGCCGGTGGGCTATGCTTTGGTCATGAGGGGTTGGGGAGGGTTTCGAGGCTCAGGCATGAAATGGGTACAGTGATCTTTTAGGTCTCTCTGTGCCCAGTGGGAGGCTACTGTCGAGGCACCCTAAAATAATAGAAATAATGGCGCGTGAAATAGTCAGGCGGTGAGGGCCTGGTCAGAGGGGTTGGGAGGGCTTTAGGGGGATCTGGTCGTAGAAATGGGTCTGTCTTTGAGGTCTCGTGTGCCCGGTGGGAGGCTCGGAAGCACGCTAAATGTAAAGAAATGTCATGGCGCGTGGCGTGAAATAGTCATGAGGCGGTGGGCTATAGCCTTTGGTCATGGGGGTTGGGAGGAGGTTTAGGGGCTCACAGGTGCGGAAATGGGTGCAGTCTTTTCGAGGGTCCTCGTGTGCCCGATGGGAGGCTACGGTCAGGCTGCCCTAAAATGGAAATGCCAGCGCACGCGTGAAATAGTCAAGGGTGGGCTATAGCTGGTCCATGAGGGTTGGGAGGGGTTTGGGGCTCAGTGCGTGAAAATGGGTACAGTCTTTTGAGGGTCCTCGTGTGCCCGTGGGAGGCTCACGGTCAGCTGCCCTAAAAAGAAATGCCAATGGCGTGTGAAATAGTCAGAGGGCGGTGGGCTATAGCCTTTGGTCCAGAGGGTTGGGGAGAGGTTTAGGGGCTCTGGTCGTGAAAATGGGTACAGTCTTTTTGAGGGTCTCGTGTGGGAGGCTGATCGAGCCTTAAAATACAAGAAATGCAGCAGGCGTGAAATAGTCATGAGGGCTGTGCTGGTCCGCGGGGGTTGTGGAGGGGTGTTCGGGGGCTCTGGTCGTAGAAAATGGGTACAGTATTTTTGAGGGTCCTCGTGTGCCCAGTGGGAGGCTACGGTCAGAAGCCTGCCCTAAAATAGCATGAAATGCCCAGTAGCAGAAATAGTCACGAGGCGGTGGGCTATAGCCTTTGGTCCTTGAGGGGTTGGGAGGGGTTCGGGGCTCAGTCGTGAAATGGGTACAGTCTTTTCGAGGTCCTCGTGTGCCCGTGGGAGGCTACTGATCAGGCCCCTGGTAACAAAATGATGGCCTTAGAGAAATAATCAAAGAGTGGGCTATAGCCTTTGGTCCCTTGAGGGTTGGGGGGGGGTTTTTGGGGGGGCTGGTCGTCGAAAATGGGTACAGTCTTTTGAGGTCCTCGTGTGCCAGTGGGAGGCTCTGGTCGAGCACTACAAATAACAAGAAATGTCAATGGCGTGATGCGGAAAGTCAGCGAGGCGGTGGGCTATAGCCCCCGCATGGGGGTTGAGGGGCGTTTGGAGCTCAGCGTGAGAAATGGGTGCAGTCTTTCGAGGGTCTCGTGTGCCCGTGGAGGCTACGGTCACACCTAAAATAAAAATGCCAATGGCGCAGCGTGAAATAGTCATAGTGGTGCTATAGCCTTTGGTCATGAGGGGTTGGGGAGGGGGTTTAGGGGCTCAGTCGTGAAAATGGGTGCAGTCTTTTTGAGGTCCTCGTGTGCCCGGTGGGAGGCTACGGTGACACGCCTAAAATAATAGAAATGCAATGCGCCAGCGTGAAATAATCATGGTGGGCTATAGCCTCCTGAGGGTTGGGAGGAGGTTAGGGGCTCTGGTCGAAAATGGGTACAGTCAGGGGTCCTCGTGTGCCCAGTGGGAGGCTACTGAGGTACCTAAAATAAGAAATGCCCAATGGCGCGTAGAAATAATCACGAGGCTGGTGGGCTATAGCCTTTGGTCCATGAGGGTTGGGAGGGTGTTAGGGGGCTCTGGTCGGAAAATGGGTACAGTATTTTGAGGGTCTCGTGTGCCGGTGGGAGGCTGAGTCAGAGCACACTATAAAATGTGAAATGCCAGTGCGCGGAAATAAGTCACAGGCGGTGGGCCTATAGCTGGCCCGAGGGGTTGGGAGGGGCTCAGTCGCTGAGTGGGTCTGGTGTTTTGAGGGTCCTCGTGTGCCCGTGGGAGGCTCTGGTCAGGCACTTACAAAATGAAATGTCAATGGAGCGCGTGAAATAAGTCAAAGGCGGTGGGCTATAGCCTTTGGTCCTTGAGGGTTGGGAGGTTTAGCTGCTCGTGAAAAGTACAGTCTTTCAGGGTCCTCGTGTGCCCGATGGGAAACCTGAGACACACAGCGTGAAATAATCAAGGCGGTGGGCTATAATAACTGGTCCTTGAGGGTTGGGGAGGGGGTTTGGGGCTCAGTCGAAATGGGTACAGTCTTTTCGAGGGTCCTCGTGTAGTGGGAGGCTACGGTCGAGAGGCACAAAATGTAAATGCCAAGCGCAGCGTGAAATAGTCACCGAGGCGGTGGGCTATAGCCTTTGGTCCCGGGGTTGGGAGGGGTTTAGGGGCTCTGGGGTCGTGAAAATGGGTACAGATCCTTTCGAGGGTCCTCGTGTGCCCAGTGGGAGGCTGGGAGAAGCCTGCAGGCTTGCCCTAAAATAGCGAAAATGCCCAAAAGGCGCAGCGATGAAATAGTCCAAGAAATTTGGTGAGCTATAGCCTTTGGTCATGAGGAGTTAGGGGAGGGTGTTCGGAGGCTACGGTCATGAAATGGGTACAGTCATTTCGAGGTCTCGTGTGCCCAGGTGGGAGACTACGGTCAGGAGGCACTTACAAATAGCATGAAATGCCAGTGGCGCATGATCTGGACGGAAATTGTCCTCAAGCCGGTGGCCTATAGCCTTTAGTCCCTTGAGGGGTTGGGGAGGGGTTTTGGGGCTCACGGTCATAGGAAATGGAGTACAGTCATTTCGAGGGTCCTCGTGTGCCCGATGGGAGGCTGGTCAGAAGCACTTGCCCTAAAATGGCAAAGACATGCCAGTGGCGCAGTGCGTGAAATAGTCGGCAGGCGGTGGGCTACCGCTAGTCAGCGGGGTTGGGGTGGGGCGTTCGGGGCTCTGGGCATCGGAAATGGGTCTGGATCTTTTGAGGGTCTCGTGTGCCCAGTGGGGCCTTCTGGTCGAGCACACTAAAAATAACATGAAATACCAATGGCCTTGATCACAGAAATTATCCGCGGTGGCATATAGCCTTTAGTCCGCGAGGGTTGGGGAGGGTTTCGAGGCTGGTCATAGAAATGGGTCACAGTCCTTCCGAGGTCCTCGTGTGCACAGTGTGAGGCGACGGTCAGATGCCTTCCCTAAAATGCCAAAAGTATCTGCTTGTAGTGGCGCGTCGAAATAGTCACAAGGGCGGTGGGCTATAACCTTTGGTCGTGGGGGTTGGGGAGGCGTTCGGGGGCTGCAGGTGTCGGAAATGGGTGCAGTCTTTTGAGGTCTCGCGTGCCAGTTGGAGAGCTCGGTCAGGCCTGCCCTAAAATGGCAATAAATGCCATGACGCAGCGCGTGAAATAATCACAGGCAGTGGGCTATGTGCTGGTCCTTGAGGGTTGGGGATGGGGTTTAGGGGGCTCACGGTGGGCCAATGGGTCTGATCACTAATGGTTCTTTTGTACCCAGATGGGAGGCTACGAGTCGAAGCCTGCCTAAAATGTAAGAAATGTCAGCGCCTTGTGCGTGAAATAATCGCCGAGGGCGGTGGGCCTGTGCTGGTCCATGAGGGTTGGGAGAAGGCGTTCGAGGGCTCACGGGTGTCAGAAATGAGTCTGCAGTCTTTCTAGGGTCCTCGCGTGCCCAGTGGGAGGCTACAGTCGGGGCCTGCCCTAAAAATGGCTATAAATGCAGCGCGGTAGCAGTGGCGTGAAATAGTCGGCGAGGCGGTGGGCTATAGCCTTTGTCCATGAGGGGTTGGGGAGGGTTTAAGTGGGCTCTGGTCATGAAAATGGAGTGCGAGTCTTTCTGAGGGTCCTCATGTGCCCAGGTGGGAGGCTATGGTCGAGGCACATACTAAAATGGCAAAAATTCCCAGTGTGTGGCGTGAAATAGTCAAGGCGGTGGGCTATAGCCTTTGGTCTGCGGGGTTGGGGAGAGTGTTTGGGGCTCACGGTGGTCGAAAATGGTACAGTCTTCTGAGGTCCTCGTGTGCCCGGTGGGAGGCTATGGTCGAGCACTGCCTAAAATAGCAAAAAATTCCAATGGCCTTGTGCGTGAAATAGTCACCAAGGCGGTGGGCTACTGTGCCTGGTCCCCAGGGTTAGGGAGGGGAGGCGTTCGGGGGTTACAGGTGTCGGAAATGGGTACAGATCTTTTCTAGGGTCTCAGCGTACCCAGTGGGAGGCTACAGTCAGGGGCCTGCCACAAAATGGCAATAAATATGGCCTGTAGCGTGAAATAATCGCCAAAGGGCGGTTGGCTATGGCCTTTGGTCCCATGAGGGTTGGGGAGGGGTTTGGGGCTCACGGTCATCAAAATGGAGTGCATCTTCTGAGGGTCCTCGTGTGCCCGATGGGAGGCTATGGTCGAGGCACTGCCCTAAAATGGCAAAAATTCCCAGTGATTGCAGCAATTAGTCAAGGCTGGTGGGCTATATCCTTTGGTCCATGGTCATGAGGGGCCGGTGGGCTATGCTTTGGTCCATGAGGGTTGGGGAGGGGCGTTCGGGGCTCTGGGTGTCGGAAATGGGTCTTCTTTTCTAGGGTCCTCGCGTGCCCGGTGGGAGGCTACTGGTCGAGAGGCCTGCCTAAAATGGCTATAAATGCCCATGGCCTTGTGCGATGAAATAATCTGAGGCGGTGGGCTATAGCCTTTGTCCATGAGGGTTGGGGAGGGGTTTGAGGGGCTCTGGTCATCGAAAATGGAGTCTGATTTCTGAGGGTCCTCATGTGCCCAGGTGGAGGCTATGGTCGAGGCACATACCTAAAATGGCAAAAATTCCAATGGCCTGTGCGTGAAATAATCACCGAGGCGGTGGGCGATGTACTGGTCCATGAGGTTGGGAGGAGTGTTTGAGGGCTCTGGTGGTCGAAAATGGAGTACTGATCTTCTGAGGGTCCTCGTGTGTGCCCAGTGGGAGGCTATGGTCAGAGGCACATGCCTAAAATGGCAAAAAAATTCCAATGGCCATGTGCGTGAAATAGTCCAGGGGCGGTGGGCTATAGAACTTTAGTCCATGAGGTTGGGGGAGGCGTTCGGGGTTACGGGTGTCGAAATCATCTGAGTCTTTTCTAGGGTCCTCGCGTACCCAGGTGGGAGGCTCTGATCGGGCCTGCCCTAAAATGGCTATAAATGCCCGGCGCGTGAAAATAGTCGGCGAGGCGGTGGGCTATAGCCTTTGTCAGCGGGGGGTTGGGAGGGGTTTAAGTGGGCTCTGGTCATCGAAATGGAGTCACGATCTTCTGAGGTCCTCATGTGCCCAGTGGGAGGCTATGGTGAGAGCACTGCCCTAAAATGGCAAAAATTCCCAGTGGCCGCGTGGAAATAGTCAAGGGCGGTGGGCTATGTGCCCAGTGCGGGGTTGGGAGGGTGTTTGGGGCTCTGGTCGTCGAAAATGGGTCTGATCTTCTGAGGGTCCTCGTGTGCCCAGTGGGAGGCTATGGTGAGAGCACTGCCTAAAAATGGCAAAAAAATTCCCAGGCCAGGCGTGAAATAATCTAGAAAGGCGGTGGGCTATGTGGTCCCACGAGGTTGGGAGGGGCGTTCGGGGGTTACAGGTGTAGGAAATGATGCAGTCTTTTCTAGGGTCTCGCGTACCCGATTGGGAGGCTCTGAGTCAGGGGCCTGCCCTAAAATGGCAATAAATGGCCAGCCTTGTAGCGTGAAATAGTCGGGGCGGTTGGCTATAGCCTTTGGTCCATGAGGGGTTGGGGAGGGGTTTGGGGGCTCACGGTCGCCGAAAATGGAGTCTGATCTTCTGAGGGTCTCGTGTGCCCGATGGGAGGCTATGGTCAGAGGCCTGCCCTAAAATGGCAAAAAATTCAATGATTGCAGCGTGAATTAGTCCACCAAGGCTGGTGGGCTATATCACTGGTCCATGGTCGCATGAGAGGCAGTGGGCTATAGCCTTTGGTCCCTTGAGGGTTGGGAGGGCGTTCGGGGGCTCTGGGTGTCAGAAATGAGGTACAGTCTTTTCTAGGGTCCTCAGCGTGCCCGGTGGGAGAGCTCTGATCAGGGCCTGCCTAAAATGGCTATAAATGCCTGCTTGTGCGTGAAATAATCGCCGAGGCGGTGGGCTATAGCCTTCATGAGGGTTGGGAGGGGTTTGAGGCTCTGGTCATGAAAATGGGTACAGTTTTCTGAGGGTCCTCATGTGAGTGGGAGGCTATGGTCAGGAGGCCTGCCTAAAATGGCAAAAAATTCCAATGCCTTGTAGCGTGAAATAGTCACCGAGGCGGTGGGCGATAGCCTTTGGTCCATGAGGGTTGGGGAGGAGGTGTTTGGGGCTCACGGTGGGTGAAAATGGGTCTGATCTTCTGAGGGTCCTCGTGTGCCCAGATGGGAGGCTATGGTCGAGGCACTGCCAAAATGGCAAAAAATTCCAGTGCAGCGCGTGAAATAGTCACTGAGGCGGTGGGCTATAGACTTTGGTCAGTCCTTGAGGGTTGGGGAGGGGCGTTCGGGGTTACAGGTGTCGAAATCGTCTGATCTTTTCTAGGGTCCTCGCATTACCAGTGGGAGGCTCTGGTCAGGGCCTGCCCTAAAATGCAATAAATATAGCCAGCTGTGGCCGTGAAATAATCATGGGGCGGTTGGCTATATACTTTGGTCCCGAGGGGTTGGGGAGGGTTTCGGGGCTCTGGTCATGAAAATGGGTCTGATCTTCTGAGGGTCTCGTGTGCCCCGTGGGAGGCCTACGGTCAAGCCTGCCGAAAATGAAATGTCAGTGGCGCAGCGCGTGAAATAATCGCCAGGCGGTGGGCTACTCGCCTTTGGTCCCATGAGGGGTTGGGGAGGCGTTCAGGGGCTCAGGTGTCGGAAATGGATCGATCTTTCTAGGATCCTCGCGTGCCCAGTGGGAGAGGCTCTGATCAGGCCTGCCCTAAAATGGCAATAAATTCCCAGGCGCAGCGTGAAATAGTCACGAGGCAGGTGGGCTATATGCTAGTCCTTGAGGTTGGGGAGGGTTCTGGGGCTCTGGTCGCCAATGGGTACAGTCTTTTGATCCTCGTGTGCCACAACTCACAGTCAAGAAGCCCTAAATGCTAAGAAATGTCAATGCCAGGCGCAGCGCGTGAAATAGTCGCCGAGGGCGGTGGGCTATAGCACTTTGGTCATGAGGGTTGGGAGAGGCGTTCGGGGCTCGGTGTCGGAAATGGGTACAGTCTTTTCGAGGTCTCAGCGTGCCAGTGGGAGAAACTACTGATCAGGCCTTCCCTAAAATGGCAATAAATGCCAATCGGCGCAGCGCGCGAAAAAGTCGCCGAGGCGGTGGGCTATAGCCTGGTCCTTGAGGGTTGGGGAGGTGGTTTCGGGGCTCTGGTCATCGGAAATGGAGTACAGTCTTCTGAGGGTCTCGTGTGCCCGGTGAGAGGCTACAGTCGAGCCTGCCTAAAATGCCAAGAAATGTCAGCTGGCGCAGCCCGTGAAATAATCATGAGACGGTGGGCTATAGCCTTTGGTCAGCGGGGTTGGGAGAAGGCGTTCGGGGCTCACGGGTCTCGGAAATGGGTACAGTCTTTTCGAGGTCCTCGCGTCCCAGTGGGAGAGTCACGGTCAGGGCACTGCCTAAAAGGCAAAAATGCCCAACGTGAAATAGTTCAGGCGGTGGGCTATAGCCTTTGGTCCTTGGAGGTTGGGGAGGCGTCGGAAATGAGTGCAGTCTTTTCGAGGTCTCTGTGCCCGTGGGAGGCTCGGTCAGAGGCCTGCCTAAAATGACAAGAAATGACCAGCGGCGCACGCGTGAAATAGTCACCAAGGCCGATGGGCTATGGCGCTGAGTCATGAGGGGTTGGGGAGGGTTTGGGGCTCTGGTCGCCAGGAAATGGAGTCGCAGTCTTCTGAGGTCTCGTGTGTGCTTGATGGGAGGCTATTGTCGAGGCTGCCTAAAATGGCAAAAATTCCAGTGGCCTTGTGCGTGGAAAAATAGTCACGGCGGTGGGCTATGTGCTTTGGTCCCATGAGGGGTTGGGAAGGGTTTAAGGGGCTCACAGTGCGTCAAAAATGGGTCTGAGTCTTTCGGCCGGTCCTCGTGTGCCGATGGGAGGCCTCGGTCGAGCACACCTAAAATACCAAGAAATGTCAGTTGTGCGTGAAATAATCATGAGGGGCGGTGGGCTATAACCTTTGATCCCATGAGGGGTTGGGGAGGGACGTTCGGGGGTTCTTGGTGTCGGAAATAGGTAGAGTCTTTTGTAGGGTCCTCGCGTACCCAGTGGGAGGCTACGGTCAGGGCCTGCCCTAAAATGGCAATAAATATTAGCGGCATGGCCAGCGTGAAATAATCGGGCCGTTTAGCTATAACCTTTAGTCATGAGGGTTGGGAGGGGTTTGAGGGCTCTGGTCATGGGAAATGGGTACAGTCTTCTGAGGTCTCGTGTGCCCAGTGGGAGGCTATTGTCGAGCTGCCCTAAAATGGCAAAATTCCAGCCAGTAGCGTGAAATAATCACCGAGGCGGTGGGCTATAATAATGATCCCAGCGAGGGTTGGGGAGGGTTTCGGGGCTCTGGTCGTCAAAAATGGGTACAGTCTTTATGACGGTCCTCGTGTGCCATGGGAGGCTACAGTCGAAGCACGCCTAAAATACCAAGAAATGTCCAGTAGGCTTGTGCGCGTGAAATAATCATGGGGGCGGTGGGCTATAGCCTTTGGTCCGCGGGGGTTGGGGAGGGACGTTCGGGGGTTCTTGGTGTCGGAAATGGGTAGAGTCTTTTCTAGGGTCCTCGCGTACCCAGTGGGAGGGGCTACTGATCAGGGCACCTGCCTAAAATGGCAATAAATATTGTGACAGCCAGTAGCGTGAAATAATCGCCGAGGCTGTTTGGCTATAACGCTTTGGTCATGAGGTTGGGGAGGGGTTTCGGGGCTCTGGTCGCCAATGGGTCAGTCTTCTGAGGTCCTCGTGTGCCCAGTGGGAGGCTATGGTGAGAGGCACTGCCCTAAAATGGCAAAAAATTCCAGTGATTGCAGCGCGTGAATTAGTCACCAATTCGGTGGGCTATATCACTTTGGTCATGCGGGGGTTGGGAGGGTTTCGGGGCTCGGTCGCCAGGAAATGGGTGCGAGTCTTCTGAGGGTCCTCGTCGCCCGTGGGAGGCTGGGTCAGCCTGCCGGAAATAGAAATGTCCAGCGGGCAGCCCGTGAAATAATAGTCGCCGAGGCGGTGGGCTATCGCCTTTGGTCCAGCGAGGTTGGGGAGGGCGTTCGGGGGCTGGGTGTCGGAAATGGAGTCTGCAGTCTTTTCGAGGGTCCTCGCGTGCTTGATGGGAGGCTACAGATCAGACCTTCCTAAAATGTGCAATAAATGCCAATGGCCTTGTGCGTGAAATAATCATGAGGCAGTGAGCTATAGCCTTTGGTCCATGCGGGGTTGGGGAGGGGTTTGAGGCTCTGGTCGCCGGAAATGGGTCACAGTCTTCTGAGGGTCCTCGTGTGCCCAGTGAGAGGCTCTGGTCAAGCCTGCTAAATGCCAAGAAATGTCAGCGTAGCCCGTGAAATAATCATGAGGCGGTGGGCTATCGCCTTTGGTCATGAGGGTTGGGAGGGGCGTTCGGGGGCTCTGGGTGTGAAATGGATACATCTTTTCTAGGATCCTCGCGTGCCCGGTGGGAGGCTCTGATCAGGGCACTGCCCTAAAATGGCAATAAATGCCAATGTGTGCGTGAAATAATCCAGAGGCAGGTGGGCTATAGCCCCTGGTCCCATGAGGGTTGGGAGGGGTTTAGGGGCTCTGGTCGAAAATGGAGTCAGTCTTTTCGGCGGTCTCGTGTGCCACAATGAGGAGGCCTCACGGTCAGAAGCACTGCCCTAAAATGCTAAGAAATGTCAATGGCAGCGCGCGAAACAATCGCCGACGCCGGTGGGCTATAGCCTTTGGTCTGCGGGGGTTGGGGAGGTGGGTTCGGGGGCTCTCGGAGTCGGAAATGGGTACAGTCTTTTCGACGGTCCTCGTGTGCCCAGTGGGAGGCTCTGATCGGGGCCTTCCACAAAATGTCATAAATGCTTGTAGCAGCGTGAAATAATCGCCGAGCCGGTAGGCTATAGCCTTTGGTCCGCGGGGGTTGGGGAGGAGCTTTCGGGGCTCTGGTCGCCGGAAATGGAGTCAGTCTTCTGAGGGTCTCGTGTGCCAGTGAGAGGCTCTGATCGAAGCCTGCCCTAAAATGGCAAGAAATGCCCAGCTGCGTAGCGCATGAAATAGTCGCCGAGGCCGGTGGGCTATAGCCTTTGGTCAGCGGGGGTTGGGGAGGGGCGTTCGGGGGGCTCTGGGTGTCGGAAATGGGTCAAGTCTTTTCGAGGTCCTCGCGTCCCAGTGGGAGAATGCAGTCAGGGCACTGCCCTAAAGGCAAGAAATGCCAGCACAGTAGCGTGAAATAGTTCTTAGGGCGGTGGGCTATGGCCTTTGGTCCGCGGGGGTTTGGGAGGGCATCGGAAATGGGTGCAGTCTTTTCGAGGTCCTCGTGTGCCCGTGGGAGGCTACGGTCAGGCCTGCCCTAAAATGACAAGAAATGACCAGCGCGCAGTGTGCGTGAAATAGTCACAGGCCGATGGGCTATGGCCTTTAGTCAGGGGGTTGGGGAGGGGTTTGGGGCTCTGGTCGCCATGGAAATGGAGTCTGATCTTCTGAGGTCTCAGCGTGCCAGTGGGAGGCTCGTTCAGGGCCTGCCCTAAAATGGCAAGAAATGCCAGTAGCCTTGTGCGTGAAATAGTCAGCTGAGGCAGTGAGGCTATAGCCTTTGGTCCATGGAGGTTAGGGGAGGGCGTCGGAAATGGATCTGATCTTTTCGAGGGTCCTCGTGTGCCCGTCGGAGGCTACTGATTAGAGGCCTGCCCTAAAATGACAAGAAATGCCATGGCCAGCGCGTGAAATAGTCACCGAGGCGGTGGGCTATGTGCCCTGGTCCTCGGGGTTGGGGAGGGGTTTGAGGGGCTCAGTGTCGTCGGAAATGGGTACAGTCTTTTCGAGGGTCCTGGTGTGCACCGTGGGAGGCTGGTCAGAGGCCTGCCTAAAATGACAAGAAATGCCAATGGCGCATGGAGGATAGTCACCAGGAGCCGGTGGGCTGTGCTTTGGTCCCTTGAGGGGTTGGGAGAAGCCGGAGTTTCGAGGGGCTCACGGTGCGTCGGGAAATGGGTACAGTCTTTTCGAGGTCTCGTGTGCCAGTGGGAGGCTACGGTCAGAGGCACCTAAAATGGCAAAAATTCCAAGCGTAGCGTGAAATAGTCAAGGCGGTGGGCTATGTGCTGATCCCATGAGGGGTTGAGGAGGAGGCGTTCGGGGCTCTGGTCATGAAAATTGGTACAGTCTTCTGAGGACGTCGTGTCCCAGTGGGAGGCTACGGTTGAGCCAGCCAGGCTTGCCACAAATAAAATAGCAAGAAATTTCAATGACCCGGCATGTCGTGAAATAGTTCTTTGAGGCGATGGGCTATAGCCTTTGGTTCAGCAGGGGTTGGGAGGGCGTTGGAGGGCTCACGGATCGAAAATGGGTAGAGTCTTCGGAGGTCCTCAGCGTGCCCGATGGGAGGCTCTGGTCAGGGCCTGCCTAAAATGTGCAATAAATGTCCTAAGTACAGTAGCGTCAAATAATCGCCGAGGCGGTGGGCTATATACTAGTCATGAGGTTGGGAGGGGCGTTGGGGGCTCTGGGTGTGAAAATGGGTGCAGTATTTTCGAGGTCCTCCAGGTGCCTAGTGGGAGGCTACAGTCAGAGAGCCTGCCCTAAAATGGCAAGAAATGCCCAAGCGGGCCTTGTGCGTGAAATAGTTCTTAGAGCCGGTGGGCTATAGCCTTTAGTCCCATGAGGGTTAGGGGAAGGCGTTCGGGGGCTCACGGGTGTCGAGGAAATAGGCCGTGCAGTCTTTTGAGGTTCCTCGTGTGTCCGGATGGGAGGCTTCTGAGTCAAGCCTACCTACAAATGTAAAATGCCAAAAGCAGGGCGCAGCGTCGTCAAATAGTCATACCGAGGCGGTGGGCTATGTGCCAACACAGTCATGGGGCTTGGGGAAGGTGTTTGGGGGCTCAGTGTGGAAATGGGTACAATCTTTTGAGGTCCTCGTGTGCCCGGTGGGAGAGCTCTGGTCAGAAGCTTGCCTAAAATGAGAAGAAATGTCGATGGGCGCCGTAGCAGCGTGAAATAATCCGCCCGAGGCGGTGGGCTATGTGCCCCAGTCCCTTGGTGTTGGGGTGGGGCGTTCGGAAATGGGTACAGTCTTTTCGAGGTCTCAGCGTGCCGATGGGAGGCTACGGTCAGGGCCTGCCCTAAAATAGCAAAAATACTGGAGCGCGGTCACGTGAAGGGCAGTTCATGCAGGCGGTGGGCTATAGCCTTTGGTCCTTGAGGGTTGGGGAGGGCGTCGGAAATACAGTCTTTTCGAGGTCCTAAATGTCGCCGCATGGGAGGCTACGGTCAGAGACCTGCCTAAAATGACAAGAAATGCCAATGACCCAGTAGCGTGAAATAGTCACGAGGCCGGCCGGGCTATAACTGATCCTTGAGGGGTTGGGGAGGGGTTTCGAGCTCGAGTGCAGTGGGTTAGAAATGGATGCAGCCTTTTGAGGATCTCGTGTGCCCAGGTGGGAGGCTACGGTCGAGCACATACCTAAAATGTGAACAAGACTATAGCCAGGCGCCAGCTGGCGTGAAATAATCATGCGGGCCGGTGGGCCTGTATGATCCACTCCTTGGGCTTAGGGCGTTCGGGGCTCTGGGTGTGGGAAATGGGTACAGTCTTTTCGAGGTCTCAGCGTGCCCAGTGGTGGGAACTACAGTCGAGCCTGCCCTAAAAATGGTAAAAATTCCAAGCAGTATGGCCCAGCTGGGAAAATAGTCACCAAGGGCCGGTGGGCTATAACTGAGTCATGAGGGGTTGGGGAGGGTTTAGGGGCTCACTGGTCGTCGAAAATGGGTCTGATGTTTTCGAGGGTCCTCGTCATGTGTGCCATGGGAGGCTCTGGTCAGAAGCACTGCAAAATACCAAGAAAATGTCAGTGACGCAGTGTGCGTGGAAATAGTCACCCGAGGCGGTGGGCTATGCTGGTCCAGCGGAGGTTGGGGAGGTGCGTCGGGAAATGGGTACAGTCTTTTCGGGGTCTCGCGTGCCAGTCAGGAGGCTACAGTCAGGGCCTTCCCAAAAATGGCATCGTGTAAATGCCAGCGAAGCGTGGGGAAATAATCGCCGAGGCAGGTGAGCTATAGCATTTGGTCCTTGAGGGTTGGGGAGGGCGTTGGGCTCACAGGTGTAGAAAATGGGTCATCGTTTGAGGCTCCTCGCGTACCCGATGGGAGGCTCTGGTCAGGACCTGCCCTAAAATGGCAAGAAATTCCCAGCGAGCAGCGCGTGAAATAGTTACCGAGGCCGTGGGCTATGGCCTTTGGTCAGCGGAGGTTGGCGAGGCGTCGGAAGTAATGGTCTTCGGGGTCTTGTGCTCGTGGGAGCTCTGTCAGAGACCTGCCGTAAAATGACAAGAAATTCCCAATGGTAGCAATGTGAAATAATCGCCGAGGCCGGTGGGCTATAGCCTTTGGTCAGCGGGGTTGGGGAGGGTTTAGGTGTGCAGTCGTGAAAATGACAGTCTTTTCGAGGGTCCTCGTGTGCCGATGGGAGGCCTACGGTCAAGCACGCCCTAAATAAAGAAATGCCAGTGAGCGCCGTCGAAATAGTCATGAGGCGGTGGGCTATAGCCTTGGTCATGAGGGGTTAGGGGAGGGGGTTTAGGGGGCTCACAGTGGGTTGAAAATGGGTCTGATCTTTTCGAGGGTCCTCGTGTACCAGTGGGAGGCTACTAGTCAGCACGCCTAAAATGGCGAATTGCCCGTGGCCAGTCAGTGCGTGAAATAGTCACCGAGGCCGGTGGGCTATAGCCTGGTCATGAGGTTGGGAGGGGTTTTGGGGCTCACAGTCGCCAAGTAGGAAATGCGTACAGTCTTCGAGGGTCTCGCGTGCCAGTGGGAGGCTCTGATGAAGCCACCCTAAAATGGCAAGACATCCCCAGCGGCGCACAGCGTGAAATAGTCGCCGAGCGGTGGGCTATAGCCTTTAGTCCGAGGGGTTGGGAGGGTTTAGGGGCTCTGGTCATCGGAAATGGGTACAGTCTTCTGAGGGTCGTCGTGTGCCCGGTGGGAGGCTCTGGTCAAGCCTACCCTAAAATGGCAAGAAATGTCCAGCGGGCGTGATGGCAGTGAAATAGTTGCCGAGGCGGTGGGCTATAGCTGCTGGTCCAGCGGGGGTTGGGAGGGGCGTTCGGGGGCTCACGGATATCAAAATCGGTCACAGTCTTTTCGAGGGCCCTCGTGTGCCCGGTGGGAGACTCTGATCAAGCCTGCCCTAAAATGGCAAGAAATACCCAACGAGCGCGTGAAATAGTCATGGGGCCGGTGGGCAATAACTTGGTCCTTGGGGTTGGGAGGGGTTCGGGGCTCACAGGTCATGAAAATCGGTACAGTCTTTTGAGGCCCTCGTGTGCCAGTGGGAGGCTACTGGTCAGAAGCCTGCCCTAAAATGCCAAGAAATGCTCCGGCGCCTCCAGCGTGGAAAATAGTCATGAGGCCCGTGGGTTATGTCTTTGGTCCGCCCGGGGTTAGAGAGGGTTCGGGGCTCGATCGGGAAATGGGTACAGTCTTGCAATGATCTCGTCACGCCCAGTGGGAGGCTCACGGTTAGAGGCCTGCTAAAATGGCAAAAATGCCCAGCCGGCGCAGTATGAAATAGTCGCGGGCGGTGGCCTATAGCCTTGGTCCCGCGGTAGTTGGGAGGGGTTGAGACTCTGGTCCAATGGGTGTTCGAGGTCCCTCGTGTGTGTCAGTGGGAGGCGGGTCGAGAAGGCTTCAAAATGGCAGAAAATAGGGGTTGGGGGCTCTGCGCGTTGGAAATGGGTACAGTCTTTTCGAGGGTCCTCGTGTGCCAGTGGGAGGCTACTGTCAGAGGCCTGCCCTAAAATGCCAAGAAATACCCAGCGTCTCAGCGCGCGAAATGGTCGCCGAGGCCGGTGGGCTATAACCTTTGGTCCACGGGGGTTGGGTAGGGGGTTTCGGGGGCTCTAGTCGTCAGAAATGGGTACAGTCTTTTCGAGAGTCCTCGTGTGCCCAGTGGGAGACCACGGTCACAAGCCTGCCCTAAAATGGCAAGACATGCCACAGCGCGCTTAGCACAGGAAATAGTCACGAGGCCGGTGGGCTATGAACTTTAGTCATGAGGGATTCGGGAGGCGGTTTCAGGGGCTCTGGTCATGAAATGGGTACAGTCTTTTCGAGGGGTCCTCGTGTGCCCGATTGGGAGGCTACGGTCAGAGCCTGCCCTAAAATAAGAAATGCCCAGTGGCCTTGGCGTGGAAATAGTCACCGAGGCGGTGGGCTATAGTCTTTGGTCCGCAGGGGTTGGCCGAGGCGTCGGGAAATGGGTACAGATCTTTTCGAGGTCCTCGTGTTCCAGTGGGAGAGCTACAGTCGAGGCCTGCTCTAAAATGGCAAAAAGAAATGCCCAGGCGCAACACAGGAAATAAGTCACGAGGCAGGTGGGCTATGAACTTTGGTCCGAGGGATTGGGAGGCGGTTTGGGGCTCTGGTCATGGAAATGGGTACAGTCTTTTGAGGTCCTCGTGTGTGATTGGGAGGCTACGGTCAGAAGCCTGCCCTAAAATGGCAAGAAATGCCCAGCGGCGCCGCGCGTGAAATAGTCACCGAGGCCGGTGGGCTATAGCCTTTGGTCCGCGGGGGTTGTGGAGGCGCGTCGAAAATGAGTACAGTCTTTTCGAGGGCCCTCGTGTGCCCAGTGGGAGGCTACGGTCAGAGGCCTGCCCTAAAATGGCAAGAAATGTCATGGCCAGCGTGAAATAGTCACCGAGGCCGGTGGGCTATAGACTGGTCGTGAGGGTTGGGGAGGGGTTTAGGGGCTCACAGTCGTTGAAAATGGGTGCAGTCTTTCGAGGTCCTCGTGTACCCAGTGGGAGGCTCTGATCGACACGCCCTAAAATGGCAGGTGCCAGCGCAGTCGTGAAATAGTCACAGGCGGTGGGCTATAGCCTGGTCATGAGGGGGTTGGGAGGGGTTTGGGGCTAGGTACAGTCTTTTGAGGTCCTAAGCGTGCAGATGGGAGGCTACTGATGAAGCCTGCCCTAAAATGGCAAGACATGCCAATGACGCAGCGTGAAATAGTCACCAAAGGGCCGGTGGGCTATAGCCTTTGGTCCCATGAGGGGTTGGGGAGGGGTTTGGGGGCTACTGGTCGCCGGAAATGGTACAGTCTTTCAGGGTCGTCGTGTGCCCGGTGGGAGGCTCGATCGAAGCCTACCCTAAAATAGCAAAGAAATGTCCAAGCGCATGCGTGAAATAGTGCAAGGCCGGTGGGCTATAGCCTGGTCAGAGGTTGGGGGAGGCGTTGGGGGCTCTGGATATAATGGGTACAGTCTTTTCGAGGGCCCTCGTGTGCCTTGGGAGGCTACGATCAAGCCTGCCCTAAAATGTAAGAAATACCAGTGATGACGCGTGAAATAGTCGCCCGAGGCGGTGGGCAATGCTGGTCCATGAGGGTTGGGGAGGGGTTGGGGCTCTGGTCATGAAATCAGTGCAGTCTTTGAGGGCCCTCGTGTGCCAGTGGGAGGCTGGGTCAAGCCTGCCTAAAATACCAAGAAATGCCCTTGGCGCATCGCGTGAAATAGTCATGGGGCAGTGGGTTATAACTTTGGTCCGCCGGGGTTGGAGAGGGTTCGGGGGCTCTGATCGTGGGAAATGGGTACAATCTTTCGAGCGGTCCTCGTCGCCCAGTGGGAGGCCTTCTGGTCAGAGCCTGCCCTAAAATGGCAAGAAATGCCAGTATTGCGTGAAATAATCATGGGGGCAGTGGCTATAAGCTGGTCCAGTGAGTTGGGGAGGGGTTCGGGGCTCACTGGTCGCCATGAAAATGGGTACTGATCTGTTCGAGGGTCCTCGTGTGTCCAGTGGGGCGGCGGTCAGAGGCTTCCCAAAATGGCAAGAAATGCCAGCCCAGTATGAAATAATCATGAGGCCGGTGAGCTATAGCCTTTGGTCCGTGGGGTTGGGGAGGGGGGTTCGGGGGCTCTGGTCATTGAAAATCGGTACAGTCTTTTCGAGAGTCCTCGTGTGCCCAGTGGGAGGCTACGGTCAGAGGCCTGCCCTAAAATGGCAAGAAATGCCAGCCAGGGCCAGCGTGAAATAGTCGCCGAGGCCGGTGGGCTATAGTCTTTGGTCCACGGGGGTTGGCGAGGGGCGTCGGAAATGGGTACAGTCTTTTCGAGGGTCCTCGTGTGCCCCGTGGGAGGCTACGGTCAGAGGCCTGCTCTAAAATGGCAAGAAATGCCAATGACGCAGCAGGAAATAGTCACCGGGCGGTGGGCTATAGACTTTGGTCATGAGGGATTCGGGAGGCAGTTTCGAGGGCTCTGGTCATGGAAATGGGTGAGTCTTTTGAGGTCTCGTGTGCCCATTGGGAGGCTACTGGTCAGAGGCTGGCCTAAAATGGCAAGAATACTGGCGCCTGGCGTGAAATAGTCCACCGGGCGGTGGGCTATAGCACTGGTCCTTGAGGATTGGGAGGCGCGTCGGAAATGTGTACAGTCTTTCGAGGGTCCTCGTGTGCCCAGTGGGAGGCTCTACGGTCAGAAGCCTGCCCTAAAATGTGAAATGCCAGCGCCTTGGCCGCGTGAGAAATAGTCACGAGGCGGTGGGCTATAGCCTTTGGTCAGTGAGGGGTTGGGGAGGTTTAGGGGCTACAGTGGGTTGAAAATGAGTCAGTCTTTTTCGAGGGTCTCGTGTACAGTGGGAGGCTACGGTCAAGAAGCCTGCCACTAAAATAGCGAAAATTGCCAGCGGGCAGTCGTGAAATAGTCACAGGCGGTGGGCTATAGCTGGTCCATGAGGGGTTGGGAGGGGTTTGGGGGCTCTGGTCGTCGGAAATGGGTACAGTCTTTTCGAGGGTCTAAGCGTGCTTGATGGGAGGCTTCTGGTGAAGCCTGCCCTAAAATGGCAAGACATGCCAGCCCAGTGCACACCGCGTGAAATAATCATTGGGGCGGTGGGCTATAGCCTTTAGTCGCGGGGTTGGGAGGGGTTTGGAAGCTCTGGTCATGGAAATGGGTGCAGTGAGTCTTCTGAGGGTCGTCGTGTGCCCAGTGGGAGGCTCTGAGGTCAAGCCTACCCTAAAATAACAAAAATGTCCAGCGGGCAGTAGCCGCGTGAAATAGTTACCCGAGGCCGGTGGGCTATACTAGTCCATGGGGGTTGGGAGAAAGTTCGGGGCTACGGATATGTCAATCGGTGCAGTCTTTTGAGGGCCCTCGTGTGCCCGGTGGGGAAACTGATCAGAAGCCTGCCTAAAATGGCAAAAATATAGCAATGACGATGAAATAATCATGACGGCGGTGGGCAATAACTGGTCCAGCGGGGTTGGGGAGGGGTTGGGGCTCACGGTCATGAAAATCAGTCTGATCTTTTCGAGGGCCCTCGTGTGCCCAGTGGGAGGCTCTGGTCAAGCCTGCCTAAAATGCCAAGAAATACTTGTGACGCATCGCGTGAAATAGTCGCCGAGGCCCGTGGGTTATAGCCTTTGGTCCGCCGGGGTTGGAGAGGGGGGTTCGGGGGCTCTGATCGTGGGAAATGGGTACAGTCTTTTCGACGGTCCTCGTGCGCCCAGTGGGAGGCTACGGTCAGAGGCCTGCCCTAAAATGGCAAGAAATGCTCCGCGGCGCAGCGCTCGAAATAATCGCCGAGGCAGGTGGCCTATAGCCTTTGGTCCATGATAGTTGGGAGGGGGTTCGGGGCTCTGGTCATCGAAAATGGGTACAGTCTTTTCGAGGGTCCTCGTGTGTCCAGTGGGAGGCGACGGTCAGAAGGCTTCCCAAAAAATGGCAAGAAATGCTTGTGACCCAGTATGAGAAAATGTCCGGTGAGCTATGTGCTTTGGTCCGTGGGGTTGGGGAGGGGGGTTCGGGGGCTCTGGTCATCAAAAATGGGTACAGTCTTTTCGAGGGTCCTCGTGTGCCCGGTGGGAGGCTACGGTCAGAAGCCTGCCCTAAAATGGCAAGAAATGCCCAGCGGCGCAGCACGTGAAATAGTCGCCCAGGCGGTGGGCTAGAGCCTTTCTTCCGCGGGGGTTGGGGAGGGGGGTTCGGGGGCTCGGGGCGTGGGAAATGGGTACAGTCTTTTCGAGGGCCGTCGTGTGCCCAGTGGGAGGCTACGGTCTGAAGCCTGCCCTAAAATGGAATGAAATGCCCATGACATGGCAGCGTGAAATAATCACAGGCCGGTGGGCTATAGCGCTGGTCCATGAGGGTTGGGGAGGGGCGTTCGGGGGCTCTTGGCGTCCAAAATGGGTACAGTCTTTTCGAGAGTCCTCGTGTGCCCAGTGGGAGGCTACGGTCAGAGGCCTGCCCTAAAATGGCAAGAAATGCCCAGCGGCGCAGCGCGTGAAATAGTCGCCGAGGCCGGTGGGCTATAGTCTTTGGTCCACGGGGGTTGGCGAGGGGCGTCGGAAATGGGTACAGTCTTTTCGACGGTCCTTGTGTGCCCAGTGGGAGGCCACGTTCAGAGGCCTGCTCTAAAATGGCAAAAAATGCCAGTGGCGCAACACAGGAAATAATGTCACCGAGGCCGGTGGGCTATGAACTTTGGTCCTTGAGAGGATTCGGGAGGCGGTTTAGGGCTCTGGTCATGGAAATGGGTACAGTGTTTTCGAGGCACCTCGTGTGCCCAGTAGGAGGCTACGGTCAGAGAGGCCTGCCCTAAAATGGCAAGAAATACCCAGTGGCCAGCGTGAAATAGTCAGCGGTGGGCTATGTGCTGGTCCCAGCAGGGGATTGGGAGGCGCGTCGGAAATGGGTACAGTCTTTTCGAGGTCCTCGTGTGCAGTGGGAGGCTCTGGTCAGAATCCTGCCTAAAATGGGAAGAGATGCCCTCTTGACGCAGCGTGAAATAATCGCCCGAGGCAGTGAGCTATGCTTTGGTCATGAGGGGTTGGGAGGGGCGTTCGGGGGTTACAGGCGTCCGAAATGGAGTACAGTCTTTTCGACTGTCATCGTGTACCAAGTGGGAGGCTACAGTCAGAGCCTGCCCTAAAATGTGAAAATGCCAGTAGCGCAGCGGAAATAGTCACCGAGGCAGTGGGCTATAATAACTGGTCTTGTGAGGGGTTGGGGAGGGGGTTTCGGGGGCTCTGGTCGTCGGAAATGGGTACAGTTTTTTCGAGGGTCCTCGTGTGCCCAGTGGGAGGCTACGGTCAGAGGCCTGGCCTAAAATGGCAAAGAATACCCAGCGGCGCAGCGCGTGAAATAGTCACCGAGGCCGGTGGGCTATAGCCTTTGGTCCGCGGGGGTTGGGGAGGGGGTTTAGGGGGCTCTAATCGCCGGAGGTGGTACAGTCATTCGGTCTCGTGTGTGTGATGGGAGGCTACAGTTGACTTGCCCTGAAATGGCAAGAAATGCCCTGCTGGCTTAGCGTGAAATAATCGCTTGAGGCCGGTGGGCTATAGCCTTTGGTCCCTTGAGGGGTTGGGGGGGTTAGGAGCTCTGGTCATCGAAAATGGGTACAGTCTTTTCGAGGGTCCTCGTGTGCCCAGTGGGAGGCCTACTGATCAAGCCTGCCCTAAAATGGCAAGAAATACCAATGAGCGCGTGAAATAATCATGAGCGGTGGGCTATAACTGGTCCATGAGGGTTGGGAGGGTTAGGGGCTCTGGTCATGAATCGGTACAGTCTTTTGAGGCTCCTCGTGTGCCAAGTGGGAGGCTACGGTCAGAAGCTTGCCTAAAATGGCAAGAAATGCCATGGCGAGTCACGTGAAATAGTCGCAGAGGCCGGTGGGTTAGAGACTTTCTTCCAGCGGTGGTTGGGAGGGGTTCAGAGCTCGGGGCATGGAAATGGGTACAGTCTTTTCGAGGGCCGTCGTGTACTGATGGGAGGCTACGGTCGAAGCACATGCCTAAAATGGCATGAAATGCCCTCTGGCTGTGGCGATGAAATAGTCGCCGAGGCCGGTGGGCTATAGTCTTTGGTCCACGGGGGTTGGCGAGGGGCGTCGGAAATGGGTACAGTCTTTTCGAGGGTCCTCGTGTGCCCCGTGGGAGGCTCTGATCAGGCACTGCTCTAAAATGGCAAGAAATGCCAGTGCGCAACACAGGAAATAGTCACCGAGGCCGGTGGGCTATAGACTTTGGTCCGCGGGGATTCGGGAGGCGGTTTTGGGGGCTCTGGTCATCGGAAATGGGTACAGTCTTTTCGAGGGTCCTCGTGTGCCCAGTGGGAGGCTACGGTCAGAGGCCTGGCCTAAAATGGCAAAGAATACCCAGCGGCGCAGCGCGTGAAATAGTCAGCCTTGGGTGGGTCCTGGGGTAGCGCGTGATAGGTCCAGTGCCGAGGGTCCTCGTGTGCAGTGGGAGGCTACGGTCAGAATCCTGCCCTAAAATGGGAAGAGATGCCCTGCGGCGCAGCGCGTGAAATAGTCATGAGGCCGGTGAGCTATATGCTAGTCCGGGGTTGGGAGGGGCGTTGGGGTTAGGCGTCGAAATGGGTACAGTCTTTTCGAGGGTCCTCGTGTACCAAGTGGGAGGCTACGGTCGAGGCCTGCCCTAAAATGGCAAGAAATGCCAATGGCCTTGTGAGGAAATAATCACAGGCAGTGGGCTATAGCCTAGTCCCTTGAGGGGTTGGGGGGGTTGGGGCTCTGGGCGTCGGAAATGGGTCAGTACTGCTGAGGGTCCTCGTGTACCAGTGGGAGGCTACGGTCAGAGCCTGCCCTAAAATGGCGAGAAATGCCAGCCAGTGCGCAGCACGTGAAATAAGTCGCCAAGGCCGTGAGCTATAGCCTTTGGTCAGCGGGGTTGGGAGGGGTTGAGGCTCTGGTCGCCAGAATGTGCAGTCTTTTGAGGGTCCTCGTGTGCCCAGTGGGAGGCTCGATCAAGCCTGCCCTAAAATAAGAAATACTGCAATGACGTGAAATAGTCATGGGGAGTGGGCTATAACCTTTGGTCCATGAGGGTTGGGGAGGGTTGGGGGCTCTGGTCATGAATCAGTACAGTCTTTTGAGGGCCCTCGTCGCCCGGTGGGAGGCTCTGGTTAGAAGCCTGCCCTAAAATGTAAGAAATGATGGCGCATCGCGTGAAATAATCATGAGGCCCGTGGGTTATAGCCTTTGGTCCGCCGGGGTTGGAGAGGGGGGTTCGGGGGCTCTGATCATGGGAAATGGGTACAGTATTTTCGACGGTCCTCGTGCGCCCAGTGGGAGGCTACGGTCAGAGGCCTACCCTAAAATGTCAAGAAATGCCAGTGGCGCGCGTGAAATAGTCGCCGGGCGGTGGCCTATAGCCTTTGGTCCCATGATGGTTGGGGGGTTAGGGGCTCTGGTCAGCGAAATGGAGTCTGATCTGTTCGAGAGTCCTCGAGTGTCCAGTGGGAGGCTACGGTCAGAAGGCTGCCCAAAATGGCAAAATGCCAGTGACCCAGCGTGAAATAATCAGCAGGCGGTGAGCTATATGCTGGTCCAGTCCGTGGGTTGGGGATCGGGGTTGGGGGGCCTCTGGTCATTGAAAATCGGTACAGTCTTTTCGAGGGTCCTCGTGTGCCCGGTGGGAGGCTACGGTCAGAAGCCTGCCCTAAAATGGCAAGAAATGCCCAACGGCGCAGCACGTGAAATAGTTGGCCAGGCCGGTGGGCTAGAGCCTTTCTTCCGCGGGGATTGGGGAGGGGGGTTCGGGGGCTCTGGGCGTGGGAAATGGGTACAGTCTTTTCGAGGGCCGTCGTGTGCCCAGTGGGAGGCTACGGTCTGAAGCCTGCCCCAAAATGGCATGAAATGCCCAGCGGCGCAGCGCGTGAAATAGTCACCGAGGCCGGTGGGCTATAGCCTTTGGTCCCATGAGGGTTGGGGGGGGTTCGGGGCTCAGGCGTCGGAAATGGGTACAGTGCTGAGGGTCTCGTGTACCCAGTGGGAGGCTACGGTCAAGCCTGCCCTAAAATGGCGAAAATGCCAGTGGCCGCAGCACGTGAAATAGTGGCCAAGGCCGGCGGGCTATAGCCTTTGGTCCGTGGGGGTTGGGGTGGGGGTTCTGGGGCTCGGGGCGTCGGAAATGGGTACAGTCTTTTTGAGGGTTCTCGTGTGATTGGGAGGATCTGAGTCAGAAGCCTGCCCTCAAATTCCAAGAAATGCCCATGGCGCAGCGCGTGAAATAATCATGAGGCAGGTGGGCTATAGCCTTTGGTCCCATGAGGTTGGGGGTTGGGGGCCACAGGCGTGGAAATGGGTACAGTGCTTCGAGGTCCTCGTGTGCCCCGGTGGGAGGCTCTGGTCAGAACCCTGCCCTAAAATGGCAAGAAATACCCAGTGGCGTGGCAGCGTGAAATAGTCATGGGGCCGGTGAGCTATGCTGGTCCATGAGGGGTTGGGGTGGGGGGATCGGCGGCTCTGGTCATCGGACATGGGTACAGTCTTTTCGAGTGTCCTCGTGTTTCCAGTTGGAGGCTACGGTCAGAAGCGTGCCCTAAAATCGTAAGAAATGCCAAGCGGGAGGCTACGATAAGAGGCCTGTCCTAAAATGGCAAGAAATGCCAGCCCGCAGCCTTGAAATAATCATGAGCGGTGGGCTATAACCTGGTCCATGAGGGGTGGGGGGGGGGGGTTGGGGGGCTCTGGGCATTGTTAATAGGTCCAACCTTTTCGAGGGGCCTCATGTGCCCAGTGGGAGGCTCTGTCGAGGCACACTAAAATGGCAAGAAATGCCCTATAGCAGTGCAGCCTTGAAATACTCGGAGGCGGTGGACTATAGCCTTTGCTCCAGAGGTTGGGAGGGGTTCGGGGGCTCTGGGCGTCAGAAATGGGTACAGTCATTTCGAGGGTCCTCGTGTGACCAGTGGGAGGCTACGGTCAGAAGCCTGCCCTAAAATGGCAAGAAATGCCCAGCGGCGCAGCGCGTGAAATAGTCGCCAAGGCCTGCGGGCTATAGCCTTTGGTCCGCGGGGGTTGGGGGGGGGGTTCGGGGGCTCTGGGCGTCGGAAATGGGTACAGTACTTTCGAGGGTCCTCGTGTACCCAGTGGGAGGCTACTGATCAGAAGCACTGCCACAAAATGGCGAAATGCCAGTGTGACACGTGAAATAATCGCCAAGGCCGGTGAGCTATGTGCTGGTCCGTGGGGGTTGGGGTGGGGGTTCCCGGGGCTCTGGGCGTCGGAAATGGGTACAGTCTTTTTGAGGGTTCTCGTGTGCCCAGTGGGAGGATCTGATCAAGCCTGCCTAAAAGTGCAAGAAATGCCAGTGGCTGGCGCGTGAAATAATCATGAGGCCGGTGGGCTATAGCCTTTGGTCCGCGGGGGTTGGGGGGGGGGGGTTCGGGGGCCCTGGGCGTCGGAAATGGGTACAGTACTTTCGAGGGTCCTCGTGTACCCAGTGGGAGGCTACGGTCATAACCCTGCCCTAAAATGGCAAGAAATACCCAGTGGCGTAGCGCGTGAAATAGTCATGGGGCAGTGAGCTATGCTTTGGTCCTTGAGGGGTTGGGGTGGGGGGATCGGGTGCTCTGCTCATCTGACATGGGTACAGTCTTTTGGTGTCCTCGTGTTTCCAGTTGGAGGCTACGGTCAGGCGTGCCTAAAATAAATAAGAAATGCCAAGCGGGAGGCTACGATAAGGCCTGTCCTAAAATGGCAAGAAATGCCAGTGTGGCCTTGTGAAATAATCATGAGGCGGTGGGCTATAGCCTTTGGTCCTTGAGGGTTGGGGAGGGGTGGGGGGCTCTGGGCATTGTTAATAGGTCAACCTTTTGAGGGCCTCATGTGCCCAGTGGGAGGCTACGGTCAGAGGCCTGCCCTAAAATGGCAAGAAATGCCTAGCAGTGCAGCGCGCGAAATACTCGCCGAGGCCGGTGGACTATAGCCTTTGCTCCGCGGGGGTTGGGGAGGGGGGTTCGGGGGCTCTGGGCGTCAGAAATGGGTACAGTCATTTCGAGGGTCCTCGTGTGACCAGTGGGAGGCTACGGTCAGAAGCCTGCCCTAAAATGGCAAGAAATGCCAGTAGGCGTGAAATAATCATGAGCCTGCAGGGCTATAGCCTTTGGTCCCATGAGGGGTTGGGGGGTTCGGGGCTCACAGGCGTGGAAATGGGTACAGTACTGAGGGTCCTCGTGTGCAGTGGGAGGCTCTGATCGAAGCATGCCACTAAAATGGCGAAATACTTGGCCAGGCCACGTGAAATAATCGCCAAGGCAGTGACTATAGCCTTTGGTCCGCGGGGGTTGGGGTGGGGGTTCGAGGGGCTCAGGCGTCGGAAATGGGTACAGTCTTTTTGAGGGTTCTCGTGTGCCCAGTGGGAGGATACGGTCAGAAGCCTGCCCTAAAATTGCAAGAAATGCCCAGCGGCGCAGCGCGTGAAATAGTCGCCGAGGCCGGTGGGCTATAGCCTTTGGTCCCATGAGGGGTTGGGGGGTTGGGGCCACTGGCGTCGGAAATGGGTACAGTACTTTCGAGGGTCCTCGTGTACCCAGTGGGAGGCTACGGTCATAACCCTGCCCTAAAATGGCAAGAAATACCCAGTGGCGTAGCGCGTGAAATAGTCGCCGAGGCCGGCGGGCTATAGCCTTTGGTCCGCGGGGGTTGGGGTGGGGGGATCGGCGGCTCTGGTCATCGGACATGGGTACAGTCTTTTCGAGTGTCCTCGTGTTTCCAGTTGGAGGCTACGGTCAGAAGCGTGCCCTAAAATCGTAAAATGTAAGCGGGAGGCTCAGATAAGAGGCCTGTCCTAAAATGGCAAGAAATGCCAGCGGCGCAGCTTGAAATAATCATGAGCCGGTGGGCTATAACTGATCCATGAGGGTTGGGGGGGTTCGGGGCTCTGGGCGTCGGAAATGGGTACAGTGCTGAGGTCTCGTGTACCCAGTGGGAGGCTACTGGTCAGAACCACTGCCTACAAAATGGCAAGAAATGCCAGTGGCGTATACGTGAAATAATCGCCAGCCTTGGCGGGCTATAGCCTTTGGTCCGCGGGGGTTGGGGTGGGGGGATCGGGTGCTCTGGTCATCGGACAAGGGTAGAGTCTGTTCGAGGTTCCGCGTGGTCCCAGTTGGAGGCTACGGTCAGAAGCGTGCCTAAAATGTAAGAAATGCCAAGCGGGAGGCTACGATCGAGGCACTGTCCTAAAATGGCAAGAAATGCCAGTAGCCTTGTGAAATAATCATGAGGCGGTGGGCTATAGCCTGGTCATGAGGGGTTGGGAGGGGTTCGGGGCTCACAGGCATTGTTAATAGGTCCAACCTTTTGAGGGCCTCATGTGCCCGATGGGAGGCTCTGGTCGAGGCACATACTAAAATGGCAAGAAATGCCTAGCAGTGCAGCCTTGAAATACTCATGAGGCGGTGGACTATAGCCTTTGCTCCATGAGGTTGGGAGGGGGTTGAGGGCTCTGGGCGTCGAAATGGGTACAGTCATTTGAGGGTCCTCGTGTGACCCGATGGGAGGCTACGGTCAGAAGCACATGCCCTAAAATGGCAAAAAGAAATGCGCGCAGCGTGAAATAATCGCCAAGGCGGCGGGCTATATATGGTGGGGGTTGGGGTGGGGGTTGGTGGGGCTCTGGGCGTCGGAAATGGGTACAGTCTTTTGAGGGGTTCTCGTGTGCCCGGTGGGAGGATCAGTGAAGCCTCTCCTAAAATCATGAAAATGCCCAGTGGTGGCGCGTGAAATAATCGCCAAGGCGTGAGCTATAGTGCTGGTCCGTGGGGTTGGGGTGGGGGTTTCGGGGGCTTTGGGTGTCGGAAATGGGTACAGTCTTTTTACGGGTTCTCGTGTGCCCAGTGGGAGGATCTGAGTCGAAGCACTGTCCTAAAATCATGAAAATGCCAGTGGCCTTGTGCGTGAAATAGTCGCCGAGGCCGGTGGGCTATAGCCTTTGGTCCGCGGGGGTTGGGGAGGGGCGTTCGGGGGCTCTGGGCGTCGGAAATGGCTACAGTCTTTTCGAGGGTCGTCGTGTGACAAGTGGGAGGCTACGGTCAGAAGCCTGCCCTAAAATGGCAAGAAATGCCAGCGCGCCAATAAAATAATCATGAGGCCGGCGGGCTATAGCCTTTGGTCCGTGGGGGTTGGGGTGGGGGGTTCGGGGGCTCTGGGCGTCGGAAATGGGTACAGTCTTTTTGAGGGTTCTCGTGTGCCCAGTGGGAGGATACGGTCAGAAGCCTGCACTAAAATTGTAAGAAATGCCCAGCGGCGCAGCGCGTTAAATAGTCGCCGAGGCCAGTGGGCTATAGCCTTTGGTCCGCGGGGGTTGGGGGGGGGGTTCGGGGGCTCTGGGCGTCGGAAATGGGTACAGTACTTTCGAGGGTCCTCGTGTACCCAGTGGGAGGCTACGGTCAGAACCCTGCCCTAAAATGGCAAGAAATGCCCAGTGGCGTAGCACGTGAAATAGTCGCCGACGCCGCCGGGCTATAGCCTTTGGTCCGCGGGGGTTGGGGTGGGGGGATCGGGGGCTCTGGTCATCGGACATGGGTACAGTCTTTTCGAGGGTCCTCGTGTTCCCAGTTGGAGGCTACGGTCAGAAGCGTGCCCTAAAATCGCAAGAAATGCCAAGCGGGAGGCTACGATCAGAGGCACATCTAAAATGGCAAGAAATGCCAGCGTGGCATGAAATAATCAGGCGGTGGGCTATAGCCTTTGGTCCGCAGGGGTTGGGGAGGGGGGTTCGGGGGCTCTGGGCATTGTTAATAGGTCCAGTCTTTTCGAGGGGCCTCATGTGCCCAGTGGGAGGCTACGGTCAGAGGCCTGCCCTAAAATGGCAAGAAATGCCTAGCAGTGCAGCGCGCGAAATACTCGCCGAGGCCGGTGGACTATGTGCCTTTGGTCCTTGAGGGGTTGGGAGGGGTTGAGGCTCAGGCGTCAGAAATGGGTACAGTCTTTTCGAGGGTCCTCGTGTGACCTGTGGGAGGCTACGGTCAGATGCCTGCCCTAAAATGGCAAGAAATGCCTAGCTGTGCAGCGCGTGAAATAGGCGCCAAGGCCGGCTATAGCCTGGGGGTTGGGGTGGGGGGTCGGGGGGCTTTGGGAGTCGGAAATGGGTACAGTCCTTTTGAGGGTTCTCGTGTGCCCAGTGGGAGGATCTGATCGAAGCACTGCCACAAATGCAAGAAATGCCCAGCGGCGCAGCGCGTGAAATAGTCGCCGAGGCCGGTGGGCTATAGCCTTTGGTCCGCGGTGGTTGGGGAGGGGCGTTCGGGGGCTCTGGGCGTCGGAAATGGGTACAGTCTTTTCGAGGGTCCTAGTGTGACCAGTGGGAGGCTACGGTCAGAAGCCTGCCCTAAAATCGGAGGAAATGCCCCGACAGTGCAGAAATAGTCACAGGGCGGTGGGCTATAGGCTTTAGTCATGAGGATTGGGAGGCGGCGTTGAGCTCTGGGCGTCGGAAATGGGTACATTCTTTTCGAGGGTCCTCTTGTGCCCAGTGGGAGGCTACGGTGAGAACCCTGCCCTAAAATCGGAAGAAATGCCCGCCGGCGCAGTGCACGAAATAGTCACCGGGGCCGGTGGGCTATAGCCTTTGGTCCCTTGAGGGTTGGGAGGGGGTTCCGGGGCTCTGGGCATCAGAAATGGGTACAGTCGTTTTGAGGGTCCTGATGTGCCCAGTGGGAGGCTCTGCAGCTCAAGAAATGCCAGTAGCAGCGTGAAATAATCATGGGGCAGGGGGCTATAGCCTGGTCCCAGCGGGGTTGGGGGGTTGGGGGGCTCTGGGCGTCGGAAATGGGTACAGTATGCTGAGGTCCTCGTGTACCAGTGGGAGGCTCTGGTCAGAACCACTAAAATGGCAAGAAATGCCCAGTGGCGTATACGTGAAATAATCGCCAGACGGCGAGGCTATAACTGGTCCATGAGGGGTTGGGGTGGGGGGATCGGTGGCTCTGGTCATCGGACATGGGTACAGTCTTTTCGAGGGTCCTCGTGTTCCCAGTTGGAGGCTACGGTCAGAAGCGTGCCCTAAAATCGCAAGAAATGCCAAGCGGGAGGCTACGATCAGAGGCCTGTCCTAAAATGGCAAGAAATGCCCGGCCGCGTAGCATGAAATAATTCTGAGCCGGTGGGCTATGGCCTGGTCCATGAGGGTTGGGAGGGGTTCGGGGCTCTGGGCATTGTTAATAGGTCCAACCTTTTAGGGGCCTCATGTGCCCGATGGGAGGCTACTGATCGAGGCACTAAAATGGCAAGAAATGCCTAGCAGTGCAGCGCGCGAAATACTCGCCGAGGCCGGTGGACTATAGCCTTTGGTCCGCGGGGGTTGGGGAGGGGGGTTCGGGTGCTCTGGGCGTCAGAAATGGGTACAGTCTTTTCGAGGGTCCTCGTGTGACCAGTGGGAGGCTACGGTCAGAAGCCTGCCCTAAAATGTGAAATCTTGCATGGCCTAGCGTGAAATAAGTCGCCAAGGCGGCGGGCTATGCTGGTCCGGGGGGGTTGGGGTGGGGGTTGGGGGGGCTTTGGGAGTCGGAAATGGGTACAGTCTTTTTGAGGGTTCTCGTGTGCCCAGTGGGAGGATCTGATGAAGCCTGCCTAAAATCGCAAGAAATGCCAGTGGCGCAGCGCGTGAAATAATCATGAGGCAGGTGGGCTATAGCCTTTGGTCCATGGGGGTTGGGGGGGGGGGTTCGGGGGCTCTGGGCGTCGGAAATGGGTACACTCTTTTCGAGGGTCCTCGTGTGACCAGTGGGAGGCTACGGTCAGAAGCCTGCCCTAAAATGGGACGAAATGCCCGCCGGCACAGTGCACGAAATAGTCACCGGGGCCGGTGGGCTATAAACTTTAGTCATGAGGATTGGGGAGCGGCGTTCGGGGGCTCTGGGCGTCGGAAATGGGTACAGTCTTTTCGAGGGTCCTCTTGTGCCCAGTTGGAGGCTACGGTGAGAAACCTGCCCTAAAATCGGACGAAATGCCCGCCGACGCAGTGCACGAAATAGTCACCGGGGCCGGTGAGCTATAGCTGAGTCCCTTGAGGTTGGGGTGGGGGTTGGGGGCTCTCAGGCATCAGAAATGGGTACAGTCTTTCGAGGTCCTTGTGTGCCCAGGTGGGAGGATACAGTCAGAAACCTGCCATAAAATCTCAAAAATGCCAGCAGCATGAAATAATCGCCCGAGGCGGTGGGCTATAGCCCCTTGGTCCATGAGGGTTGGGAGGGTTGAGGGGCTCTTGGCATCGAGAAATGGGTAAAAAGTCTTTTGAGGTCCTCGTGTGCCCAGTGGGAGGCTACGGTCAGAAGCCTGCCGTAAAATGACAAGTAATGCCCAGTGGCGTGGCAGCGTGAAATAATCATGAGGCAGTGACTATAATGCTGGTCCATGAGGGGTTGGGGTGGGGATCGGGGCTCTGGTCATCGGACATGGGTACAGTCTTTTGAGGTCCTCGTGTGCCCAGTTGGAGGCTACGGTCAGGCGTGCCTAAAATGCATAAGAAATGCCAAGTGGCGTAGCGCGTGAAATAGTCGCCGAGGCCGGCGGGCTATAGCCGTTGGTCCGCGGGGGTTGGGGTGGGGGGATCGGGGGCTCTGGTCATCGGACATGGGTACAGTCTTTTCGAGGGTCCTCGTGTGCCCAGTTGGAGGCTACGGTCAGAATCGTGCCCTAATATCGCAAGAAATGCCAAGCGGGAGGCTACGGTCAGAGGCCTGTCCTAAAATGGCATGAAATGCCAGTGTGTGAAATAATCATGAGGCCGGTGGGCTATAGCCTTTGGTCCGCAGGGGTTGGGGAGGGGGGTTCGGGGGCTCTGGGCATTGTTAATAGGTCCAACCTTTTCGAGGGGCCTCATGTGCCCAGTGGGAGGCTACAGTCAGAGGCCTGCCCTAAAATGGCAAGAAATGCCCAGCTGATGGCCTGTGTGAAATACTCATGAGGCCGGTGGCCTATCGCCTTTGGGCCGCGGGGGTGGGGGAGGGGGGTTCGGGGGCTCTGGGCGTCAGAAATGGGTACAGTCTTTTCGAGGGTCCTCGTGTGACCAGTGGGAGGCTACGGTCAGAAGCCTGCCCTAAAATGGCAAAAATACCAGGCAGTGGCAGCGCGCGTGAAATAGTCGCCAAGGCGGGCTATAGCCTTTGGTCCGTGGGGGTTGGGATGGGGGTTGAGAGTTTGGGCGTCGGAAATGGTACAGTCTTTTGAGGGTTCTCGTGTGCCCGGTGGGAGGATCTGATGAAGCCTGCCCTAAAATCATAAGAAATGCCAGCGGTATAGCGCGTGAAATAATCATGAGGCCGGTGGGCTATAGCCTGGTCCGCTAGGGTTGGGAGGGGCGTTAAGGGGCTCAGGCGTCGAAATGGGTATAGTCTTTTGGGGTCTCGTGTGACCAGTGGGAGGCTACGGTCAAGCCTGCCCTAAAATGGCAGAAATGCCCAGCGCAGCGCGTGAAATAATCGCCAGCGTAGGGGTTGGGGTGGGGGTTCGGGGCCTTTGGGCGTCGGAAATGGGTACAGACTTTTTGAGGGTTCTCGTGTGCCCAGTGGGAGGATCTGGTCAAGCCTGCCTAAAATCATAAAGAAATGCCAAGCGGCCAGCGTGAAATAGTCGCCGAGGCCCGTGGGCTATAGCCTTTGGTCCGCGAGGGTTGGGGAGGGGGGTTCGGGGGCTCTGATCGTGGGAAATGGGTACAGTCTGTTCGAGGGTCCTCGTGTGACCAGTGGGAGGCTACGGTTAGAAGCCTGCCCTAAAATGGGACGAAATGCCCACCGGCACAGTGCACGAAATAGTCACCGGGGCCGGTGGGCTATAACTGATCCATGAGGATTGGGGAGGCGGCGTTCAGGGGCTCTGTGTCGTGAAATGGGTACAGTCTTTTCAAGGGTCCTCACAGCCGGTGGGCGGCTACGGTTATACGCCTGCCCTAAATGGGGACGAATTGCCCGCCGGCCCAGTGCACTAAATAGTCACGGGGCGGTGGGCTAAGCGTTGCTCCATGAGGGTTGGGAGGGGGTTCGGGGCTCAGGCATCGAGAAATGGGTACAGTCTTTTCGAGGTCCTTGTGTGCCCAGGTGGGTGGCTCGGGTCAGAAGCGTGCCATAAAATTTCAAGAAATACCCAGCGCAGCGCATGAAATAGTCATGAGGCGGTGAGCTATAATATAGTCCCTTGAGGGTTGGGAGGGGTTCGGGGCTCTTGGCATGAAATCAGTAAAGTCTTTTCGAGGGTCCTCGTGTGCCCAGTGGGAGGCTACGGTCAAGCCTGCCTAAAATGTAAGAAATACCCAGCGCAGCGTGAAATAGTCGGGCGGTGGGCTATAGCCTGGTCCCATGAGGGGTTAGGGAGGGTCGTTCGGGGGCTCTGGGCGTCGGAAATGGGTACAGTCTTTTCGAGGGTCCTCGTGTGACCAGTGGGAGGCTACGGTCAGAAGCCTGCCCTAAAATGGGACGAAATGCCCGCCGGCACAGTGCACGACATAGTCACCGGGGCCGGTGGGCTATAGCCTTTGGTCCGCGGGGATTGGGGAGCGGCGTTCGGGGGCTCTGGGCGTCGGAAATGGGTACAGTCTTTTCGAGGGTCCTCCTGTGCCCACTGGGAGCCTACGGTGAGAAGCCTGCCCTAAAATGGGACGAAATGCACGCTGGCGCAGTGCACGAAATAGTCACCGGGGCCGGTGGGCTATAGGGTTTGGTCCGCGAGGGTTGGGGAGGGGGGTTCGGGGGCTCTGGGCATCAAAAATGGGTACAGTCTTTTCGAGGGTCCTTGTGTGCCCAGTGGGAGGCTACGGTCAGAAGCCTGCCATAAAATCTCAAGAAATGCCAATGGCTGGCGTGAAATAATCATGGGGCAGTGGGCTATAACTTTGGTCCATGAGGGGTTAGGGAGGGTCGTTCGGGGCTCAGGCGTCGGAAATGGGTACAGTCTTTTCGAGGGTCCTCGTGTGACCAGTGGGAGGCTACGGTCAGAAGCCTGCCCTAAAATGGGACGAAATCCCGCCGGCACAGTGCACGACATAGTCACCGGGGCCGGTGGGCTATAGCCTTTGGTCCGCGGGGATTGGGGAGCGGCGTTCGGGGGCTCTGGGCGTCGGAAATGGGTCTGAGTCTTTCGAGGGTCCTCCTGTGCCCAGGAGCCCTCTGGTGAGAAGCCTGCCCTAAAGGACGAAATGCTGCGCTGGCGCAGTGCAGAAATAGTCACCGGGGCGGTGGGCTATGTGCTGGTCATGAGGGTTGGGAGGGCGTTCGGGGGCTCTGGGCGTTGGAAATGGGTACAGTCTTTCGAGGTCCTCGTGTGACAGTGGGAGGCTACGGTCAAGCCTGCCCTAAAATGGGACGAAATGCCATGCCACAGTGCACGACATAGTCACGGGCGGTGGGCTATACTGGTCATGAGGATTGGGGAGGCGGCGTTCGGGGCTCACAGGCGTCGGAAATGGGTACAGTCTTTTTGAGGGTCCTCACAGCCTTGCCCCAGAGCCCTCTGGTGAGAAGCCTGCCCTAAAATGGGACGAAATGCCCGCCGGCGCAGTGCACGAAATAGTCACGGGGGCCGGTGGGCTATAACTGTCAGCGGGGTTGGGGAGGGGTTTGGGGCTCAGTGCGTGAAAATGGGTACAGATCTTTTCGAGGGTCCTCGTGTGCCCAGTGGGAGGCTACGGTCGCAAGCCTGCCCTAAAATGGCAAGAAATGCCAATCGGCGCAGCGCGTGAAATAGTCGCAAGGCCGGTGGGCTATAGCCTGGTCATGAGGGGTTGGGGAGGGCGTTCGGGGGCTGGGCGTCGGAAATGGGTGAGTCCTTTCAAGGGTCCTCGTGTGACCCGGTGGGAGGCTACGGTCAAGCCTGCCCTAAAATGAGACGAAATGCCAGCCCGGCACAGTGCAGAAATAGTCACGGGGCAGTGGGCTATAGCAGTCCATGAGGATTGGGAGGCGGCATTCGGGGCTCTGGGCGTGAAATGGGACAGTCTTTTGAGGTCCTCACATGTGATGGGAGGCTACGGTGAAGCCTGCCCTAAAATGGGACGAAATGCTGCCTTGCGCAGTGCAGAAATAGTCACCGGGCGGTGGGCTATAGCGTTGTGGAGGGTTGGGAGGGTTGAGGGCTCTGGGCATCAGAAATGGGTGCAGTCTTTTGAGGGTCCTTGTGTGCCCAGTGGGAGGCTCTGATTGCAGCCTGCCATAAAATCTCAAGAAATGCCAATGGCCTTGGCGTGAAATAGTCGCGAAGGCCGGTGGGCTATAGCCTTTGGTCCGCAGGGGTTGGGGAAGGGGGTTCGGGGGCTCTGGGTGTTGTTAAAAGGTCCAACCTTTTCGAGGGGCCTCATGTGCCCTGTGGGAGGCTACGGTCAGAGGCCTGCCCTAAAATGGCAAGAAATGCCTAGCAGTGCAGCGCGCGAAATACTCTCCGAGGCCGGTGGACTATAGCCTTTGGTCCGCGGGGGTTGGGGAGGGGGGTTCGGGGGCTCTGGGCGTCAGAAATGGGTACAGTCTTTTCGAGGGTCCTCGTGTGACCAGTGGGAGGCTACGGTCAGAAGCCTGCCCTAAAATGGCAAGAGATGCCCAGCGGCGCAGCGCGTGAAATAGTCGCCAAGGCCGGCGGGCTATAGCCTTTGGTCCGTGGGGGTTGGGGTGGGGGGTTCGGGGGCTGTGGGAGTCGGAAATGGGTACAATCTTTTTGAGGGTTCTCGTGTGCCCAGTGGGAGGATCTGATGAAGCCTGCCTAAAATCATAAGAAATGCCAGCGCCGCGTGAAATAGTCGCCGAGGCCGGTGGGCTATAGCCTTTGGTCCGCGGGGGTTGGGGCGGGGCGTTCGGGGGCTCTGGGCGTCAGAAATGGGTACAGTCTTTTCGAGGGTCCTCGTGTGACCAGTGGGAGGCTACGGTCAGAAGCCTGCCCTAAAATGGCAAGAAATGCTTAGCCAGGCGCCGCGTGAAATAATCAGGCAGCGGGCTATAGCTGGTCTGTGGGGTTGGGGTGGGGTTCGGGGCTTTGGGCGTCGGAAATGGGTACAGTCTTTTTGAGGGTTCTCGTGTGCCCAGTGGGAGGATACGGTAAGAAGCCTCTCCTAAATCATGAAATGCTCAATGAGCGCAGCCTGTGCAGAAATAGTCACGAGGGCAGGTGGGCTATAGCCTATTTGGTCATGAGGGGTTGGGAGAGGCGTTCGAGACTGGGCTCAGAGAGGGCGTGCAGTCTTTTGAGGGTCCTCGTGTGTGACCAGTGGGGAGGCTAGGTCGAAGCCTGCCCTAAAATGAGACGAAATGCCCTTGGTACAGTGCTGCAAATAGTCACCAGGGCGGTGGGCTGCTATAACCGATGATCCATGAGGGATTGGGGAGCGGCATTCGGAGGAGGGCTCTGGGCGTGAGAAATGGGTACAGTCTTTTAGGGTCACTCATGCCCGATTAGGAGCTCAGTGAAAGCCTGCCTAAATGAGGACCAGAAATGCTTGCGCCCAGGCGCAGTGCAGAAATGATCACGGGGCGGTGGGCTATAAGCGTTTAATGAGGGTTGGGGAGGGGTTGAGGGGCTCAGGGAATCAGAAATGGAGTAAGCAGGTCTTTTCGAGGTCCTTGTGCTGCAGGTGGGAAACTCTGATCAGAAGCCTGCCATAAAATCTCAAGAAATGCCAGTGGCGCAGCGCGTGAGAAATAATCATGGGGCGGTGGGCTAAGCAATTTTACTCACGCCGAGGGTTAGGGAGAGGGTTAGGGGCTCTGGGCATCGAAATGGGTACATTACAGTCTTTTGAGGGTCCCGTGTGCCCAGTGGGAGAAGCTACGGTCAGGCGTGCCTAAAATATAAATCTCAAGAAATGCCCAGCATGTGGCACATGAGCAGAAATAATCGCCATGAGGCAGGTGGGCGGTGGCCTGTATGTCAGCTAGGTTTTGGTCTAGGAGGGGTTCGGGGCTTTTGGCATGATGGGTAAAGAATCTTTTAGTTCATGCATTCATAGGTATGTGGGAGGCTACAGTGGAACCCTGCCTAAAATGGCAGAAATGCCTGATGGCGTAAGCACGTGAAATATCTCATGAAGAGGTGGACTCATAATGCTTTGGTCCATGAGGGGTTGGGGTGGGGGATCAGGGGCTCACAGGTCATGGGACATGGGTACAGTCTTTTCGAGGGTCCTCGTGTTTCCCAGTTGGAGCTCTACGGTCAGAGCGTGCCTAAAATCATAAAGAAATGCCAAAGCGGGAGGCTCACGGTGAGCTAGCCTTTAAAATGGCAAAAATGCACAGTAGCCATGTCTTGAAATAATCATGAGCCGGTGGGCCTTCGGTCGCATGAGGGGTTGGGAAGAGGTTGGGGGGCTCTAGGCATTGTGTAGGTCCAGCCTTTTCGAGGGCCTCAGCCTTGCAGTGGGAGGCTCTGGTGAGCCTACACTTGCAAGAAAATGGCAGGAAATACCTAGCGTGGGGAAAATATATACTCTCAAGCCGGTGGGACTATAGCCTTTAGTCCATGAGGTTGGGAAGGGTTCGGGGCTCTGGGCGTCAGAAATGGTGATCTTTTGCAGGGTCCTCGTGTGACAAAGTGGGAGGCTACGATTCAAGCACTGCCTAAAATGGCAAGAGATGCTTAGCGGTGACATGTCGCGTGAAATAATCATTAAAGCCGGTGGGCTATCGCCTTTTGTCCGTGGGGTTTGGGGTGGGGGTTGCGGGGGCTCTGGTCGTCGGAAATGGGTACAATCTTTGAGGTTCGTGTGCCCGGTGGGAGGATCGGTGAAGCCTCTCTAAAATCGCAAGAAATGCCAGGCGCATGGTCTGGAAATAGTCGCCGAGGCCGGGTGGGCTATAGCCTTTGGTCCATGAGGGTTGGGAGGCGTTGGAGACTCTGGGCGTCAGAAATGGGTACAGTCTTTTGAGAGGACCTCGTGTGTGCCCGGTCAGAAGGCTACGGTCAAGCCTGCCTAAAATAGCAAAATGCCAATGACATGGCGTGAAATAGTCGCCAAGGCCGGCGGGCTATAGCCTTTGGTCCGTGGGGGTTGGGGTGGGGGGTTCGGGGGCTTTGGGTGTCGGAAATGGGTACAGTCTTTTCGAGGGTCCTCTTGTGCCCAGTGGGAGGCTACGGTGAGAAGCCTGCCCTAAAATGGCAAGAAATGCCAGCAGTGCGCAGTGCACGAAATAGTCACCGGGCGGTGGGCTGCATTAGTCCCTTGAGGTTAGGGGAGGGGTTCGGGGCTCTGGGCCTCAGGAAATGGGTACAAGTCTTTTCGAGGGTCCTTGTGTGCTGATGGGAGGCTGAGGTCAGAAGCACCATGAAAATCTCAAGAAATGCCAAGTGACGCCAACACATGAAATAGTCCTTAGGGCGGTGGGCTATATGCTTTGGTCAGCGGGGTTGGGGAGGGGCGTTAGGAGACTCTGGGCGTCGGAAATGGGTACGGTCTTTGAGGACCTCGTGTGACCAGTGGGAGGCTACGGTCAGAAGCCTGCCACTAAAATAACAGAAATGCCATGTAGCATAGCGCGTGAAATAATCGCTTGAGGCGGCGGGCTATAATGGTCCGTGGGGGTTGAGGGTGGGGGTTCGAAGGGGCTTTGGGTGTCGAAATGGAGTACGGTCTTTGAGGGTCCTCTTGTTGCCCGGTGGGAGGCTACTCGGTGAGAACTGCCTAAAATCAGACGAAATGCCAGCAGTCGGTGCACGAAATAATCCAGGGCGGTGGGCTATAGCGTTTGGTCCATGAGGTTGGGAGGGGGTCGGGGCTCTGGGCATCAGAAATGGGTGCAGTCGTTTGAGGGTCCTTGTGTGCCAGTGGGAGGCTCGGTCGAGCTGCATAAAATCTCAAGAAATGCCCACAGTGCGTGAAATAATCATGGGCGGTGGGCTGTGCTAGTCCCGCGAGGGTTGGGGGGGGGGTTGGGGCTACAGGCCTGAAATGGGTACAGTACTTTCGAGGTCTCAGTGCTTGCCCAGTGGAGGCTACAGGTGGAACCACTGCCCTAAAATCAAGAAATGCCAGTGCGTACATGAAATAATCCTTAGAAGGCAGGCTATAACTGGTCCCGAGGGGTTGGGGTGGGGGGATCGGGGGCTCTGGTCATTGGACATGGGTACAGTGTTTACGAGGGTCCTCGTGTTCCCAGTTGGAGGCTACGGTCAGAAGCGTGCCACATGGTTGGGGGGGTTGGGGGCTGGGCGTGGAAATGGGTCTGATCTTTTGAGGGCCTCTTGTACCCGATGGGAGGCTCACGGTCAGAGCTTTGCTAAAATGACTCAGAAATGTGCCCAGTGGCGCGTGGGGAAATAATCTTGCAAGGCAGTGAGGCTATATGCTGGTCATGAGGGGTTGGGGTGGGGGATCGGGAGCTCAGGCGTCGGAAATGGGTCTGATCTTTTGAGGTCTCGTGTACCCAGTTGGAGGCTACTGATCAAGCCTGCCCTAAAATAAGAAATGCCAGTGGCGTGGCAGCAATGAAATAGCAGCAGGCAGTGACCTTATGCTAGTCCAGGGGTTGGGGTGGGATCGGGGCTCTGAGTCTCGGACATGGGTGCAGTCTTTTCAGGGTCCTCGTGTGCTGATTAGCTGAGAGGCCTAAAATGAAATACAGGCTACGGTCGAGCTGCCCTAAAATGGCAATAAGAAATGCCAATGGCGCAGCCTTGCCTTGAAATAATCATGAGGCCGGTGGGCTATAGCCTTTAACTGGTCATGGGGTTGGGAGGGGTTGGGAGACTCTTGGGCATTGTTAATAGGTCAACCTTTTGAGGGGCCTCATGTGCCCGGTGGGAGGATCTGATCAGAGCTTACTAAAATGGCAAAATGCCTAGCGGTGGCCTTGAAATACTGTGGCATAGCCTTTGGTCCCGGGGTTGGGAGGGGTTGGGGCTCTGGGCGTCGAGAAATGGGTACAGTCTTTCGAGGGGCCTCGTGTGGACAGTGGGAGGCTACGGTCAGAAGGCTGCCCTAAATTGGCAAGAAATGCCCAGCAGCGCAGCGCGTGAAAGAGTCGCCACGGCCGGCGGGCTATAGCCTTTGGTCCGTGGGGGTTGGGGTGGGGGGGTTGGGGGTTTGGGGGTTGTCGTGTGCCCAGATTGGGAGGATACTGATGAAAGCCTGCCTAAAATCGCAAGAGATGCTTAGTAGCGCGTGAAATAATCGCCGAGGCGGTGGGCTATAGCCTTTGGTCCAGCTAGGGTTGGGAGTGGGCGTTCGGGGCTCTGGGCGTCAGAAATGGGTCAGTCTTTCGAGGGTCCTCGTGTGACCAGTGGGAGGCTACGGGTCAAGCCTGCCCTAAAATGTGAAAATGCCCAATGGCCGTGAAATAATCGCCAAGGCCGGCGGGCTATAGCCTAGTCCGTGGGGGTTGGGGTGGGGGGTTCGGGGGCTTTGGGAGTCGGAAATGGGTACAGTCTTTTTGTGCGATCTCGTGTGCCCAGTGGGAGGATACGGTAAGAAGCCTGCCCTAAAATCGCAAGAAATGCCCAGCGGCCAGCGTGAAATAATCGCCCGAGGCAGGTGGGCTATAGCCTTTGGTCCATGGGGTTGGGAGGGTCGTTCGGAGGCTCTGGGCGTCGGAAATGGGTGCAGTCTTTTGAGGTCCTCGTGTGACCAGTGGGAGGCTACGGTCAAGCCTGCCCTAAAATGGGACAGAAATGCCCGGCACAATGCAAGAAATAGTCACCGGGGCGGTGGGCTACTGTGCTGGTCCATGAGGATTGGGGAGCGGCGTTCGGGGGCTCTGGGCGTCGGAAATGGGTACAGTCTTTTCAAGGGTCCTCCTGTGCCCAGTGGGAGGCTACGGTGAGAAGCCTGCCCTAAAATTTGACGAAATGACCGCCGGCGCAGTGCACGAAATAGTCACTGGGGCCGGTGGGCTATAGCGTTTGCTCCGCGAGGGTTGGGGAGGGGGGTTCGGGGGCTCTGGGCATCAGAAATGGGTCTGATCTTTTGAGGTCCTTGTGTGCCCGGTGGGAGGCTCGGTCAGAGCGTCGATAAAATCTCAAGAAATGCCCAATGGCAGCGCATGAAATAATCATGGGGCAGGTGGGCTATAATGGTCATGAAGGTTGGGGAGGGGGGTTCGGGGGCTTTTGGCATCGGAAATGGGTAAAGTCTTTTCGAGGGTCCTCGTGTGCCAAGTGGGCGGCTACGGTCAGAAGCCTGCCCTAAAATCGCAAGAAATGCCCAGCGGCGCAGCGCGTGAAATAGTCGCCGAGGCCGGTGGGCTATAACTGGTCATGAGGGTTGGGAGGGCGTTCGGGGGCTCTGGGCTTCGGAAATGGGTACAGTCTTTTCGAGGGTCCTCGTGTGACCAGTGGGAGGCTACGGTCAGAAGCCTGCCCTGAAATGGGACGAAATGCCCGCCGGCACAGTGCACGAAATAGTCACCGGGGCCGGTGGGATATGCTGGTCCTTGAGGATTGGGGAGGCGGCGTTCGGGGCTCTGGGCGTCGGAAATGGGTCTGAGTCTTTTCGAGGGTCCTCACTGTGCGGTGGGTGGCTACGGTGAGAAGCCTGCCCTAAAATGGGGACGAAATGCTGCACTTGGCGCAGTGCAGAAATAGTCACAGGGGCAGTGGGCTATAGCGTTTAGTCCTTGAGGGTTGGGGAGGGTTCGGGGCTCAGGCGTCGAAATGGAGTGCAGTCTTTTGAGGTCCTCGTGTGACCAGTGGGAGCTACGGTCAGAAGCCTGCCTAAAATAACAAGAAATGCAACAGCGCCAGCGTGAAATAATCTCCAAGGCGGCGGGCTATAGCCTTTAGTCCGTGGGGGTTGTGGTGGGGGTTCGGGGGCTTTGGGCGTCGGAAATGAGTCTGAGTCTTTTGAGGGTTGTCGTGTGCAGTGGGAGGATACGGTGAAAGCCTGCCTAAAATGTAAAGAGATGCTTAGCCAGCGCGCGTCAGAAATAATCGCCGAGGCAGGTGGGCTATAGCCTTTGGTCATGAGGGATTGGGGAGCGGCATTCGGGGGCTCTGGGCGTCGGAAATGGGTACAGTCTTTTCGAGGGTCCTCCTGTGCCCAGTGGGAGGCTACGGTGAGAAGCCTGCCCTAAAATGGGACGAAATGCCCGCCGGCGCAGTGCACGAAATAGTCACTGGGGCCGGTGGGCTATAGCGTTTGCTCCGCGAGGGTTGGGGAGGGGGGTTCGGGGGCTCTGGGCATCAGAAATTGGTACAGTCTTTTCGAGGGTCCTTGTGTGCCCAGTGGAAGGCTACGGTCAGAAGCGTGCGATAAAATCTCAAGAAATGCCCAGCGGCGCAGCGCGTGAAATAGTCGCCAAGGCCGGCGGGCTATTGCCTTTGGTCCGTGGGGGTTGGGGTGGGGCGTTCGGGGGCTTTGGGCGTCGGAAATGGGTACAGTCTTTTTGAGGGTTGTCGTGTGCCCAGTGGGAGGATACGGTAAGAAGCCTGCCCTAAAATCGCAAGAGATGCCCAGCGGCGCAGCGCGTGAAATAGTCGCCGAGGCCGGTGGGCTATAGCCTTTGGTCCGCTAGGGTTGGGGAGGGGCGTTCGTCGGCTCTGGGCATCAGAAATGGGTACAGTCTTTTCGAGGGTCCTTGTGTGCCCAGTGGGAGGCTACGGTCAGAAGCCTGCCATAAAATCTCAAGAAATGCCCAGCGGCGCAGCGCACGAAATAGTCACCGGGGCCGGTGGGCTATAGCCTTTGGTCCGCGGGGATTTGGGAGCGGCGTTCGGGGGCTCTGGGCGTCGGAAATGGGTACAGTCTTTTCGAGGGTCCTCCTGTGCCCAGTGGGAGGCTACGGTGAGAAGCCTGCCCTAAAATGGGACGAAATGCACGCCGGCGCAGTGCACGAAATAGTCACCGGGGCCGGTGGGCTATAGCCTTTGGTCCGGGGGGGTTGGGGTGGGGTTTTCGGGGGCTCTGGTCGTCGAAAATGGGTACAGTCTTTTCGAGGGTCCTCGTGTGCCCAGTGGGAGGCTACGGTCAGAAGCCTGCCCTAAAATGGCAAGAAATGCCCAGCGGCGCAGCGCGTGAAATAGTCACCGAGGCCGGTGGGCTATGCTGGTCCCTTGGCGGTTGGGGAGGGGTTTAGGGGGCTCTGAGTCGTCGGAAATGGGTACAGTCTTTGGGGTTCTCGTGTGAGTGGGAGGCTTGGTGAGAGGCCTGCCTAAAATAACAGAAATGCCAATGGCCGCGTGAAGCAGTCATGAGGCAGGTGGACTATAGCCTTTGGTCCAGGGGTTGGGAGGAAGTTGGGGCTCTGGGCATCGAAAATGGGTCTTGTCCTTTGAGGGTCCTCGTGTGCCAGTGGGAGGCTACGGTCAAGCCTGCCCTAAAATGGAAATACCAGCGGGCAGCCCGTCAAATGTCAGGGCAGTGGGCTATAGCCTTTGGTCATGAGGGGTTGGGGAGGGGTTTAGGGGCTCACAGTCGTGAAAATGGGTACAGTCTTTTCGAGGGTCCTCGTGTACTTGATGGGAAGCTTCTGGTTAGAAAGCCTGCCTAAAATGGCAACAAATACCAGCGTATGGCCGTGAAATAGTCACCGAGGGCGGTGGGCTCTATGCTGGTCATGAGGGTTGGGGAGGGTTTAGGGGCTCTGGTCATGAAAATGGGTACAATCTTTCGAGGGTTCTCGTGTACCAGTGGGAGGCTCTGATTGAAGCGCCTGCCCTAAAATGGCAAGAAATGCCCAGCGGCGCAGCGCGTGAAACGGTCGCCGAGGCCGGTGGGCTATAGCCTTTGGTCCGCGGGGGTTGGGGAGGGAAGTTCTGGGGCTCTGGGCATCGAAAATGGGTACAGTCTTTTCGAGGGTCCTCGTGTGCCCAGTGGGAGGCTACGGTCAGAAGCCTGCCCTAAAATGGCAAGAAATGCCCAGCGGCATGGCGTCAAATAATCTTGAGGCAGTGGGCTATAGACTTTGTTCATGAGGTTAGGAAGTTGTTTGAGGGCTCTGGTCGTCGGAAATGGGTACAGTCTTTTCGATGGTACTCGTGGGCCCAGTGGGAGGCCTCTGGACAAAAGCACTGCCCTAAAATGGCAAGACATGCAGCCAATGTGCGTTAAATAAGTCATGAGGCCGGTGGGCTATAGCCTTTGGTCCGCGGGGGTTGGGGAGGGACGTTCGAGGCCTCTGGTCGTCCCAAATGGGTACAATCTTTTCGAGGGTCCTCGTGTGCCGAGTGGGAGGCTACGATCAGAAGCCTGCCCTAAAATGAGAAGAAATGTCCAGCGGCGCAGCGCGTGAAATAGTCGCCGAGGCCGGTGGGCTATAGCCTTTGGTCCGCGGGGGTTGGGGAGGGGCGTTCGGGGGCTCTGCGTGTCGGAAATGGGTACAGTCTTTTCGAGGGTCCTCGCGTGCCCAGTGGGAGGCTACGGTCAGGGCCTGCCCTAAAATGGCAAGAAATGCCCAGCGGCGCAGCGTGTGAAATAGTCGCCGAGGCCGGTGGGCTATAGCCTTTGGTCCGCGGGGGTTGGGGGTTGGGGATTGGCGTCGGAAATGGGTACAGTCTTTTCGAGGGTCCTCGTATGGCGCATGGTAGGCTACGATCAGAGACCTGCCCTAAAATGACAAAATACCAGTGCCTTGTGCGTGGAAATAGTCATAGGGCGGAGGCTATAGCCCTTTGGTCATGAGGGTTGGGAAGGTGTTTGGGGCTATGGTGGGTCGGAAATGGGTACAGTGTTTCGAGGGTCCTCGTGTGCTTGATGGGAGGCTACAGTTAGAAACTGCCCTAAATGGCAGAAATGCCAGTGGCGTAAGCGTGAAATAGTCGGCAGGCGGTGGGCTATAGCCTTTGGTCCATGAGGTTGGGGAGGGTTGTTGGGGCTCTGAGTGCGTGAAAATGGGTACAGTCTTTTCGAGGGTCCTCGTGTGCCCAGTGGGAGGCTCTGATCGAGCCTGCCCTAAAATGGCAAAAATGTCCAAGCGCGTGGCGTGAAATAGTCATGCCGAGGCCAGGGCTATACACAGTCCCAGGGGGTTGGGGAGGCGTCGGGAAATGGGTACAGTCTTTTCGAGGGTCCTCGTGTACCCCGTGGGAGGCTGATCAGAGGCACCTGCCTAAATGACAAGAAATACCCAGTGGCGGGCGTGGAAATAGTCACGAGGCCGGTGGGCTATATAGCCTTTGATGCAGGGGTTGGGGAAGGTGTTTGGGGCTCTGAGTCGTCGGAAATGGGTACAGTCTTTTCGAGGGTCCTCGTGTGCCCGATGGGAGGCTCTGATCAGAAGCACTGCCTAAAATGGCAAAAGATATGCCAGTGCGGCGCGTGAAATAGTCACCGAGGCGGTGGGCTATAGCACTTTGGTCAGGGGTTGGGAGGAGGTTGGGGCTCAGGGCGTCGGAAATGGGTCTGAGTCTTTTCGAGGGTCCTCGTGTGCCCAGTGGGAGGCTACGGTCAGAAGCCTGCCCTAAAATGGCAAGAAATGCCAAGCGGCGCAGCGCGTCAAATAGTCGCCGAGGTCGGTGGGCTATAGCCTTTGGTCCGCGGGGGTTGGGGAGGGGCGCTCGGGGGCTTTGGGCGTTGGAAATGGGTACAGTCTTTTCGAGGGTCCTCGTGTGCCCAGTGGGAGGCTACGTCAGAGGCCTGCCCTAAAAATGAAATGCTCAAGCGTGGGAACTAGTCATGAGGCCGGTGGCCTATAGATTTTAATCGCCCGAGGGGGGTTGGGGAGGTCGGGGGTTCGCCGTCAGTCTTCTGAGGTCTCGTGTGCCCAGTGGGAGGCTACGGTCAGAAGCCTGCCCTAAAATGGCAAGAAATGTCAGCGGCAGCCTTGTAGCGTGAAATAATCACGAGGCGGTGGGCTATGTGCTGGTCATGAGGGGTGGGGGAGGGGCGTTCGGGGGCTTTGGGCGTCGGAAATGGGTACAGTCTTTTCGAGGGTCCTCGTGTGCCCGATGGGAAACTTCTGGTCAGGCCGCCTAAAAATGGCAAGAATAGCCAGTGGCGCCAGCGTGAAATAGTCACCAGTCGGTGGGCTAGCCTTTGCTAGTCCCTTGAGGTTGGGAGGCGCTTGAAATGGAGTACAGTCTTTTCAAGGTCTCGTGTGCCCAGTGGGAGGCTCTGGTCAGAGGCCTGCCTAAAATGAGAAGCAATGTCCAGCGGCATGGCGCAGTGAAATAATCGCCGAGGCGGTGGGCTATAACCTTTGGTCCTTGAGGGTTGGGGAGGGCGTTGGGGCTCTGGGTGTCGGAAATGGGTACAGTCTTTTCGAGGGTCCTCGCGTGCCAGTGGGAGGCTACTGGTCAGGGGCCTACTAAAATGGCAAGAAATGCCAGTGGCGCAGCGCGTGAAATAATCACTTGAGGCAGGTGGGCTATAGCCTTTGGTCCTTGAGGGTTGGGAGGGGCGTCGAAATGGAGTGCAGTCTTTTCGAGGGTCCTCGTGTGCGCATGGGAGGCTACGATCGAGACCTGCCCTAAAATGACAAGAAATACCAGTGGCCAGCGCGTGAAATAGTCACGAGGCAGTGGGCTATATCCTTTGGTCATGAGGGGTTGGGGAGGGGTTTTTGGGGGCTCTGGTCGTTAGTAATGGGTACAAGCCTTTTCGAGGTCCTCGTGTGCCAGGTGGGAGGCTCTGAGTCTGAGGCCCACAAATGGCAAAAAATACCAAGCGGCTCAGCGCGTCAAATTGTCACCGAGGCCGGTGGGCTATAGCCTTTGGTCCGCGGGGGTTGGGGAAGGTGTTTCGGGGCTATGGTCGTCGGAAATGGGTACTGTGTTTTCTTGGGTCCTCGTGTGCCCAGATGGGAGGCTCTACGGTTAGAGCTGCCCTAAAATGGCCAGACATGCCCAGCGTGGCGTGAAATAGTCAGCAGGCGGTGGGATATCGCCTTTGGTCCGCGGGGGTGGGGGAGGGTTGTTCGGGGGCTCTGGTCATCGAAAATGGGTACAGTCTTTTCGAGGGTCCTCGTGTGCCCAGTGGGACGCTCAGTCAAGCCTGCCTAAAATGGCAAAAATGTCAGTGACAGTAGCGTGAAAGCAGTCATGAGGCGTGAGCTATAACACAGTCCGCGGGGGTTGGGAGGCGTCGAAAAATGGGTACAGTCTTTTCGAGGGTCCTCGTGTGCCCGTGGGAGGCTCTGATCAGAGCCTGCCCTAAAATGGCAAGAAATGCCATGCGGCGCAGCGCGTCAAATGGTCGCCGAGGCCGATGGGCTATAGCCTTTGGTCTGCGGGGGTTGGGGAAGGTGTTTCGGGGGCTCTGGCGTCGGAAATGGGTACAGTCTTTTCGAGGGTCCTCGTGTGCCCCGTGGGAGGCTACTGTCAGAGGCCTGCCCTAAAATGACAAGAAATGCCCAGCGGCGCAGCGCGTGAAATAGTCATGAGGCGGTGGGCTATAAGCCTTTGGTTGCGGGGTTGGGGAGGGGTTTGGGGGCTCAGTGGGTCGGAAATGGGTACAGTTTTTTCGAGGGGCCTCGTGTGCCCAGTGGGAGGCTACGGTCAGAGGCCTGCCCTAAAATGGCAAGATATGCCCAGCGGCGCAGCGCGTGAAATAGTCACGAGGCGGTGGGCTATAATGCTTTGGTCCATGAGGGGTTGGGAGGGAGGTTCAGGGCTCTGGGCGTCTGAAATGGGTACAGTCTTTTCGAGGGTCCTCGCGTGCCCGGTGGGAGGCTCTGGTCAGAGCCTGCCCTAAATGGCAAGAAATGCCAGCAGCGCGTCAAATAATCACCGGTCGGTGGGCTATAACTTTGGTCATGAGGGGTTGGGGAGGCGCTCGGGGCTTTGGGCGTCGAAATGGGTACAGTCTTTTGAGGGTCCTCGTGTACCCAGTGGGGAGGCTCGTCGAGGCCTGCCTAAAATAACAAGAAATGCTCGGTAGCGTGGGAACTTAATCACTTGAGGCGGTGGCCTATAGACTTTGGTCATGAGGGGTTGGGAGGGGTTGGGGGGCTCTGGTCATCGGAAATGGGTACAGTCTTTACGAGGGTCCTCGTGTGCCCAGTGGGAGGCTACGGTCAGAAGCCTGCCCTAAAATGCCAAGAAATGTCCAGCGGCGCGTGAAATAGTCGACGTGGACGGTGGGCTATAGCCTTTGGTCCATGAGGTTGGGAGGGCGTTCGGGGCTTTGGGCGTCGGAAATGGGTACAGTCTTTCGAGGTCCTCGTGTGCCCGATGGGAGGCTACGTCAGAAGCCTGCCCTAAAATGGCATGAAATGTCAGCGGCGGCGCGTGAAATAGTCACCGAGGCGGTGGGCTATAGCCTTTGGTTGTGAGGGTTGGGGAGGGTTTGGGGCTGGTCGTCGGAAATGGGTCCAGTCTTGTCGAGGGGCCTCGTGTGCCCGGTGGGAGGCTACAGTCAGAGGCCTGCCCTAAAATAAAAGAATACCCAGTGGCGCGTGGCGTGAAATAATCACCAAGGCGGTGGGCTGTGCACTGGTCCATGAGGGGTTGGGGGCGCTTGAGGAAATGGGTACAGTCTTTTCAAGGGTCCTCGTGTGCCCAGTGGGAGGCTACTGTCATAGGCCTGTCCTAAAACCGAAAGAAATGCCCAGCGGCGCAGCGGGCGAAATAATCGCCGAGGCAGGTGGACTATAGCCTTTGGTCCCATGAGGGTTGGGGAGGCGTTCGGGGGCTCTGGTGTGGAAATGGGTACAGTCTTTCGAGGTCCTCGCGTGCCCAGTGGGAGGCTCTGGTCAGGGCCTGCCCTAAAATGGCAAGAAATGCCCAGTGATTGCAGCGTGAAATAATCCTTGAGGCGGTGGGCTATAGCCTTTGGTCATGAGGGGTTGGGGAGGCGTCGAGAAATGGGTACAGTCTTTTCGAGGGTCCTCGTGTATGGCGCATGGGAGGCTCGATCAGAGACCTGCCTAAAATGACAAAAAATACCAAGCGCGTGCGTGAAATAGTCACAGGCGGTGGGCTATATCCTTTAGTCCTTGAGGGGTTGGGAGGGGTTTGAGGGGCTCACAGTGGGTTAGAAATGGTACAGCCTTTTCGAGGGGTCCTCGTGTGCTTGATGGGAGGCTATCTGATCACAAGCCTGCCCTAAAATGGCAAGAAATGCCAGGCTCGGTAGCGTCAAATAAGTCACAGGCGGTGGGCTATGTGCTGGTCCATGAGGGGTTGGGGAAGGTGTTTGGGGGCTATGGTCGTCGGGAAATGGGTACAGTGTTTTGAGGGTCTCGTGTGAGTGGGAGGCTACAGTTAGAAGGCTGCCCTAAAATGGCCAGACATGCCCAGTGGCGTAAGCGTGAAATAGTCGCCTTGAGGCGGTGGGCTATAGCCTGGTCCTTGAGGGGTTGGGAGGGTTGTTGGGGCTCACGGTGGTCGAAAATGGGTACAGTCTTTTCGAGGTCTCGTGTGATGGGAGGCTCTGGTCAGAAGCCTGCCTAAAATGGCAAAAATGTCCAGCGGCGTAAGCGTGAAAGCAATCGCCGAGGCGTGAGCTATAAGCCTGGTTCGCGGGGGTTGGGGAGGGGTTTGGGGCTCTGGTCGTGAAATGGGTACAGTTTTTCGAGGGCCTCGTGTGCCCAGTGGGAGGCTACGGTCAGGCCTGCCTAAATATGGCAAGAATACCAGTGGCGCAGCAGCGTGAAATAATCCATAGGGCGGTGGGCTATAGTGCTGGTCCCTTGAGGGTTGGGGAGCGTCGGAAATGGAGTCAGTCTTTCGAGGGTCTCGTGTGCCCGGTGGGAGGCTCGGTCAAGCACTGCCCTAAAATGGGAAGACATACCCAGGCGCAGCAGCGTGAAATAATAGCGAGGCGGTGGGCTATAGCCTTTGGTCCTTGAGGTTGGGAGGGGCGTTGGGGCTCACAGGCGTCCGAAATGGGTCTGATCTTCGAGGTCCTCGTGTACCCAGTGGGAGGCTACAGGTCAGGCCTGCCCTAATAATAAGAAATGCCCATAGGCAGCGTGAAATAGTCACAGGGCAGTGGGCTATAGCCTTTGGTCCTTGAGGGTTGGCGAGGCGTCGGAAATGGAGTACAGTCTTTTGAGGGTCTCGCGTGCCCGTGGGAGGCTGGTCAGAGGCCTGCTCTAAAATGGCAAAAGAAATGCCAGCGCAGCACGGAAATAGTCACCGACGCCGGTGGGCTATAGCCTTTGGTCCGCGGGGGTTGGGGAGGGGGTTTCGGGGGCTCTGGGCGTCGGAAATGGGTAGAGTCTTTTCGAGGGTCCTCGTGTGCCCAGTGGGAGGCTACGGTCAGAGGCCTGGCCTAAAATGGCAAAGAATACCCAGCGGCGCCGCGCGTGAAATAGTCACCGAGGCCGGTGGGCTATAGCCTTTGGTCCGCGGGGGTTGTGGAGGCGCGTCGGAAATGGGTACAGTCTTTTCGAGGGTCCTCGTGTACCCCGTGGGAGGCTCTGAGGTCAGAATCACTGCCTAAAATGGGAAGAGATGCCCTCGGTGCAGCGTGAAATAATCGTGAGGCCGGCGGGCTATAGTGCTGGTCCCAGCGGGGTTGGGAGGGGTTGGGGGGCTCTGGTCGTCGAAAATGGGTACAGTCTGTTCGGGGGTCCTCGTGTGTCAAGTGGGAGGCTACGGACAGACGGCTGCCCAAAATGGCAAGAAATGCCAGCAGCGTGAAATAATCCGAGGCAGGTGAGCTATAGCCTTTGGTCTTGAGGTTGGGAGGGGTTTCAGGCGCTCTGGTCGTCGGAAATGGGTACAGTTTTTTCAAGGGGCCTCGTGTCCCCAGTGGGAGGCTACGGTCAGAGGCCTGGCCTAAAATGGCAAAGAATACCCAGCGGCGCAGCGCGTGAAATAGTCACCGACGCCGGTGGGCTATAGCCTTTGGTCCGCGGGGGTTGGGGAGGGTTCGGGGCTCTAATCATGAAATGGGTACATTCTTTTAGACGGTACTCGTGTGCCCAGTGGGAGGCTACGGTGAGAGGCTTGCCTGAAATGGCAGAAATGCCCTGGCGGCAGCAGCGTGAAATAATCATGAGGCGGTGGGCTATAGCCTTTAGTCCTTGAGGGGTTGGGAGGGTTGAGGGCTCTGTTCATCGAAAATGGGTCCAGTCTTTTAGAGGCTCCTCGTGTGCCAAGTGGGAGGCTACGGTCAGACGCTTGCCCTAAAATGGCAAGAAATGCCAGCCAGTAGCAGTCGTGAAATAATCGCAGAGGCGGTGGGCTAGAGCCTTTCTTCCATGATTGGTTGGGAGGGGTTGGGGGCCCGGGGCATCGGAAATGGGTACAGTCTTTTCGAGGGTTCTCGTGTGCCAGTGGGAGGCTACTGGTCAAGCCTGCCATAAAATGGCAAAAATGCCAATGGCATGGCATGAAATAATAGTCAGGCCGGCGGGCCTATAACTTTGTCCATGAGGGGTTGGGGAGGGTTCGGGGCACTGGTCATCGAAAATCGGTACAGTCTTTTCGAGGGTCCTCGTGTGCCAGTGGGAGGCTCGATCAAGCCTGCCCTAAAATGGCAAAAAATACTGCAATGACAGCGTGAAATAGTCACCGATGCCGGTCGGCTATAACCTTTGGTCCGCAGGGGTTGGGGAGGGACGTTCGGGGCTCTGGGCGTCGGAAATGGGTACAGTCTTTTCGAGGTCCTCGTGTGACCTGTGGGAGGCTACGGTCAGAAGCCTGCCCTAAAATGGCAGAAATGTAGCCAGTAGCGCAGCGTGAAATAATCGCCAAGGCAGTGAGGCTATAGCCTTTGGTCCGGGGGGGTTGGGGTGGGGGGTTCTGGGGCTTTGGGCGTCGGAAATGGGTACAGTCTTTTTGAGGGTTCTCGTGTGCCCAGTGGGAGGATACGGTAAGAAGCCTGCCCTAAAATCATAAAAATGGCCCAGCGCGTGAAATAAGTCGCCCGAGGCAGTGGGCTATAGCCTTTGGTCCGCTAGGGTTGGGGTGGGGCGTTCGGGGGCTCTGGGCGTCAGAAATGGGTATAGTCTTTTCGAGGGTCCTCGTGTGACCAGTGGGAGGCTACGGTCCAGAAAGCCTGCCCCTAAAATGGCAACGAAAATGCCAGCCTTGTAATGGCATGGAAATAATCATGGGGCCGTGGGCTATATTAGCTTTAGTCCCGTGGGGGTTGGGTGGGTTGGGGCTTTGGGTGTCGAGGAAATGGGTCAGTCTTTTGAGGGTTCTCGTGTGCCCGATTGGGAGGGATCTGATTGAAGCACATGCCCTAAAATCGCAACAAATACTTGCCCAGGCATGGCCGCGTGAAATAGTCAAGAGGCAGGTGGGCTATGTGCTTTAGTCAGCTTGAGGGGTTGGGAGAAGGCGTTCGGGGCTCTGGCGTGAGAGTGGGATGCAGTCTTTTCGGGGTCTCGTGTGACGGTGGGAGGCTACGGTCAGAAGCACTGCCCTAAAATGGGACGAAATGCCCAGCCCGGCTGTACACGAAATATGCCACAGGGCCAGTGGGCTATAAACTTTGAGTCATGAGGATTAGGGAGGCGGCGTTCGAACTCAGGCGTCGGAAATGGTACAGTCTTTGAGGGTCCTCTTGTGCCCTTGATGGCAGAGCTACGGTGAGAACCTGCCTAAATCAGACAGAAATGCCCAGTGAGAGTGCAGAAATAGTCACACCGGGGCGGTGGGCTCAAGCCTTTAGTCATGAGGGGTTGGGAGGGGGTTCGAGGGAGGCTCTGGGCATCAGGACATGGAGTGCAGGTCTTTTCGAGGTCCTTGTGTCCCGATTGGAGTCTACGGTCAGAAGCATGCCATAAAATCTCAAGAAATGCCAGTAGTGGCGCATGGAAATAGTCGTCGAGGCGGTGGGCTATAGCCTTAGTCATGCAGGGGTTGGGAAGGGGGGTTCGGGGGCTCTTGGCATCGGAAATGGGTAAAGTCTTTTCGAGAGTCCTCGTGTGCCCTGGGGGAGGCTACGGTCATAAGCCTGCCGTAAAATGACAAGTAATGTCCAGTGGCGTGTGCCGTGAAATAATCGCCCAGGCGGCGACTATAGCTAGTCCATGAGGGGTTGGGGTGGGTATGGGGACTCTGGTCATCGGACATGGGTCTAGTCTTTCGAGGGTCCTCGTGTGCCCAGTTGGAGGCTACGGTCAGAAGCGTGCCCTAAAATCGCAAGAAATGCCAAGTGGCGTAGCGCGTGAAATAGCCGCCGAGGCCGGCGGGCTATAGCCTTTGGTCCGCGGGGGTTGGGGTGGGGGGATCGGGGGCTCTGGTCATCGGACATGGGTACAGTCTTTTCGAGGGTCCTCGTGTGCCCAGTTGGAGGCTACGGTCAGAATCGTGCCCTAAAATCGCAAGAAATGCCAAGCGGGAGGCTACGGTCAGGCACTGTCTAAAATGGCAAGAAATGCCAGTAGCCAGCCTTGAAATAATCATGAGCCGGTGGGCTTTCGCTTTGGGTCCGCTGGGGTGGGGGTGGGGGGTTGGGGGGCTCTGGGCATTGTTAATAGGTCCAACCTTTTCGAGGGGCCTCATGTGCCCAGTGGGAGGCTACGGTCAGAGGCCTGCCCTAAAATGGCAAGAAATGCCTAGCAGTGCAGTGCGCGAAATACTCGCCGAGGCCGGTGGACTATAGCCTTTGGTCCGCGGGGGTTGGGGAGCGGGGTTCGGGGGCTCTGGGCGTCAGAAATGGGTACAGTCTTTTCGAGGGTCCTCGTGTGACCAGTGGGAGGCTACGGTCAGAAGCCTGCAATAAAATCTCAAGAAATGCCCAGCGGCGCAGCGCGTGAAATAATCAGGGGCGGTGGGCTATAGCCCTGGTCCCAGGGGGTTGGGGAGGGTTCGGGGGCTCTTGGCATCGGAAATGGGTAAAGTTTTTTCGAGGGTCCTCGTGTGCCCAGTGAGAGGCTACGGTCAGAAGCCTGCCGTAAAATGACAAGTAATGCCAGTGGGCGTGGCAGCGTGAAATAATCGCGCGGCAGCGAACCTTTTGGTCAGGGGGTTGGGGTGGGATCGGGGCTCTGGTCATCGGACATGGGTACAGTCTTTTGAGGGTCCTCGTGTGCCCAGTTGGAGCTCTGAGTCAGAATCGTACCCTAAAATCGCAAGAAATGCCAAGCGGGAGGCTCACGGTCGAGGCCTGTCCTAAAATGGCAAAAATGCCAGTGCATGGCGCAGCAGGAAATAATCATGAGGCAGGTGGGCTATAGCTGGTCCATGAGGGGTTGGGGTGGGGGTTTGGGGGGCTCTGGGCATTGTTAATAGGTCCAACCTTTTGAGGGCCCATGTGCCCAGTGGGAGGCTACTGGTAGAGGCACTGCCTAAAATGGCAAGAAATGCCTAGCGGTGCAGTCTGTGAAATACTCCCAGGCAGTGGACTATAGCCTTTGGTCATGAGGGTTGGGAGGCAGGGTTCGGGGGCTCAGGCGTCGAAATGGAGTCTGATCTTTTCGAGGGTCCTAGTGTGACCAGTGGGAGGCTACTGTCAGAAGCATGCCCTAAAATAACAAGAAATGCCATGGCCGTGCGTGAAATAGTCGCCAAGGCCGGCGGGCTATAGCCTTTGGTCCGTGGGGGTTGGGGTGGGGGGTTCGGGGGATTTGGGCGTCGGAAATGGGTACAGTCTTTTTGAGGGTTCTCGTGTGCCCAGTGGGAGGATACGGTAAGAAGCCTGCCCTAAAATCATAAGAAATACCCAGCGGCGCAGCGCGTGAAATAATCGCCGAGGCCGGTGGGCTATAGCCTTTGGTCCGCTAGGGTTGGGGAGGGGCGTTCGGGGGCTCTGGGCGTCAGAAATGGGTACAGTCTTTTCGAGGGTCCTCGTGTGACCAGTGGGAGGCTAGGGTCAGAAGCCTGCCCTAAAATGGGACGAAATACTGCCTTGGCGCAGTGCAGAAATAAGTCACAGGGCAGTGGGCTATAGCGTTGGTCATGAGGGTTGGGAGGGGTTCGGTGGCTCTGGGCATCAGAAATGGAGTCAGTCTTTTCGAGGGTCCTTGTGTGCCCGTGGGAGGCTCTGATCGGAAGCACTGCCATAAAATCTCAAGAAATGCCAGTGGCCAGCAGAAATAGTCACCGGGGCGGTGGGCTATGTGCTGGTCCATGAGGATTGGGGAGGGGCGTTCGGGGGCTCTGGGCGTCTGAAATGGGTACAGTCTTTTCGAGGGTCCTCCTGTGCCAAGTGGGAGGCTACGGTGAGAAGCCTGCGCTAAAATGGGACGAAATGCCCGCCGGCGCAGTGCACGAAATAGTCACCGGGGCCGGTGGGCTGCTGGTCATGAGGGGTTGGGGAGGGGGTTTCGGGGGCTTTTGGCATGGGAAATGGGTAAAGTCTTTTCGAGGGTCCTCGTGTGCCCAGTGGGAGGCTACGGTCAGAACCCTGCCCTAAAATGGCAAGAAATGCCCAGTGGCGTAGCACGTGAAATAGTCGCCGAGGCCTGCGGGCTATAGCCTTTGGTCCGCGGGGGTTGGGGTGGGGGGATCGGGGGCTCTGGTCATCGGACATGGGTACAGTCTTTTCGAGGGTCCTCGTGTTCCCAGTTGGAGGCTACGGTCAGAAGCGTGCCCTAAAATCGCAAGAAATGCCAAGCGGGAGGCTACGATCAGAGGCCTGTCCTAAAATGGCAAGAAATGCCTAGCAGTGCAGCAGCAGAAATACTCATGAGGCGGTGGACTATAGCCTTTAATGCAGGGGTTGGCGAGGGTTCAGGGGGCCACAGGCGTCAGAAATGGAGTCTGATCTTTCGAGGGTCCTCGTGTGACCCGGTGGGAGGCTACGGTCAGGAAGCCTGCCCGAAAATGCAAGGATGCCAGTGGCGCAGCGCGTGGAAATAGTCCTGAGGCCGTGAGCTATAGCCTTTGGTCCGTGGGGGTTGGGGTGGAGGGTTCGGGGGCTTTGGGCGTCGAAAATGGGTACAGTCTTTTTGAGGGTTCTCGTGTGCCCAGTGGGAGGATACGGTAAGAAGCCTGCCCTAAAATCATAAAGAAATGCTCCAGTGCGTGAAATAGTCGCCGAGGCCGGTGGGCTATAGCCTTTGGTCCGCTTGGGTTGGGGAGGGGCGTTCGGGGGCTCTGGGCTCCAGAAATGGGTACAGTCTTTTCGAGGGTCCTCGTGTGACCAGTGGGAGGCTACGGTCAGAAGCCTGCCCTAAAATGACAAGAAATGCCAGGCAGCGCGTGGAAATAGTCATGAGGCAGTGGGCTATCGCATTTGGGCGGTGGGGTTGGGGGGGGGGTCGGGGGGCTTTGGGCGTCGGAAATGGGTACAGTCTTTTTGAGGGTTCTCGTGTGCCCAGTGGGAGGATACGGTCAGAAGCCTGCCCTAAAATCGCAAGAAATGCCCAGCGGTATGCAGCGCGTGGAAATAGTCACAGGGCGGTGGGCTATGTGCTAGTCCTTGAGGTTGGGAGGGTCGTTAGGGGCTCTGGGCGTCGAGAAATGGGTCTGATCTTTTCGAGGGTCCTCGTGTGACCCGATGGGAGGCTACGGTCAAGCCTGCCTAAAATGGGACAGAAATGCCCTTGGCACAATGCAGAAATAGTCACGGGCGGTGGGCTATAACTGGTCCTTGAGGATTGGGAGGCGGCGTTAGGGGCTCTGGGCGTCGAAATGGGTCTGAGTCTTTCAAGGGTCCTCCTGTGCCCGGTGGGAGGCTACTGGTGAAAGCCTGCCTAAATGGGACGAAATGCCCGCGGCGCAGTGCAGAAATAGTCACCAGGGCGGTGGGCTATAACGTTGCTCCGCGAGGAGTTGGGGAGGGTTCGGGGCTCTGGGCATCGAGAAATGGGTACAGTCTTTTGAGGGTCCTGGTGTGCCCAGTGGGAGGCTCTGGTCAGGCGTGCCATAAAATCTCAAGAAATGCCAGCATGGCGCATGGAAATAGTCGCCGAGGCGGTGGGCTATAGCCCAGTCGCGAGGGTTGGGGAGGGTTGGGGGCTTTGGCGCCGGAAATGGGTAAAGTCTTTTCGAGGTCTCGTGTGCCCAGTGGGAGGCTACGGTCAAGCCTGCCCTAAAATCGTAGAAATGCCCATGGCGCTGTGCGTGAAATAATCATGGGGAGGCGGTGGGCTATAGCCTTTGGTCCGCGGGGTTGGGAGGGGCGTTCGGGGTCTCTGGTCGTCGGAAATGGGTACAGTCTTTTGAGGTCCTCGTGTGACCAGTGGGAGGCTACGGTCAGAAGCCTGCCCTAAAATGAGACGAAATGCCCATGCGACAGTGCTGCAGAAATAGTCACAGGGCGGTGGGCTATAACCTGGTCCTTGAGGGATTGGGAGGCGGGTTCGAGGGGCTCACAGGCGTGGAAATGGGTACAGTCTTTTCGAGGTCCTCTGTGCCCAGGTGGGAGGCTACAGTCAGAAGCCTGCCACTAAAATGAGACAAAATGCCCGTCAGTGCGCAGTGCACAAAATAGTCACCGGGGCGGTGGGCTATAGCTGGTCCGCGGGGGTTGGGGAGGGGTTTGAGGGGCTCACAGTCGTGAAATGGGTACAGTCTTTTGAGGGTCCTCGTGTGCCCAGTCGGAGGCTGTCAGAAGCCTGCCTAAATAGCAAAAGAAATGCCCAATGCGCAAGCGTGAAATAGTCATAGGGCGGTGGGCCATGCTGGTCCCATGGCGGTTGGGGAGGGGGTTTAGGGGGTTCTAGTCGTCGGAAATGGGTACAGTCTTTTCGAGGGTTCTCGTGTACCCAGTGGGAGGCTACGGTGAGAGGACTGCCCTAAAATAGCAAGAAATGCCCAGCGGCGCAGCGCGTGAAACGGTCGCCGAGGCCGGTGGACTATAGCCTTTGGTTTGCGGGGGTTGGGGAGGGAAGGTCTGGGACTCTGAGCATCGAAAATGGGTACAGTCTTTTCGAGGGTCCTCGTGTGCCCAGTGGGAAGCTACGGTTAGAAGCCTGCCCTAAAATGGCAACAAATGTGCCAGCGCAGCGCGTGAAATAATCAAGGCAGTGGGCTATGCTGGTCAGCGTGGGTTGGGGAGGGGTTTAGGGGCTCAGTCGCCGGAAATGGGTACTATCTTTTCGAGGTTCTCGTGTACCCAGTGGGAGGCTACGGTTAGAGGCCTGCCCTAAAATGGTAAAAAATGCCTAGCGGTTGTGCGTGAAAGCAGTCATGAGGCAGTGGACTATAGCCTTTGGTCACATGAGGTTGGGAGGGAAGTTCGGGGGCTCTGGGCATCGGAAATGGGTACAGTCTTTTTGAGGTCCTCGTGTGCCCAGTGGGAGGCTACGGTCAGAAGCCTGCCCTAAAGTGACAAGAAATGACAAGCGGTAGCGCGTCAGAATAGTCTCAGGGCGGTGGGCTATAGCCTTTGTTCCGGGGTTGGGGAAGTTGTTTTAGGGGCTCAGTCGTGGAAATGGGTCAGTCTTTTCGAGGGTCCTCGTGTGCCCAGTGGGAGGCTCTGAGGTCAAAAGCCTGCCTAAAATGGCAAGAAATGTCAGCGCGTGGCGCGTGAAATAATCACCGATGCGGTGGGCTATGCTGGTCCCTTGAGGGGTTGGGGTGGGGTTTAGGGGGCTCTGGTCGTCGGAAATGGGTACAGTCTTTTGAGGGTCCTCGTCGCCTAGTGGGAGGCTACGGTGAGCCTGCCTAAAATAGCAAGAAATGCTTAGCCAGGCCTTGGCGTGAAGCAGTCATGGCGGTGGGCTATAGCCTTTGGTCCATGAGGGGTTGGGAGGGGTTTAGGGGGCTCTGGTCGTGAAATGGGTACAAGCCTTTTCGAGGGTTCTCGTGTACCAGTGGGAGGCTCTGATTAGAGGCCTGCCTAAAATGCATAAGAAATGCCAAGCGTGTAGCGTCAAATAGTCATGGGGCGGTGGTGGGCTATAGCCTTTGGTCTGCGGGGTTGGGAGAGGTTTGAGCTCTGAGGTCGTCGAAAATGGGTACAGTCTTTTCGAGGGTCCTCGTGTGCCCGGTGGGAGGCTACGGTTGAAAGCCTGCCTAAAATAACAACAATACTTAGTGGCGCAGCTCGTGAAATAGTCAGCAGGCGGTGGGCTATAGCCTTTGGTCATGAGGGGTTAGGGGAGGGTTTAGGGAGCTCACAGTGGTCGGAAATGGGTAAGTCTTTTCGAGGGTTCTCGTGTACCGATGGGAGGCTCTGGTTAAGCCTGCCCTAAAATGGCAAGAAATGCTTGGCGTGGCAGCGTGAAATAGCATGGGGCAGTGGACTATAGCCTTTGGTCCGGGGGTTGGGAGGAAGTTCTAGCTCACAGGCATGAAATGGGTACAGTCTTTTCGAGGTCTCGTGTGCCCGATTGGGAGGCTACGGTCAGGCCTGCCCTAAAATGGCAAAAATGCCAAGCGGGCGCAGCGTCAAATAGTCAGCCGAGGCAGTGGGCTATAGCCTTTGTCCCATGAGGGTTCGGAAGTTGTTTGAGGGTTTAGGGGCTCAGTGGTGGAAATGGGTACAGTGCGAGGGTTCTCGTGTACCCAGTGGGAGGCTACGGTTAGAGTCCTGCCCTAAAATGGCAAGAAATGCCAGTGGGCCTTGGCAGGAAATAATCGCTTGAGGCAGGTGGGCTGTACAGTCCACAGGGGGTTGGGAAGGGGTTTCGGGGCTCAGTGGTCGTGGGAAATGGGTACAGTCTTTTGAGGGTCCTCGTGTGCCCGGTGGGAGGCTGAGTCAGAAGCCTGCCCAAAAATGGCAAGAAATGCCAAGCGGCGCAGCGCGCGAATGGCAAATGCCGCCGAGGCGGTGGGCTATAGCCTTTAGTCTGGGGGTTGGGGAGGGTTTAGGGGCTCAGTGCGTCAATGGGTACACTCTTTTCGAGGGTCCTCGTGTGCCCAGTGGGAGGCTACGGTTAGAACCCTGCCCTAAAATGGCAACAAATGCCCAGCGGCTCAGCGCGTGAAATAGTCCAAGGGCAGGTGGGCTATACTAGTCATGAGGGGTTGGGGAGGGGTTTAGGGGCTCACTGGTGTCGTGGAAATGGGTACATTCTTTTCGAGGGTTCTCGTGTACCCAGTGGGAGGCTACGGTTAGAGGCCTGCCCAAAAATGGCAAGAAATGCCAGCCAGGCGCGTGAAAGCAGTCATGAGGCTGGTGGGCTATAGCCTTTGGTCCATGAGGGTTGGGGAGAAGTTCTGGGGCTACGGGCGTCGAAATGGGTACAGTCTTTTCGAGGGTTCTCGTGTACCGAGGTGGGAGGCTCTGATTGAGCCTGCCCTAAAAATGAAATGCCAGTGTGAGCCTTGAGCAAGAAATAATCGCCGGGCGGTGGGCTATAGCCTTTGCTCCATGAGGTTGGGGAGGGGTTCGGGGCTCTGGGCGTCGAAATGGGTACAGTCATTTGAGGGTCCTCGTGTGACCCGATTGGGAGGCTACGGTCGAAGCCTGCCCTAAAATGGCAAGAAATGCCAAGCCAGCGCGTGGGGAAATAATCGCCAAGGCGGCGGGCTATAGCCTTTAGTCCGTGGGGTTGGGGTGGGGGTTTGGGGGCCTTTGGGCGTCGGAAATGGGTACAGTCTTTTGAGGGTTCTCGTGTGCAGTGGGAGGATCTGATGAAGCCTCTCCAAATCGCATAAGAAATGCCAATGACGCAGCGCGTGAAATAATCGCCAAGGCAGTGAGCTATAAGTCCGTGGGGGTTGGGGTGGGGTTGGGGGCTTTGGGTGTCGGAAATGGGTACAGTCTTTTTACGGGTTCTCGTGTGCCCAGTGGGAGGATACGGTCAGAAGCCTGACCTAAAATCGCAAGAAAATGCCAATGGCCTGTGGCGTGGAAATAGTCGCCGAGGCCGGTGGGCTATAGCCTTTGGTCCGCGGGGGTTGGGGAGGGGGGTTCGGGGGCTCACAGGCGTCGGAAATAGCTACAGTCTTTTCGAGGTCGTCGTGTGACAAGTGGGAGGCTACGGTCAAGCCTGCCCTAAAATAACAAGAAATGCCAGTGGCGCCAGCAATAAAATAATCATGAGGCAGTGACTATAGCTGGTCCGGGGGGTTGGGGTGGGGGGTTGGGGGGCTCTGGGCGTCGGAAATGGGTACAGTCTTTTCGAGGGTCCTCGTGTGCCCAGTGGGAGGCTACGGTCAGAAGCCTGCCCTAAAATTAAGAAATGCCATGGTGGCCGCGTTAAATAATCATGAGGCAGGTGGGCTATAGCCTTTGGTCCTTGAGGTTGGGGGGTTCGGGGCTCTGCAGGCGTCGGAAATGGGTACAGTGCTGAGGGTCCTCGTGTACCCAGGTGGGAGGCTCTGGTCAGAACCCTGCCCTAAAATGGCAAGAAATGCCAGTGGCGTATACGTGAAATAATCGCCATGAGCAGACTATAGCCTTTAGTCCATGAGGGGTTGGGGTGGGGATCGAGCTCTGGTCATCGGACATGGGTACAGTCTTTTCGAGGTCCTCGTGTTCCAGATTGGAGCTACGGTCAGGCGTGCCTAAAATCATAAAGAAATGCCAAGCGGGAGGCTACGATCAGAGGCACTGTCCTAAAATGGCAAGAAATGCCAGCGTGGCAGCAGAAATAATCATGAGCCGGTGGGCTATAGCCTGCTGTCCATGAGGGTTGGGAGGGGTTGGGGGCTCTGGGCATTGTTAATAGGTCAACCTTTGAGGGCCTCATGTGCCCGGTGGGAGGCTACGGTCGAGGCCTGCCTAAAATGGCAAGAAATGCCTAGCAGTGCAGCCTTGTGAAATACTTGAGGCCGGTGGACTATAGCCTTTGGTCCTTGAGGGGTTGGGGAGGGGTTCAGACTCTGGGCGTCAGAAATGGGTCTGATCTTTTCGAGGGTCCTCGTGTGACCAGTGGGAGGCTACGGTCAGAAGCCTGCCCTAAAATGGCAAGAAATGCCCAGCGGCGCAGCGCGTGAAATAGGCGCCAAGGCCGGCGGGCTATAGCCTTTGGTCCGTGGGGGTTGGGGTGGGGGGTTCGGGGGCTTTGGGAGTCGGAAATGGGTACAGTCCTTTTGAGGGTTCTCGTGTGCCCAGTGGGAGGATCTGATCAAGCCTGCCTAAAATGCAAGAAATGCCAGTGGCCAGCGTGAAATAGTCGCCGAGGCCGGTGGGCTATAGCCTTTGGTCCGCGGTGGTTGGGGAGGGGCGTTCGGGGGCTCTGGGCGTCGGAAATGGGTACAGTCTTTTCGAGGGTCCTAGTGTGACCAGTGGGAGGCTACGGTCAGAAGCCTGCCCTAAAATGGCAAGACATGCCCGACACAGTGCAGAAATAGTCAGGGCGGTGGGCTATAGGCTTTAGTCATGAGGGATTGGGGAGCGGCGTTCGGGGGCTCTGGGCGTCGGAAATGGGTACAGTCTTTTCGAGGGTTCTCTTGTGCCCAGTGGGAGGCTACGGTGAGAACCCTGCCCTAAAATCGGAAGAAATGCCCTTGGCGCAGTGCAGAAATAGTCACAGGGCAGTGGGCTATAGCCTGGTCCTTGAGGTTGGGGAGGGGTTGAGGGGCTCTGGGCATCAGAAATGGAGTCAGTCTTTTCGAGGGTCCTCGTGTGCCCAGTGGGAGGCTCTGACAGAGCACCATAAAATCTCAAGAAATGCCCAGTGACACAGTGAAATAATCGGAGGCAGGGGGCTATACTGGTCATGAGGTTGGGGGGTTCGGGGCTCTGGGCGTCGGAAATGGGTACAGATGCTGAGGTCCTCGTGTACCCAGTGGGAGGCCTGGTCAGAACCACTGCCCTAAAATGGCAAGAAATGCCAGTGGCGTATGCACGTGAAATAGTCATGGAGCGGCGAGGCTATATGCTTTGGTCCTTGAGGGGTTGGGGTGGGGGGATCGGGGGCTCTGGTCATCGGACATGGGTACAGTCTTTTCGAGGGTCCTCGTGTTCCCAGTTGGAGGCTACGGTCAGAAGCGTGCCCTAAAATCGCAAGAAATGCCAAGCGGGAGGCTACGATCAGAGGCCTGTCCTAAAATGGCAAGAAATGCCCGGCGTGGTGAAATAATTCTGAGGCGGTGGGCTATGTGCTGGTCCATGAGGTTGGGGTGGGGGTTGGGGGGCTCTGGGCATTGTTAATAGGTCCAACCTTTTCGAGGGGCCTCATGTGCCCAGTGGGAGGCTCTGGTCAGGCACATACAAATGGCAAGAAATGCCCTAGCGATTGCAGCCTTGAGAAATACTCGCCGAGGCAGTGGACTATAGCCTTTGGTCCCTTGAGGGGTTGGGGAGGGGGGTTCGGGTGCTCTGGGCGTCAGAAATGGGTACAGTCTTTTCGAGGGTCCTCGTGTGACCAGTGGGAGGCTACGGTCAGAAGCCTGCCCTAAAATGGCAAGAAATGCGCAGCGGCGCAGCGCGTGAAATAGTCGCCAAGGCCGGCGGGCTATAGCCTTTGGTCCGTGGGGGTTGGGGTGGGGGGTTCGGGGGCTTTGGGAGTCGGAAATGGGTACAGTCTTTTTGAGGGTTCTCGTGTGCCCAGTGGGAGGATACGGTAAGAAGCCTGCCCTAAAATCGCAAGAAATGCCCAGCGGCGCAGCGCGTGAAATAGTCGCCGAGGCCGGTGGGCTATAGCCTTTGGTCCGCGGGGGTTGGGGAGGGGTGTTCGGGGGCTCTGGGCGTCGGAAATGGGTACAATCTTTTCGAGGGTCCTCGTGTGACCAATGGGAGGCTACGGTCAGAAGCCTGCCCTAAAATGGGACGAAATGCCCGCCGGCACAGTGCACGAAATAGTCACCGGGGCCGGTGGGCTATAGGCTTTGGTCCGCGGGGATTGGGGAGCGGCGTTCGGGGGCTCTGGGCGTCGGAAATGGGTACAGTCTTTTCGAGGGTCCTCTTGTGCCCAGTTGGAGGCTACGGTGAGAAACCTGCCCTAAAATCGGACGAAATGCCCGCCGACGCAGTGCACGAAATAGTCACCGGGGCCGGTGAGCTATATGCTGGTCCATGAGGTTGGGGTGGGGGTTGGGGCTCAGGCATCAGAAATGGGTACAGTCTTTTCGAGGGTCCTCGTGTGCCCAGTGGGAGGCTACGGTCAGAAGCCTGCCATAAAATCGCAAGAAATGCCCAGCGGCGCAGCGCATGAAATAGTCGCCGAGGCCGGTGGGCTATAGCCCTTGGTCCGCGGGGGTTGGGGAGGGGGGTTCGGGGGCTCTTGGCATCGGAAATGGGTAAAGTCTTTTCGAGGGTCCTCGTGTGCCCAGTGGGAGGCTACGGTCAGAAGCCTGCCCTAAAATGGCAAGAAATACCCAGTGGCGCAGCGCGTTAAATAGTCGCCGAGGCAGTGAACTATAACTGGTCCATGAGGTTGGGGTGGGGGATCGGGGCTCTGGTCATCGGACATGGGTACAGTCTTTTCGAGGGTCCTCGTGTGCCCAGTTGGAGGCTACGGTCAGAAGCGTGCCCTAAAATCGCAAGAAATGCCAAGTGGCGTAGCGCGTGAAATAACCCAGGCAGTGAGCTATAATGCTGGTCCATGAGGGGTTGGGGTGGGGGGATCGGGGGCTCTGGTCATCGGACATGGGTACAGTCTTTTCGAGGGTCCTCGTGTGCCCAGTTGGAGGCTACGGTCAGAATCGTGCCCTAATATCGCAAGAAATGCCAAGCGGGAGGCTACGGTCAGAGGCCTGTCCTAAAATGGCATGAAATGCCAGTGGCAGCGAAATAATCATGAAGGCAGTGGGCTATGTGCTGGTCCATGAGGGTTGGGGAGGGGGGTTCGGGGGCTCTGGGCATTGTTAATAGGTCCAACCTTTTCGAGGGGCCTCATGTGCCCAGTGGGAGGCTACGGTCAGAGGCCTGCCCTAAAATGGCAAGAAATGCCCAGCAGTGCAGCGCGCGAAATACTCGCCGAGGCCGGTGGACTATAGCCTTTGGTCCGCGGGGGTTGGGGAGGGGGGTTCGGGGGCTCTGGGCGTCAGAAATTTGTACAGTCTTTTCGAGGGTCCTCGTGTGACCAGTGGGAGGCTACGGTCAGAAGCCTGCCCTAAAATGGCAAGAAATGCCCAGCGGCGCAGCGCGTGAAATAGTCGCAAGGGCCGGCGGGCTATCGCCTTTGGTCCGTGGGGGTTGGGATGGGGGTTGAGAGTTTGGGCGTCGGAAATGGAGTACAGTCTTTTGAGGGTTCTCGTGTGCCCGGTGGGAGGATCTGATGAAGCCTGCCCTAAAATCATAAGAAATGCCAGTAGCGCAGCGCGTGAAATAATCATGGGGCAGTGGGCTATAGCCTTTGGTCCGCTAGGGTTGGGGAGGGGCGTTCGGGGGCTCTGGGCGTCAGAAATGGGTATAGTCTTTTCGGGGGTCCTCGTGTGACCAGTGGGAGGCTACGGTCAGAAGCCTGCCCTAAAATGGCAAGAAATGCCCAGCGGCGCAGCGCGTGAAATAGTCGCCAACGCCGGCGGGCTATAGCCTTTGGTCCGTGGGGGTTGGGGTGGGGGGTTCGGGGCCTTTGGACGTCGGAAATGGGTACAGTCTTTTTGAGGGTTCTCGTGTGCCCAGTGGGAGGATACGGTCAGAAGCCTGCCCTAAAATCGCAAGAAATGCCCAGCGCGTGAAATAGTCGCCGAGGCCGGTGGGCTATAGCCTTTGGTCCGCGGGGGTTGGGGAGGGGCGTTCGGGGGCTCTGGGCGTCGGAAATGGGTACAGTCTTTTCGAGGGTCCTCGTGTGACCAGTGGGAGGCTACGGTCAGAAGCCTGCCCTAAAATGGGACGAAATGCCCACCGGCACAGTGCACGAAATAGTCACCGGGGCCGGTGGGCTATAGCCTGGTCATGAGGATTGGGAGGCGGCGTTCGAGAACTCTGGTCGTCGGAAATGGGTACAGTCTTTTCAAGGGTCCTCCTGTACCCAGTGGGAGGCTACGGTGAGAAGCCTGCCCTAAAATGGGACGAAATGCCCGCCGGCGCAGTGCACGAAATAGTCACCGGGGCCGGTGGGCTAGAGCGTTTGCTCCGCGAGGGTTGGGGAGGGGGGTTCGGGGGCTCTGGGCATCAGAAATGGGTACAGTCTTTTCGAGGGTCCTTGTGTGCCCAGTGGGAGGCTACGGTCAGAAGCGTGCCATAAAATTTCAAGAAATACCCAGCGGCGCAGCGCATGAAATAGTCAGAGGCAGTGAGCTATAATAGTCCCTTGAGGTTGGGGAGGGTTCGGGGCTCTTGGCATCGGAAATGGGTCCAGTCTTTTCGAGGGGCCTCGTGTGCCCAGTGGGAGGCTACGGTCAGAAGCCTGCCCTAAAATCGTAAGAAATACCCAGCGGCGCAGCGCGTGAAATAGTCGCCGAGGCCGGTGGGCTATAGCCTTTGGTCCGCGGGGGTTGGGGAGGGGCGTTCGGGGGCTCTGGGCGTCGGAAATGGGTACAGTCTTTTCGAGGGTCCTCGTGTGACCAGTGGGAGGCTACGGTCAGAAGCCTGCCCTAAAATGGGACGAAATGCCCGCCGGCACAGTGCACGAAATAGTCACCGGGGCCGGTGGGCTATAGCCTTTGGTCCGCGAGGGTTGGGGAGGGGCGTTCGGGGGCTCTGGGCGTCGGAAATGGGTACAGTCTTTTCGAGGGTCCTCCACAGCCTTGAGGAGCCTCGGTGAAGCCTGCCCTAAAATGGGGACGAAATGCACGCTGGCGCAGTGCAGAAATAGTCACGGGGCCGGTGGGCTATAGGGTTTAGTCCATGAGGTTGGGAGGGGTTGGGGCTCTGGGCATCAAAAATGGAGTGCAGTCTTTTGAGGGTCCTTATGTGTGCCCAGTGGGAGGCTCTGGTCAGAGTCCTGCCATAAAATCTCAAAAATAATGGCCTGGCCACGTGAAATAATCATGAGGCAGTGGGCTATAACCTTTGGTCCATGAGGGGTTAGGGAGGGTCGTTCGGGGCTCACAGGCGTGAGAAATGGGTACAGTCTTTTCGAGGGTCCTCGTGTGACCAGTGGGAGGCTACGGTCAGAAGCCTGCCCTAAAATGGGACGAAATCCCGCCGGCACAGTGCACGACATAGTCACCGGGGCCGGTGGGCTACTGCTGGTCCATGAGGATTGGGAGGCGGCGTTCGGGGCTCAGGCGTCGGAAATGGGTCTGTCTTTTCGAGGGTCCTCACAGCCTTGAGGAGCCCTGGTGAAGCCTGCCCTAAAATGGGACGAAATACTGGCTGGCGCAGTGCAGAAATAGTCACAGGGGCGGTGGGCTATAGACGTTGGTCCGTGGGGGTTGGGGAGGGGCGTTCGGGGGCTCTTGGTGGAGGCAATGGAACAGTCTTTTCGCGGGTCCGCGTGTGCCCAGGGGGAGGCTACGGTCAGAGGGCTGCCCGAAAATGGGGCAAAATGCCCTTGGCACAGTGCACGACATAGTCACGGGGCAGTGGGCTATACTGGTCCTTGAGGATTGGGGAGGCGGCGTTCGGGGCTACAGGCGTCGGAAATGGGTACAGTCTTTTCGAGGTCCTCACAGCCTTGCCCAGGAGCCCTCGGTGAAAGCCTGCCCTAAAATGGGACGAAATGCCCGGCGCAGTGCAGAAATAGTCACGGGGCGGTGGGCTATAACTGGTCCAGCGGGGTTGGGGAGGGGTTTGGGGGCTCAGTGCGTCGAAAATGGGTACAGTCATTTCGAGGGTCCTCGTGTGATGGGAGGCTACTGGTCAAGCCTGCCCTAAAATGGCAAGAAATGCCAGGCGCAGCGCGTGAAATAGTCAAGGCCGGTGGGCTATAGCTATGGTCCATGAGGGGTTGGGGAGGCGTTCGGGGCTCTGGGCGTCGGAAATGGGTGCAGTCCTTTCAAGGGTCCTCGTGTGTGACCAGTGGGAGGCTACGGTCAAGCCTGCCCTAAAATGAGACGAAATGCCCATGCACAGTGCAGAAATAGTCACAGGGCGGTGGGCTATAGTGGTCATGAGGATTGGGAGGCGGCATTCGGGGCTCTGGGCGTCGGAAATGGGACAGTCTTTTCGAGGTCCTCCACATGCCCGATGGGAGGCTACGGTGAAAGCCTGCCTAAAATGGGACAGAAATGCCTTGCATGGCGCAGTGCAGAAATAGTCACCGGGGCGGTGGGCTATAGCGTTGTGTAGGGTTGGGGAGGGTTGAGGGCTCTGGGCATCAGAAATGGGTCTGATCTTTTGAGGGTCCTTGTGTGCCCAGTGGGAGGCTACGGTCAGCAGCCTGCCATAAAATCTCAAGAAATGCCCAGCGGCGCAGCGCGTGAAATAGTCGCGAAGGCCGGTGGGCTATAGCCTTTGGTCCGCAGGGGTTGGGGAAGGGGGTTCGGGGGCTCTGGGTGTTGTTAAAAGGTCCAACCTTTTCGAGGGGCCTCATGTGCCCTGTGGGAGGCTACGGTCAGAGGCCTGCCCTAAAATGGCAAGAAATGCCTAGCAGTGCAGCGCGCGAAATACTCTCCGAGGCCGGTGGACTATAGCCTTTGGTCCGCGGGGGTTGGGGAGGGGGGTTCGGGGGCTCTGGGCGTCAGAAATGGGTCTGAGTCTTCGAGGGTCCTCGTGTGACCAGTGGGAGGCTACGGTCAGAAGCCTGCCCTAAAATGGCAAGATGCCAGTGGCGCGTGAAATAATCATGAGGCGGGCTATCGCTTTGGGCCGGGGGGGTTGGGGGGGGGGGTTGGGGGGGCTTTGGGCGTCGGAAATGGGTACAATCTTTTTGAGGGTTCTCGTGTGCCCAGTGGGAGGATACGGTAAGAAGCCTCTCCTAAAATCGCAAGAAATGCCCAAGCGCGTGCGTGAAATAAGTCGCCAGGGCAGTGGGCTATAGCCTTTGGTCATGCGGGGTTGGGAGAGGCGTTCGGGGCTCTGGTCGTCAGAAATGGGTACTGTATTTTTGAGGGTCCTCGTGGACCCAGTGGGAGGCTACGGTCAGAAGCCTGCCCTAAAAGGGCAAGAAATGCCAGCGCGCAGCGCGTGAAATAATCATGAGGCCGGCGGGCTATAGCCTTTGGTCTGTGGGGGTTGGGGTGGGGGGTTCGGGGGCTTTGGGCGTCGGAAATGGGTACAGTCTTTTTGAGGGTTCTCGTGTGCCCAGTGGGAGGATACGGTAAGAAGCCTCTCCTAAAATCGCAAGAAATGCTCAGCGGCGCAGCGCGTGAAATAGTCGCCGAGGCCGGTGGGCTATAGCCTTTGGTCCGCGGGGGTTGGGGAGGGGCGTTCGGGGGCTCTGGGCGTCAGAAATGGGTACAGTCTTTTCGAGGGTCCTCGTGTGACCAGTGGGAGGCTACGGTCAGAAGCCTGCCCTAAAATGGGACGAAATGCCCGCCGGTACAGTGCACGAAATAGTCACCGGGGCCGGTGGGCTATAGCCGTTGGTCCGCGGGGATTGGGGAGCGGCATTCGGGGGCTCTGGGCGTCGGAAATGGGTACAGTCTTTTCGAGGGTCCTCCTGTGCCCAGTGGGAGGCTACGGTGAGAAGCCTGCCCTAAAATGGGACGAAATGCTGCCTTGGCGCAGTGCAGAAATAGTCACAGGGGCGGTGGGCTATAGCGTTGTGCCATGAGGTTGGGAGGGTTCGGGGGCTCTGGGAATCAGAAATGGGTACAGTCTTTTCGAGGGTCCTTGTGTGCCCAGTGGGAGGCTACGATCAGAAGCCTGCCATAAAATCTCAAGAAATGCCCAGCGGCGCAGCGCGTGAAATAGTCACCGGGGCCGGTGGGCTATAGCGTTTGCTCCGCGAGGGTTGGGGAGGGGGGTTCGGGGGCTCTGGGCATCAGAAATGGGTACAGTCTTTTCGAGGGTCCTCGTGTGCCCAGTGGGAGGCTACGGTCAGACGCCTGCCATAAAATCTCAAGAAAAGCCCAGCGCAGCACATGGAAATAATCAGCCGAGGCGGTGGGCTATATAGTCCGCTAGGTTTGGGGAGGGGGGTTCGGGGGCTTTTGGCATCGGAAATGGGTAAAGTCTTTTCGAGGGTCCTCGTGTGCCCAGTGGGAGGCTACGGTCAGAACCCTGCCCTAAAATGGCAAGAAATGCCCAGTGGCGTAGCACGTGAAATAGTCATGAGGCCGGTGAGCTATAACCTGGTCATGAGGGGTGGGGGTAGGGGGGGCTCTGGTCATCGGACATGGGTACAGTCTTTTCGAGGGTCCTCGTGTTCCCAGTTGGAGGCTACGGTCAGAAGCGTGCCCTAAAATCGCAAGAAATGCCAAGCGGGAGGCTACGATCAGAGGCCTGTCCTAAAATGGCAAGAAATGCCTAGCGCCCTTGATCATGAAATAATCGCATGAGCCGGTGGGCTATAGCCTTGATCCCGAGGGGTTGGGAAGGGGTTCGGGGCTCTAGGCATTGTTAATAGGTCCAACCTTTTCGAGGGGCCTCATGTGCCCAGTGGGAGGCTACGGTCAGAGGCCTGCCCTAAAATGGCAGGAAATGCCTAGCAGTGCAGCGCGCGAAATACTCTCCGAGGCCGGTGGACTATAGCCTTTGGTCCGCGGGGGTTGGGGAGGGGGGTTCGGGGGCTCTGGGCGTCAGAAATGGGTACAGTCTTTTCGAGGGTCCTCGTGTGACAAGTGGGAGGCTACGGTCAGAAGCCTGCCCTAAAATGGCAAGAGATGCCCAGCATGGCCGCGTGAAATAATCGCCATGAGGCAGTGAGCGATAGCCTTTGGGCCGGGGGGGTTGGGGGGGGGGGTCTGGGGGGCTTTGGGCGTCGGAAATGGGTACAATCTTTTTGAGGGTTCTCGTGTGCCCAGTGGGAGGATCTGGTGAAGCCTCTCTAAAATCATAGAAATGCCCAAGCGCAGCGCGTGGGGAAATAATCGCCGAGGCAGTGGGCTATAGCCTTTGGTCCGCGGGGGTTGGGGAGGGGGGTTCGGGGGCTCTGGGCGTCAGAAATTGGTATTCTATTCGAGGGACCTCGTGTGACCAGTGGGAGGCTACGGTCAGAAGCCTGCCCTAAAATGGCAAGAAATGCCCAGCGGCGCAGCGCGTGAAATAGTCGCCAAGGCCGGTGGGCTATAGCCTTTGGTCCGTGGGGGTTGGGGTGGGGGGTTCGGGGGCTTTGGGTGTCGGAAATGGGTACAGTCTTTTCGAGGGTCCTCTTGTGCCCAGTGGGAGGCTACGGTGAGAAGCCTGCCCTAAAATCGGACGAAATGCCCGCCGGCGCAGTGCACGAAATAGTCACCGGGGCCGGTGGGCTATAGCGTTAGTCCTTGAGGGTTGGGGAGGGGTTGGGGGCTCTGGGCCTCAGAAATGGGTACAGTCTTTTCGAGGGTCCTTGTGTGCCCAGTGGGAGGCTACGGTCAGAAGCCTGCCATAAAATCTCAAGAAATGCCCAGCGGCGCAGCACGTGAAATAGTCGCCGAGGCCGGTGGGCTATAGCCTTTGGTCCGCGGGGGTTGGGGAGGGGCGTTCGGGGGCTCTGGGCGTCGGAAATGGGTACAGTCTTTTCGAGGGACCTCGTGTGACCAGTGGGAGGCTACGGTCAGAAGCCTGCCCTAAAATGGCAAGAAATGCTTAGCCAGGCAGTAGCGTGAAATAATCATGGGCCGGCGGGCTATGTGCTGGTCCGGGGGGGTGGGGGGGGGGGTTTGGGGGGCTTTGGGTGTCGGAAATGGGTACAGTCTTTTCGAGGGTCCTCTTGTGCCCAGTGGGAGGCTACGGTGAGAAGCCTGCCCTAAAATCGGACGAAATGCCCGCCGGCGCAGTGCACGAAATAGTCACCGGGGCCGGTGGGCTATAGCGTTTGGTCCGCGAGGGTTGGGGAGGGGGGTCGGGGGCTCTGGGCATCAGAAATGGGTACAGTCGTTTCGAGGGTCCTATTGTGCCCAGTGGGAGGCTACGGTCAGAACCCTGCCATAAAATCTCAAGAAATGCCAATGGCCGTCGTGAAATAATCATGAGGCAGGTGGGCTATAGCCTTTGGTCCCATGAGGTTGGGGGGGTTAGAGGGCTCTGGGCCTCGAAATGGGTACAGTGACTTGAGGTCCTCATGTACCCAGTGGGAGGCTACAGTCGAGAACCACACTAAAATGGCAAGAAATGCCAGTGGCGTATACGTGAAATAGTCGCCGAGGCCGTGAGCTATGCTGGTCCATGAGGGTTGGGGTGGGGGATCGGGGCTCTGGTCATTGGACATGGGTACAGTGTTCTGAGGGTCTCGTGTTCCCAGTTGGAGGCTACGGTCGAGCGTGCCCTAAAATGCAAGAAATGCCAAGCGGGAGGCTCGATCGAGCCTGCCCTAAATCGAGACGAAATGCCCGCCCGGCGCGGTGCAGAAATAGTCACGGGCGGTGGGCTATAACTCTGGTCCTTGAGGGTTGGGAGGGGGTTGAGGGCTCTGGGCATCGAAATGGGTGAGTCTTTTCGAGGTCCTTGTGTGCCCGGTCGCGAGGCTACAGTCGAAGCCTGCAATAAAATCTCAAGAAATGCCAGTGGCCTTGGCGTGAAATAATCGCCGAGGCAGTGGGCTATAGCCTTTGGTCCCTTGAGGGGTTGGGGGGGGTTCGGGGTTCTGGGCTTCGGAAATGGGTGCAGTGCTGAGGGCCTCTTGCAGTGGGAGGCTCACGGTGAGCTTCTTGTAAAATGACAAGTAATGCCCAGTGGCGTGGCAGCGTGAAATAGTCGCCGAGGCAGGAGACTATAACTGCTTGGTCCATGAGGGTTGGGGTGGGGGATCGGGGCTCTGGTCATGCCGGACATGGAGTGCAGTCTTTTCGAGGGTCTCGTGTGCCCAGTTGGAGGCTCTACGGTCAGAGCGTGCCTAAAATCATGAAATGCCAAGTGGCGTGGCGCGTGAAATAAGCCCTTGAGGCCGTGAACTATAATGCTGGTCATGAGGGGTTGGGGTGGGGGGATCGGGGGCTCTGGTCATCGGACATGGGTACAGTCTTTTCGAGGGTCCTCGTGTGCCCAGTTGGAGGCTACGGTCAGAAGCGTGCCCTAAAATCGCAAGAAATGCCAAGCGGGAGGCTACGGTCAGAGGCCTGTCCTAAAATGGCAAGAAATGCCAGCGGCGCAGCCATGTGAGAAATAATCATGAGGCAGTGGGCTATAGCCTGGTCATGGAGTTGGGAGGGGGGTTCGGGGGCTCTGGGCATTGTTAATAGGTCCAACCTTTTCGAGGGGCCTCATGTGCCCAGTGGGAGGATACGGTCAGAGGCTTGCCCTAAAATGGCAAGAAATGCCTAGCAGTGCAGCGCGCGAAATACTCGCCGAGGCCGGTGGACTATAGCCTTTGGTCCCATGAGGGTTGGGGAGGGGGTTCGAGGCTCACAGGCGTCAGAAATGGGTACAGTCTTTTCGAGGGTCCTCGTGTGACCAGTGGGAGGCTACGGTCAGAAGGCTGCCCTAAAATGGCAAGAAATGCCCAGCAGCGCAGCGCGTGAAATAGTCGCCAAGGCCGGCGGGCTATAGCCTGGGTTGGGGTGGGGGTTCGGGGCTTTTGGCGGTTGTCGTGTGATGGGAGGATCTGATGAAGCCTGCCCTAAAATCGCAAGAAATGCCCAGCGGCGCAGCGCGTGAAATAGTCGCCGAGGCCGGTGGGCTATAGCCTTTGGTCCGCTTGGGTTGGGGAGGGGCGTTCGGGGGCTCTGGGCGTCAGAAATGGGTACAGTCTTTTCGAGGGTCCTCGTGTGACCAGTGGGAGGCTACGGTCAGAAGCCTGCCCTAAAATGGCAAGAAATGCCCAGCGGCGCAGCGCGTGAAATAGTCGCCAAGGCCGGCGGGCTATAGCCTTTGGTCCGTGGGGGTTGGGGTGGGGGGTTCGGGGGCTTTGGGCGTCGGAAATGGGTACAGTCTTTTTGAGGGTTCTCGTGTGCCCAGTGGGAGGATACGGTCAGAAGCCTGCCCTAAAATCGCAAGAAATGCCCAGCGGCGCAGCGCGTGAAATAGTCGCCGAGGCCGGTGGGCTATAGCCTTTGGTCCGCGGGGGTTGGGGAGGGACGTTCTGGGGCTCTGTGCGTCGGAAATGGGTACAGTCTTTTCGAGGGTCCTCGTGTGACCAGTGGGAGGCTACGGTCAGAAGCCTGCCCTAAAATGGGACGAAATGCCCGCCGGCACAATGCACGAATTAGTCACCGGGGCCGGGGGGCTATATGCTGGTCCATGAGGATTAGGGGCGGCGTTCGGGGCTCACAGGCGTCGGAAATGGGTACAGTCTTTTCAAGGGTCCTCCTGTGCCCAGTGGGAGGCTACGGTGAGAAGCCTGCCCTAAAATTTGACGAAATGACCGCCGGCGCAGTGCACGAAATAGTCACTGGGGCCGGTGGGCTATAGCGTTTGCTCCGCGAGGGTTGGGGAGGGGGGTTCGGGGGCTCTGGGCATCAGAAATGGGTACAGTCTTTTCGAGGGTCCTTGTGTGCCCAGTGGGAGGCTACGGTCAGAAGCGTGCGATAAAATCTCAAGAAATGCCCAGCGGCGCAGCGCATGAAATAGTCGCCGAGGCCGGTGGGCTATAGCCCTTGGTCCGCGAAGGTTGGGGAGGGTTGGGGCTTTGGCATGGAAATGGGTAAGAATCTTTTCGAGGTCTCGTGTGCCAAGTGGGCGGCTACGGTCAAGCCTGCCCTAAAATACATGAAATGCCAGTAGCGCAGCGCGTGAAATAATCGCCGAGGCAGTGGGCTATAGCCTTTGGTCATGAGGGGTTGGGGAGGGGCGTTAAGGCTCTGGGCGTGGAAATGGGTACAGTCTTTTCGAGGGTCTCGTGTGACCAGTGGGAGGCTACGGTCAAGCCTGCCCTGAAATGGGACGAAATGCCCGCCCGGCACAGTGCCGCAGAAATAGTCACGGGGCGGTGGGATATAACTGGTCCCATGAGGATTGGGAGGCGGCGTTCGGGGGCTCTGGGCGTGGAAATGGGTACAGTCTTTTGAGGTCCTCATGCCCAGTGGGAGGCTACGGTGAAGCCTGCCCTAAAATGGGACGAAATACTGCCTTGGCGCAGTGCAGAAATAGTCACGGGGCGGTGGGCTATAGCGTTTAGTCTTGAGAGGTTGGGAGGGGTTCGGGGGCTCTGGGCGTCGAGAAATGGGTACTGAGTCTTTTCGAGGTCCTCGTGTGACCAGTGGGAGGCTACAGGTCAGCACCCCTAAAATGGCAAAGAAATGCAACAGCTGCGCAGCAATGAAATAGTCTCCAGAGGCAGGAACTGTGCTAGTCCCGTGGGGGGTTGGGGTGGGGGTTCGGGGCTTTGGGCGTCGGAAATGAGTCTGAGTCTCTTTTGAGGGTTGTCGTGTTGCCCGATTGGGAGGATACAGTGAAGCCTGCCCTAAAATCATGAAGATGCCCATGGTATGGCGATGAAATAATCGCCCGAGGCAGTGGGCTATAGCCTGTGCTGATCCGCTAGGGTTGGGAGGGCGCTCGGGGGCTCAGGCGTCGAGGGGAAATGGAAGTCTGATCTTTTCGAGGGTCCTCGTGTGACAGAGTGGGAGGCTCACGGTCAAACCTGCCACTAAAATGGCAAGAAATGCCCAAGCGGCGCAGCGCGTGAAATAATCATGAGGCCGGCGGGACTATGTGCTGGTCCGGGGGGGTTGGGGTGGGGGTTGGGCGCTTTGGGCGTCGGAAATGGGTACAGTCTTTTGGGGTTCTCGTGTACTTGATAAGGATCTGGTCAGGAAGCCTGCCCTAAAATCGCAAGAAATGCAATGGCCTTGTGCGTGGAAATAATCGCAGTCCAGGTGGGCTATAACCTTTGGTCATGAGGGGTTGGGGAGGGTCGTTCGGAGGGCTCTGGGCGTGATGGGTACAGTCTTTTGAGGTCCTCGTGTGACCAGTGGGAGGCTACGGTCAAGCCTGCCTAAAATGGCAAGAAATGCCCAGTGACGCTTGTGTGAAATAATCGCCGGCAGTGAGCTATATGCCCCAGTCCTTGAGGATTTGGGAGGCGGCGTTCAGGGGCTCACAGGCGTCGGAAATGGGTCTGGGTCTTTTTGAGGGTCCTCCACATGCCCAGTGGGAGGCTACGGTGAGAAGCACATACTAAAATGGAGACGAAAATGCCCGGCGCAGTGCAGAAATAGTCACTGGGCCGGTGGGCTATAGCGTTTGCTCCATGAGGTTGGGAGGGTTGGGAGCTCTGGGCATCGAGTGGTACAGTCTTTTCGAGGTCCTTGTGTGCAGGTGGAGAACTACAGTCAGGCGTCACGATAAAATCTCAAGAAATGCCAATGGCGCAGCGCGTGAAATAGTCGCCAAGGCGGCGGGCTGTGCCAGTCCGTGGGGGTTGGGGTGGGGGCGTTCGGGGCTTTGGGCGTCGGAAATGGGTGCAGTCTTTTGAGGGGTTGTCGTGTGCCCGGTGGGAGGATCTGGTGAAGCCTGCCCTAAAATCGCAAGAGATGCCCAAGCCAGCGTGAAATAATCATGGGGCGGTGGGCTATAGCCTTTGGTCCGCTAGGGTTGGGGAGGGGCGTTCGTCGGCTCTGGGCATCAGAAATGGGTACAGTCTTTTCGAGGGTCCTAGTGTGCCCAGTGGGAGGCTACGGTCAGAAGCCTGCCCTAAAATCTCAAGAAATGCCAAGCCATGGCAGAAATAGTCACCGGGGCGGTGGGCTATATGTGCTGGTCATGAGGGATTTGGGAGCGGCGTTCGGGGGCTCTGGGCGTCGGAAATGGGTACAGTCTTTTCGAGGGTCCTCCTGTGCCCAGTGGGAGGCTACGGTGAGAAGCCTGCCCTAAAATGGGACGAAATGCCCGTCGGCGCAGTGCACGAAATAGTCACCGGGGCCGGTGGGCTATAGCCTTTGGTCCGTGGGGGTTGGGGAGGGGGTTTCGGGGGCTCTGGTCGTCGAAAATGGGTACAGATCTTTTCGAGGGTCCTCGTGTGCCCGGTCGGAGGCTATGGTCAAGCCTGCCTAAAATGGCAAGAAATGCCATGGCCTTGGCAGCGTGAAATAAGTCACTGAGGCAGGTGGGCTATACTGGTCCCTTGGCGGTTGGGGAGGAGGTTTGGGGGGCTCTAGTCGTCGGAAATGGGTACAGTCTTTTGAGGTTCTCGTGTACCAGTGGGAGGCTTGGTGAGAGCCTGCCTAAAATAACAAGAAATGCCAATGCCAGCCTTGCAGCGCGTGGAAGCAGTCGCCGAGGCAGTGGACTATAATAACTGGTCCGAGGGTTGGGAGGGAAGTTAAGGGCTCACAGGCATCGAAAATGGGTACTGTCCTTCGAGGGTCCTCGTGTACCCAGGTGGGAGGCTCTGATTGAGCCTGCCCTAAAATGGTAGAAATACCAGCGGCGCAGCCCGTCGAATAATCGCCCGAGGCAGTGGGCCTATAGCCTTTGGTCATGAGGGTTGGGGAGGGGTTTAGGGGGCTACGGTCGTGAAAATGGGTACAGTCTTTTCGAGGTCCTCGTGTGCCAGTGGGAAGCTTCTGATTGAAGCACGCCTAAAATGGCAACAAATACCCAGCGTAGCGCGTGAAATAGTCAAGGGCGGTGGGCTATATGCTTGGTCCATGAGGGTTGGGGAGGGGGTTGAGGGGGCTCGGGTCATCGAAAGTGGGTACGATCTTTTCGAGGGGTCTCGTGTACCCAGTGGGAGGCTACGGTTAGACGCCTGCCCTAAAATGGCACGAAATGCCAATGACTTGTGCGTGGAGCAGTCATGCCGAGGCGGTGGACTATAGCCTTTGGTCCTTGAGGGGTTGGGAGGGAAGTTCTGGGCTCTGGGCATCAATGGGTCTGAGTCTTTTCGAGGGTCTCGTGTGCCCGGTGGGAGGCTACTGGTCGAAGCCTGCCCTAAAATGTGAGAAATGCCAAGCGGCCATGGCCAGCGTCAAATAGTCATGGGGCAGTGGGCTATAGACTTTGTTCATGAGGTTAGGAAGTTGTTTCGGGGGCTCTGGTCGTCGGAAATGGGTCTAGTCTTTTCGAGGGTCCTCGCGTGCCCAGTGGGAGGCTCCGGACACAAGCCTGCCCTAAAATGGCAAGACATGCCCAGTGGTAGCGTTAAATAGTCATGGGGCGGTGGGCTATAGCCTTTGGTCCGCGGGGGTTGGGGAGGGACGTTCGAGGCCTCTGGTCGTCCCAAATGGGTACAATCTTTTCGAGGGTCCTCGTGTGCCGAGTGGGAGGCTACGATCAGAAGCCTGCCCTAAAATGAGAAGAAATGTCCAAGCATGGCGCGTGAAATAATCGCCGAGGCGGTGGGCTATAGCCTGTGCTGGTCCATGAGGGTTGGGGAGGGGCGTTCGGGGCTCTGCGTGTGGAAATGGAGTGCAGTCTTTTCGAGGGTCCTCAGCGTGCCCAGTGGGAGGCTCTGGTCAGGCCTGCCTAAAATGGCAAGAAATGTAGCCAGCGTGTGAAATAATCGCGAGGCGGTGGGCTATAGCCTTTAGTCCTTGAGGGGTTGGGGATTGGCGTCGGAAATGGAGTACAGTCTTTTCGAGGTCCTCGTATAAGCGCATGGTAGGCTCTGATCAGAGACCTGCCCTAAAATGACAACAAATACCAGTGGCCTTGTGCGTGAAATAGTCACCAAGGCGGTGGGCTATATCACTTTGGTCCTTGGGGGTTGGGAGGGGTTTGGGGGCTCAGTGGGATAGAAATGGGTACAGCCTTTCGAGGGTCCTCGTGTGCCCAGATGGGAGGCTACGTCTAGAAGCACACTAAAATGGCAAGAAATGCCAGCGGCTCAGTAGCGTCAAATAGTCACCCAAGGGCGGAGGGCTATAGCCTTTGGTCCCATGAGGTTGGGGAAAGGGTTGTTTGGGGCTATGGTGGTGAAAATGGGTACAGTGTTTTCGAGGGTCTCGTGTGCCCGATGGGAGGCTACGGTTAGAAGCTGCCCTAAAATGGCAGACATGTAGTGGCGTAAAGCGTGAAAGAGTCGGCGAGGCCGGTGGGCTATAGCCTTTGGTCCTTGAGGGTTGGGAGGGTTGTTAGGGGCTCTGAGTGGTCGAAATGGGTACAGTCTTTTCGAGGTCTCGTGTGCCCAGTGGGAGGCTACGGTCAGAAGCCTGCCTAAAATGACAAAAAATGTCCAGTGGCGCCGCGTGGAAACGATCGCCGAGGCAGTGGGCTATAGCACAGTCCGGGGGTTGGGGAGAGGCGTCGGAAAAGGGTACAGTCTTTTGAGGGTCCTCGTGTGCCCGTGGGAGGCTCTGATCAGAGGCACTGCCTAAAATGACAAGAAATACCAGTGGCGGAGGCGTGAAATAGTCACCGAGGCAGGTGGGCTATAGCCTTTGGTGCAGGGGTTGGGAAGGTGTTTGAGGGCTCAGGCGTCTGAAATGGGTGCAGTCTTTCGAGGGTCCTCGTGTGCCCAGTGGGAGGCTACGGTCGAAGCCTGCCTAAAATGGCAAGATATGCCAGCGGCCAGCGTGAAATAGTCACAGGCCGGTGGGCTATAATGCTGGTCATGAGGGTTGGGAGGAGGTTAGAGGGCTCTGGGCGTCTGAAATGGGTACAGTCTTTTCGAGGGTCCTCGTGTGCCCAGTGGGAGGCTACGGTCAGAAGCCTGCCCTAAAATAGCAAGAAATGCCCAGCGACGCGTCAAATAGTCGCCAAGTCGGTGGGCTATATTTGGTCCATGAGGTTGGGGAGGCGCTCGGGGGCTTTGGGCGTTGGAAATGGGTGCAGTCTTTCTCGAGGGTCTCGTGTGCCAGTGGGAGGCTACGTCGAGCCTGCCCTAAAATAACAGAAATGCTCAGCGGCCAGCGTGGGAACTAATCCTTGAGGCGGTGGGCCTATAGATTTTGGTCCCAGGGGTTGGGAGGGTTTGAGGCTCTGGTCATCTGAAATGGGTAGAGTCTTTTGAGGGTCCTAGTGTGCCCAGTGGGAGGCTACGGTCAGAAGCCTGCCCTAAAATGGCAAGAAATGTCCAGCGGCGCAGCGCGTGAAATAGTCGCCGAGGCCGGTGGGCTATAGCCTTTGGTCCGCGGGGGTTGGGGAGGGGCGTTCGGGGGCTTTGGGCGTCGGAAATGGGTACAGTCTTTTCGAGGGTCCTCGTGTGCCCAGTGGGAAACTACGGTCAGAGGCCCGCCCTAAAATGGCAAAGAATAGCCAGTGGCGCAGCGCGTGAAATAGTCACCGAGTCCGGTGGGCTAGCCTTTGGTCCGCGGGGGTTGGGGAGGCGCTTCGGAAATGGGTACAGTCTTTTCAAGGGTCCTCGTGTGCCCAGTGGGAGGCTACGGTCAGAGGCCTGCCCTAAAATGAGAAGAAATGTCCAGCGGCGCAGCGCGTGAAATAGTCGCCGAGGCCGGTGGGCTATAGCCTTTGGTCCGCGGGGGTTGGGGAGGGGCGTTCGGGGGCTCTGGGTGTCGGAAATGGGTACAGTCTTTTCGAGGGTCCTCGCGTGCCCAGTGGGAGGCTACGGTCAGGGCCTGCCCTAAAATGGCAAGAAATGCCCAGCGGCGCAGCGCGTGAAATAGTCGCCGAGGCCGGTGGGCTATAGCCTTTGGTCCGCGGGGGTTGGGGAGGGGCGTCGGAAATGGGTACAGTCTTTTCGAGGGTCCTCGTATGGCGCATGGGAGGCTACGATCAGAGACCTGCCCTAAAATGACAAGAAATGCCCAGCGGCGCAGCGCGTGAAATAGTCACCGAGGCCGGTGGGCTATAGCCTTTGGTCCGCGGGGGTTGGGGAGGGGGTTTCAGGGGCTCAGTGGGTTGAAATGGGTACAGCCTTTTCGAGGGTCTCGTGTGCAGGTGGGAGGCTACTGATCTAGCTGCCCTAAAATGGCAAGAAATACCAAGCGGCTAGCGTGAAATAGTCAAGGCGGTGGGCTATAACTTTGGTCATGAGGGGTTGGGGAAGGTGTTTCGGCGGCTCGGGTCGTCGGAAATGGGTACAGTGTTTACGAGGGTCCTCGTGTGCCCAGTGGGAGGCTACGGTTAGAAGGCTGCCCTAAAATGGCCAGACATGCCCAGCGGCGTAAAGCGTGAAATAGTCGCCCGAGGCGGTGGGCTATAGCCTGGTCCATGAGGGTTGGGAGGTTGTTGGGGCTCTGGTCATGAATGGGTACAGTCTTTTCGAGGGTCCTCGTGTGCCCGATGGGAGGCTGGTCAGAGGCCTGCCTAAAATGACAAAAAATGTCCAAGCGCACAGTAGCGTGAAACAGTCATGGGGCGTGAGCTATAGCACAGTCCATGAGGGGGTTGGGAGGGCGTCGGAAATGGGTACAGTCTTTTCGAGGGTCTCGTGTACCCGTGGGAGGCTACATCAGAGGCCTGCCTAAAATGACAAGAAATACCAGCGGAGGGCGTGAAATAATCACGAGGCAGGTGGGCTATGGCCTTTAGTGAGGGTTGGGGAAGGTGTTTGAGGCTCAGTGGTGGAAATGGGTACAGTCTTTTCGAGCGTCCTCGTGTACCCCGTGGGAGGCTAGGGTCAGAGGCCTGCCCTAAAATGACAAGAAATACCTAGCGGTAGCGTGGAAATAATCACGAGGCGGTGGGCTATAGCCTTTGGTTCATGAGGGGTTGGGGAGGGGTTTGGGGCTCACGGTGCGTGGAAATGGGTACAGTTTTTTCGAGGGGCCTCGTGTGCCCAGTGGGAGGCTACGGTCAGAGCCTGCCCTAAAATGGCAAGATATGCCAAGCGGCGCAGCGCGTGAAATAATCACCAGGGCGATTGGGCTATAACTTTAGTCAGCGGGGTTGGGGAGGGAGGTTACAGGGCTGCAGGCGTCTGAAATGGGTACAGTCTTTTCGAGGGTCCTCGTGTGCCCAGTGGGAGGCTACGGTCAGAAGCCTGCCCTAAATTGGCAAGAAATGCCAAGCGGCGCAGCGCGTCAAATAGTCGCCGAGGTCGGTGGGCTATAGCCTTTGGTCCGCGGGGGTTGGGGAGGGGCGCTCGGGGGCTTTGGGCGTCGGAAATGGGTACAGTCTTTTCGAGGGTCCTCGTGTACCCAGTGGGAGGCTACGTCAGAGGCCTGCCCTAAAATAGCAAGAAATGCTCAGCGGCGCAGCGTGGGAACTAGTCACTGAGGCCGGTGGCCTATAGACTTTGGTCCAGAGGGTTGGGAGGGGTTGGGGGGGCTCTGGTCATCGGAAATGGGTACAGTCTTCTGAGGGTCTCGTGTGCAGTGGGAGGCTACGGTCAAGCCTGCCCTAAAATAGCAAGAAATGTCTAGGCGCAGCGCGTGAAATAGCATCAGAGGCCGGTGGGCTATGTGCTTTGGTCATGAGGGTTGGGAGGCGTTGGGGCTTTGGGCGTCGGAAATGGGTACAGTCTTTTGAGGGTCCTCGTCTGCCCAGTGGGAGGCTCGTCAGAGCCTGCCCTAAAATGGCATGAAATGTCCAGCAGCAGCGCGTGAAATAGATACCGAGGCAGGTGGGCTATATGCTGGTTGTGAGGGGTTGGGAGGGGTTTGGGGGCTCTGGTCGTCGGATATGGGTACAGTTTTTGAGGGGCCTCGTGTGCCCGGTGGGAGGCTACGGTCAGAGCCCGCCCTAAAATGAGAATACCCAGTGGGCGCGTGGAAATAGTCACCGAGGCGGTGGGCTGTGCCTTTGGTCCCTTGAGGGGTTGGGAGGCGCTTGAAATGGGTACAGTCTTTTCAAGGGTCCTCGTGTGCCCAGTGGGAGGCTACGGTCAGGGCACTGCCCTAAAATGAGAAGAAATGTCAGTAGCGCGTGAAATAATCGCCGAGGCAGTGGGCTATAACCTTTGGTCATGAGGGGTTGGGGAGGGCGTTGGGGGCTCTGGGTGTCGGAAATGGGTACAGTCTTTTCGAGGTCCTCGCGTGCCAGTGGGAGGCTCTCTGATCAGGCCTGCCTAAAATGGCAAGAAATGCCAGCGGTGTAGCGTGAAATAGTCACAGGCGGTGGGCTATAGCCTTTGGTCCGCGGGGGTTGGGGAAGGGCGTCAGAAATGGGTACAGTCTTTTCGAGGGTCCTCGTGTGGCGCATGGAGGCTCTGATCAGAGACCTGCCCTAAAATGACAAGAAATGCCAGCGGCTCAGCGCGTGAAATAATCACCAGGGCGGTGGGCTATCACTGGTCCTTGAGGTTGGGGAGGGGTTTGAGGGCTCTGGTGGGTTAGAAATGGGTACAGCCTTCGAGGGTCCTCGTGTGCCCAGATGGGAGGCTCTGATCCTGAGCTGCCTAAAATGGCAAGAAATGCCAGCGTAGCGTCAAATAGTCACTTGAGGCGGTGGGCCTTTGGTCATGAGGGTTGGGAAAGGTGTTTGGGGCTATGGTCGTGAAATGGGTACAGTGTTTTCGAGGGTCTCGTGTGATGGGAGGCTACGGTTGAAGGCTGCCCTAAAATGGCCAGACATGCATGGCGTAAAGCGTGAAATAGTCGCCGAGGCGGTGGGCTATAAGCCTTTGGTCATGAGGGTTGGGGAGGGTTGTTGGGGCTCACAGTGCGTCGAAAATGGGTACAGTCTTTTCGAGGGTCCTCGTGTGTGATGGGAGGCTCACGGTCAGAAGCCTGCCTAAAATGGCAAAAAATGTCCAGCGCGTGGCGTGGAAACAATCGCCGAGGCGGTGGGCTACTAGTTCGCGGGGGTTGGGGAGGGGGTTTCGGGGGCTCTGGTCGTCGGAAATGGGTACAGTCTTTTCGAGGGTCCTCGTGTGCCCAGTGGGAGGCTACGGTCAGAGGCCTGCCCTAAAATGCCTAGAAATACCCAGCGGCGCAGCGCGTGAAATAGTCACCGAGGCCGGTGGGCTATAGCCTTTGGTCCCTTGAGGGGGTTGGGGGCCCGTCGAAATGGGTACAGTCTTTTCGAGGTCTCGTGTGCCCAGTGGGAGGCTCGGTCAGAAGCCTGCCTAAAATGGGAAAGACATACCCAGCAGGCGCCGTGGGGAAATAATGTGAGGCGGTGGGCTATAGCCTTTGGTCCCATGAGGGTTGGGAGGGGCGTTCGGGGCTCTGGGCGTCGAAATGGAGTACAGTCTTTGAGGGTCCTCGTGTGCCCGTGGGAGGCTGATCAGTGAGGCACTGCCTAAAATGGCAAGAAATGCCATAGCGCAGCAGTGAAATAGTCACAGGCGGTGGGCTATAGCCTTTGGTCCTTGAGGGGTTGGCGAGGCGTCGGACATGGGTACAGTCTTTTCGAGGGTCCTCGCGTGCCCCGTGGGAGGCTACGGTCAGGGCCTGCCCAAAAATGCCAAGAAATGCCAGCGCAACAGGAAATAGTCACCGAGGCCGGTGGGCTATGAACTTTGGTCATGAGGGATTGGGAGGCGGTTTCAGGGGCTCAGTCGCCGGAAATGGGTACAGTCTTTTCGAGGGTCCTCGTGTGCCCAGTGGGAGGCTACGGTCAGAGGCCTGGCCTAAAATGGCAAAGAATACCTAGCGGCGCAGCGCGTGAAATAGTCACCGACGCCGGTGGGCTATAGCCTTTGGTCCGCGGGGATTGGGGAGGCGCGTCGGAAATGGGTACAGTCTTTTCGAGGGTCCTCGTGTGCCGAGTGGGAGGCTACGGTCAGAATCCTGCCCTAAAATGGGAAGAGATGCCTATGGCAGTAGCGTGAAATAATCGCCGGCAGTGAGCTATAATGCTAGTCCCTTGAGGGTTGGGGGGGGGGGGTGGGGGGGCTCTGGTCATCGAAAATGGGTACAGTCTGTTCGAGGGTCCTCGTGTGTCCAGTGGGAGGCTACGGTCAGAAGGCTGCCCAAAAATGGCAAGAAATGCCCAGCGGCGCAGCGCGTGAAATAGTCGCCGAGGCCGGTGGGCTATAGCCTTTGGTCCGTGGGGTTGGGGAGGGTTTGGGGCTCTGACAGTGCGTCGGAAATGGGTACAGTTTTTCGAGGGGCCTCGTGTGAGTGGGAGGCTACTGATCAGGCCTGGCCTAAAATGGCAAAGAATACCCATGGCGCAGCGTGAAATAGTCATGAGGCGGTGGGCTATAGCCTTTGGTCCGGGGGTTGGGAGGGGTTCGGGGCTCAATCATCGGAAATGGGTACAGTCTTTTGACCCGGTCCTCGTGTGCCCAGTGGGAGGCTACGGTGAGAGGCTTGCCCTGAAATGGCAAGAAATGCCCTCTGGCTGTGGCACGTGAAATAGTCACCGAGCCCCGTGGGCTATAGCCTTTGGTCCGCGGGGGTTGGGGAGGGGGTTCGGGGGCTCTGGTCATCGAAAATGGGTCAAGTCTTTTCGAGTGTCCTCGTGTGCCCAGTGGGAGGCTACGGTCAGAAGCTTGCCCTAAAATGGCACGAAATGCCCAGTGGCGCAGTGCGTGAAATAGTCACCGAGGCCGGTGGGCTAGAGCCTTTCTTCCGCGGTGGTTGGGGAGGGGGGTTCGGGGGCTCTGGGCATCGGAAATGGGTACAGTCTTTTCGAGGGTGCTCGTGTGCCCAGTGGGAGGCTACGGTCAGAAGCCTGCCCTAAAATGGCAAGAAATGCCCAGCCATGGCGTGAAATAATCATGAGGCCGGTCGGGCTATATGCTTTGTCCATGAGGGGTTGGGAGGGGTTCGGGGCTCTGGTCGTCAATCGGTACAGTCTTTCGAGGGTCCTCGTGTGTGCCCAGTGGGAGGCCTCTGATCAAGCCTGCCCTAAAATGGCAAGAAATACCAGCAATGAGCAGCGTGAAATAATCATGAGGCAGTCGGCTATAACCTTTGGTCCATGCGGGGGTTGGGAGGGCGTTCGGGGCTCTGGGCGTCGAAATGGGTACAGTCTTTTCGAGGGTGCTCGTGTGACCAGTGGGAGGCTACGGTCAGAAGCCTGCCCTAAAATGTTAGGAAATGCCCAGTGGCGCCGTAGCGTGAAATAATCGCCCAGGAGCCGGTGGGCTATGCCCCAGTCCGTGGGGGTTGGGGTGGGGTTACAGGGCTTTGGGCGTCGGAAATGGGTACAGTCTTTTGAGGGGTTCTCGTGTGCCCGGTGGGAGGATCTGATGAAGCCTGCCCTAAAATCGCAAGAAATGCCCAGCGGCGCAGCGCGTGAAATAGTCGCCGAGGCCGGTGGGCTATAGCCTTTGGTCCGCGGGGGTTGCGGAGGGGCGTTCGGGGGCTCTGGGCGTCAGAAATGGGTATAGTCTTTTCGAGGGTCCTCGTGTGACCAGTGGGAGGCTACGGTCAGAAGCCTGCCCTAAAATGGCAAGAAATGCCAATGGCCAGCGTGAAATAATCGCATGAGGCAGGCGGGCTATATTGGTCCGGGGGGGTTGGGGTGGTGTGTTGGGGGGCTTTGGGTGTCGGAAATGGGTCCAGTCTTTTTGAGGGTTCTCGTGTGCCCAGTGGGAGGATACGGTCAGAAGCCTGCCCTAAAATCGCAACAAATGCCCAGCGGCGCAGCGCGTGAAATAGTCGCCGAGGCCGGTGGGCTGTTCCGTATTGTCAGCGGGGGTTGTGGAGGGGCTTTCGGGGTCTCTGGGCGTCGGAAATGGGTACAGTCTTTTCGAGGGTCCTCGTGTGACCAGTGGGAGGCTACGGTCAAGCCTGCCCTAAAATGGGACGAAATGCCCGCCGGCACAGTACAGAAATATGCCACGGGGCGGTGGGCTATAGGCTTTGTCCTTGAGGATTGGGGGCGGCGTTCGGGGCTCAGGCGTCGGAAATGGGTCTGATCTTTTCGAGGGTCCTCTTGTGCCCAGTGGCAGGCTACGGTGAGAAGCCTGCCCTAAAATCGGACGAAATGCCCGCCGGCGGAGTGCACGAAATAGTCACCGGGGCCGGTGGGCTAAAGCCTTTGGTCCGCGAGGGTTGGGGAGGGGGGTTCGGGGGCTCTGGGCATCAGAAATGGGTACAGTCTTTTCGAGGGTCCTTGTGTCCCCAGTGGGAGGCTACGGTCAGAAGCCTGCCATAAAATCTCAAGAAATGCCCAGCGGCGCAGCGCATGAAATAGTCGTCGAGGCCGGTGGGCTATAGCCCTTGGTCCGCGGGGGTTGGGGAGGGGGGTTCGGGGGCTCTTGGCATCGGAAATGGGTAAAGTCTTTTCGAGGGTCCTCGTGTGCCCAGTGAGAGGCTACGGTCAGAAGCCTGCCGTAAAATGACAAGTAATGCCCAGTGGCGTAGCGCGTGGGAAATAATCATGAGGCGGGAACTATAACTGGTCCATGAGGTTGGGGGGGGGGGCGGGGGGGCTCTGGTCATCGGACATGGGTACAGTCTTTTCGAGGGTCCTCGTGTGCCCAGTTGGAGGCTACGGTCAGAAGCGTGCCCTAAAGTCGCAAGAAATGCCAAGTGGCGTAGCGCGTGAAATAGCCCATGGGGGCTGAGCTATAACTAGTCCATGAGGGTTGGGGTGGGGGGATCGGGGGCTCTGGTCATCGGACATGGGTACAGTCTTTTCGAGGGTCCTCGTGTGCCCAGTTGGAGGCTACGGTCAGAATCGTGCCCTAAAATCGTAAGAAATGCCAAGCGGGAGGCTACGGTCAGAGGCCTGTCCTAAAATGGCAAGAAATGCCAGCCAGCCTTGGCCTTGAAATAATCATGAAGGCCGGTGGGTTATAGCCTTTGGTCCCGGGGGGTTGGGGAGGGTTCGGGGCTCACAGGCATTGTTAATAGGTCCAGCACCTTTGAGGGCCCCATGTGCCCAGTGGGAGGCTACGTTCAGAGGCCTGCCCTTAAATGGCAAGCAATGCCTAGCAGTGCAGTGCGCGAAATACTCGCCGAGGCAGTGGACTATAGCCTTTAGTCCATGAGGTTGGGGAGGCGGGGTTGAGCTCTGGGCGTCAGAAATGGGTACAGTCTTTTCGAGGGTCCTCGTGTGACCAGTGGGAGGCTACGGTCAGAAGCCTGCCATAAAATCTCAAGAAATGCCAATGGCAGGCACATGAAATAATCGGGGGCGGTGGGCTATAGCCCTAGTCCATGCGGGGGTTGGGGAGGGGGGTTCGGGGGCTCTTGGCATCGGAAATGGGTAAAGTTTTTTCGAGGGTCCTCGTGTGCCCAGTGAGAGGCTACGGTCAGAAGCCTGCCGTAAAATGACAAGTAATGCCCAGTGGCGTAGCGCGTGAAATAAGTCATGAGGCCGGTGCTATAACCTTTAGTCCCAGAGGGTTGGGGTGGGGGGATCGGGGGCTCTGGTCATCGGACATGGGTACAGTCTTTTCGAGGGTCCTCGTGTGCCCAGTTGGAGGCTACGGTCAGAATCGTACCCTAAAATCGCAAGAAATGCCAAGCGGGAGGCTACGGTCAGAGGCCTGTCCTAAAATGGCAAGAAATGCCAGCCAGGCCTTGTGAAATAATCATGAGCCGGTGGGCTTTGGCCTTGGGGCCGCCGGGGTGGGGGGGGGGGGTGGGGGGGCTCTGGGCATTGTTAATAGGTCCAACCTTTTCGAGGGGCCTCATGTGCCCAGTGGGAGGCTACGGTCAGAGGCCTGCCCTAAAATGGCAAGAAATGCCTCGCGGTCACAGTCTGTGAAATACTCCCAGGCGGTGGACTATAGCCTTTGGTCCATGAGGTTGGAGGCAGGGGTTGAGCTCACAGGCGTCAGAAATGGGTGATCTTTCGAGGATCCTCGTGTGACCAGTGGGAGGCTCGGTCAAGCCTGCCCTAAAATAAAAGAAATGCCTTGACGCAAGCGTGGAAATAATCGCCAAGGCAGGCGGGCTATAATATGGGGGTTGGGGTGGGGGTTCGAGGATTTGGGCGTCGGAAATGGGTACAGTCTTTTGGGGTTCTCGTGTGCCCAGTGGGAGGATCTGATGAAAGCCTGCCACAAATCATAAAAATACCAGTGGCGCAGCGTGAAATAATCGCCGAGGCGGTGGGCTATAGCCTTTGGTCCGCTAGGGTTGGGAGGCGTTCGGGGCTCTGGGCGTCGAAATGAGTGCAGTCTTTTCGAGGTCCTCGTGTGACGGTGGGAGGCTAGGGTCAAGCCTGCCCAAATGGGACGAAAATGCTGCCTTGGCGCAGTGCAGAAATAAGTCACCGGGGCGGTGGGCTATAGCGTTTGGTCCTTGAGGAGTTGGGAGGGTTCGGGGCTCTGGGCATGAAATGGAGTGAGTCTTTTCGAGGTCCTTGTGTGCCCGGTGGGAGGCTACAGTCGAAGCCTGCCATAAAATCTCAAGAAATGCCAGTGGCGCAGGCCTGAAATAGTCACGGGGCGGTGGGCTATGTGCTGGTCCTTGAGGGATTGGGGGGCGGCGTTCAGGGGCTCAGGCGTCGGAAATGGGTACAGTCTTTTGAGGTCCTCACATGCCAAGTGGGAGGCTACGGTGAGACGCCTGCGCTAAAATGGGACGATATGCCATGGCGCGGTGCAGAAATAGTCACGGGGCGGTGGGCTATAACTGGTCCCTTGAGGGTTGGGAGGGGTTTGGGGCTTTGGCATGGGAAATGGGTAAAGTCTTTTCGAGGGTCCTCGTGTGCCCAGTGGGAGGCTCAGGTCAGAACCACCCTAAAATGGCAAGAAATGCCAGTGGCGTATACGTGAAATAGTCATAGCTGCAGACTATAGCCTTTGGTCCATGAGGGGTTGGGGTGGGGGATCGGGGCTCTGGTCATGGACATGGGTACAGTCTTTTCGAGGTCTCGTGTTCCCAGGTTGGAGGCTACTGATCAGGCGTGCCCTAAAATGCAAGAAATGCCAAGCGGGAGGCTCTGATCGAGGCACTGTCTAAAATGGCAAGAAATGCCTAGCGGTGCAGCTGATGAAATACTACATGAGGCGGTGGACTATAGCCTTTAGTGCAGGGGTTGGCGAGGGGTTCGAGGGCACTGGGCATCAGAAATGGGTCAGATCTTTGAGGGTCCTCGTGTGACCCGGTGGGAGGCTCTGATTCAGGCTTGCCGAAAATGGCAAGGGATGCCATGGCGCAGCGCGTGGAAATAGTCTGAGGCCGTGAGCTATAGTGCTGGTCCGTGGGGTTGGGGTGGAGGGTTCGGGGGCTTTGGGCGTCGAAAATGGGTACAGTCTTTTTGAGGGTTCTCGTGTGCCCGATTGGGAGGATCTGATGAAGCCTGCCTAAAATTGCAAGAAATGCCCAGAATCTCAGCGCGTGAAATAGTCATTAGGCCGGTGTGCTATAGCCTTTGGTCCGCTTGGGTTGGGAGGGGGGTTCGGGGGCTCTGGGCTCCGAAATGGGTCTGAGTCTTTTCGAGGGTCCTCGTGTGACGGTGGGAGGCTACGGTCGAAGCCTGCCCTAAAATGAAAAGAAATGCCAGCGGCATGCGTGAAATAATCGCCAAGGCGGCGGGGTATAGCCTTGGGTCCGTGGGGGTTGGGGTTTGGGGTTCGGGGCTTTGGGCGTCGGAAATGGGTACTGATCTTTTGAGGGTTCTCGTGTGCCCGGTGGGAGGATCTGTCAGAAGCCTGCCCTAAAATCATGAAATGCCAGTGGCGCAGCGCGTGAAATAGTCACAGGGCGGTGGGCTATAGCCTTTGGTCCATGAGGGGGTTGGGAGGGTCGTTCGGGGCTCAGGCGTCGGAAATGGAGTCTGATCTTTTGGAGGTCCTCGTGTGACCAGTGGGAGGCTACGGTCAGAAGCCTGCCCTAAAATGGGACGAAATGCCCGCCGGCACAATGCACGAAATAGTCACCGGGGCCGGTGGGCTATATGCTGGTCATGAGGATTGGGAGAGGCGGCGTTCAGGGGCTCTGGGCGTCGAGAAATGGGTCCGATCTTTTCGAGGGTCCTCCTGTGCCCAGTGGGAGGCTACGGTGAGAAGCCTGCCCTAAAATGGGACGATATGCGCGGCGCAGTGCACGAAATAGTCACCGGGGCCGGTGGGCTATAGCGTTGCTCAGCGAGGTTGGGGAGGGTTGAGGGGCTCTGGGCATGAAATGGGTGAGTCTTTTCGAGGTCTGGTGTGCCCGGTGGGAGGCTACAGTCAGGCGTGCCATAAAATCTCAAGAAATGCCAATGGCGCAGCGCATGAAATAATCGCCGAGGCGGTGGGCTATAGCCCTGGTCAGTCCTTGAGGGTTGGGGAGGGTTCGGGGCTTTGGCATGAAATGGGTAAGAAGTCTTTTCGAGGGTCCTCGTGTGCCCAGTGGGAGGCTACGGTCAGAAGCCTGCCCTAAAATCGTAAGAAATGCCAATGGCCCAGCGCGCGTGAAATAATCGCCCGAGGCGGTGGGCTATAACCTTTGGTCAGCGGGGTTGGGAGGGGCGTTCGGGGCTCTGGCGTCGGAAATGGGTACAGTCTTTTCGAGGTCCTCGTGTGACCAGTGGGAGGCTACGGTCAAGCCTGCCCTAAAATGGGACGAAATGCCCCTTGACACAGTGCAGAAATAGTCACGGGGCGGTGGGCTATGCTACTGGTCATGAGGATTGGGGGAGGCGTTGAGGGGCTCTGGGCGTCGGGAAATGGAGTGCAGTCTTTTCGAGGTCCTCTGTGCTTGATGGGAGGCTACGGTCAGAAGCCTGCCCTAAAATGGGACGAAATGCCCGTCGGCGCAGAGCACAAAATAGTCACCGTGGCCGGTGGGCTATAGCCTTTGGTCCGCGGGGGTTGGGGAGGGGGTTTCGGGGGCTCTGGTCGTCGAAAATGGGTACAGTCTTTTCGAGGGTCCTCGTGTGCCCAGTGGGAGGCTACGGTCAAGCACTGCCTAAAATGGCAAAAAAATGCCATGAGCGTGAAATAATCAAGGGCGGTGGGCCATAGCTGGTCCCATGGCGGTTGGGGGAGGGTTTAGGGGTTCTAGTCGTGGAAATGGGTACAGTCTTTTCGAGGTTCTCGTGTACCAGTGGGAGGCTCTGTGAGAGGACTGCCCTAAAATAGCAAAAGAAATGCCCATGGCCATGCGTGAAGCAGTCGCCGAGGCGGTGGACTATATGCCCCATGGTCAGCGGGGTTGGGGAGGAAGGTGCAGGACTACGAGCATCGAAAATGGGTACAGTCTTTTCGAGGGTCCTCGTGTGCCCAGTGGGAAGCTACGGTAAGAAGCCTGCCCTAAAATTGCAACAAATGCCCAGCGCATGCGCGTGGAAATAGTCACGAGGCGGTGGGCTATAACCAGTCCCGCGTGGGTTGGGGAGGGGGTTTAGGGGGCTCTGGTCATCGGAAATGGGTACAGTCTTTTCGAGGGTACTCGTGTTCCCAGTGGGAGGCTACGGTTAGAGGCCTGCCCTAAAATGGCAAGAAATGCCCAATGGCAGGGCGTGAAAGCAGTCATCGAGGCCGGTGGGCTATAGCCTTTGGTCCGCGGGAGTTGGGGAATGAAGTTCTGGGGCTCTGGGCATCGGAAATGGGTACAGTCGTTTCGAGGGTCCTCGTGTGCCCAGTGGGAGGCTACGGTCAGAAGCCTGCCCTAAAATGGCAAGAAATGCCAAGCGGCGCAGCGCGTCAAATAGTCTCCGAGGCCGGTGGGCTATAGCCTTTGTTCCGCGGGGGTTGGGGAAGTTGTTTCGGGGGCTCTGGTCGTCGGAAATGGGTACAGTCTTTTCGAGGGTCCTCGTGTGCCCAGTGGGAGGCTACGGTCAAAAGCCTGCCCTAAAATGGCAAGAAATGTCGAGCGCGTAGCGCGTGAAATAGTCACCGATGCCGGTGGGCTATAGCCTTTGGTCCGCGGGGGTTGGGGAGGGGGTTTAGGGGGCTCTGGTCGTCGGAAATGGGTACAGTCTTTTTGAGGGTCCTCGTGCGCCTAGTGGGAGGCTACGGTCAGAGGCCTGCCCTAAAATAGCAAGAAATGCCAATGGCGCCAGCGTGAAGCAGTCGCCCGGGGCAGTGGGCTATATGCTGGTCCCAGCGGGGTTGGGGGGGGGTTTCGGGGGCTCTGGTCGTCGGAAATGGGTACAGCCTTTTCGAGGGTTCTCGTGTACCCAGTGGGAGGCTCTGATTAGAGGCCTGCCCTAAAATGTAAGAAATGCCAAGCGGTAGCAGCGTCAAATAGTCATGGGGCCGGTGGGCTATAGCCTGGTCTGCGGGGTTGGGAGGGTTTAGGGGCTCAGTGTCGTCGAAAATGGGTACAGTCTTGTCGAGGGTCCTCATGTGCCAGTGGGAGGCGACTGTAATAAGCCTGCCCTAAAATAACAACAAATGTGCCATGGCGCAGCTCGTGAAATAGTCAGCAGGCGGTGGGCTATAGCCTTCTGATCATGAGGGGTTGGGGAGGGGTTTAGGGGGCTCAGTGGTCGGAAATGGGTAAAGTCTTTTCGAGGGTTCGTGTACCCAGTGGGAGGCTCAGTTAGGCGCCTGCCCTAAAATGGCAAGCAAATGCCAGCGTAAGGCGATAAAGCAGTCATGAGGCGGTGGACTATAGCCTTTGGTCATGCGGGGGTTGGGAGGAAGTTCTGAGACTCACAGGCATCGAAAATGGGTGCAGTCTTTTCGAGGTCCTCGTGTGCCCGATTGGGAGGCCTCTGGTCAGAAGCCTGCCCTAAAATGTGCAAGAAATGCCAAGCGGCATGGCGTCAAATAATCCATGGGGCCGGTGGGCTATAGCCTTTGTCCATGAGGGGTTCACGGAGAGTTGTTTGAGGGTTTAGGGGGCTCTGAGTCGTCGGGAAATGGGTACAGCCAACACGAGGGTTCTCGTGTACCAGTGGGAGGCTACAGTTAGAGGCCTGCCCTAAAATCGCAAGAAATGCCAGCCTGTGAGACAGTGAGGAAATAGTCGCCCTTGAGGCGGTGGGCTATAGCCTTTGGTCCGCGGGGGTTGGGGAGGGGGTTTAGGGGGCTCTGGGCGTCGGAAATGGGTACAGTCTTTTCGAGGGTCCTCGTGTGCCCAGTGGGAGGCTAAGGTCAGAAGCCTGCCCAAAAATGGCAAGAAATGCCAAGCGGTATGGCAGCGTCGAATAATCGCCGAGGCGGTGGGCTATAGCCTTTGAGTCTGGGGTTGGGGGAGGGGTTTAGGGGCTCAGTGCGTGAAAATGGGTACAATCTTTTCGAGGGTCCTCGTGTGCCAGTGGGAGGCTCTGGTTAGAACCCTGCCCTAAAATGTCAACAAATGCCAGTGGCAGCGCGTGGAAATAATCCTAGGGCGGTGGGCTATAGCCTAGTCCCATGAGGGTTGGGGAGGGTTTAGGGGCTCACAGTGCGTCAGGAAATGGGTACAGTCTTTTCGAGGGTTCTCGTGTACCCCTGGGAGGCTCTGAGTTAGAGGCCTGCCAAAATGGCAAAAGAAATGCCAGCCAGTGCGTGAAAGCAGTCGCCAGGCTGGTGGGCTATAGCCTTTGGTCATGAGGTTGGGAGGAAGTTCTGGGGCTACAGTCGTGGGAAATGGGTACAGTCTTTTCGAGGGTTCTCGTGTACAGTGGGAGGCTCTGAGTTAGAGCCTGCCACTAAAATAAGAAATGCCAAATGTGTGACATGAGAGAAATAGTGGGGCGGTGGGCTATATAGCTTTTGGTCCCAGGGGTGGGAGGGGTTTCGGGGAGCTCTGGTCATGGAAATGGGTCAGTCTTTTCGAGGTCCTCGTGTGCCCAGGTGGGAGGCGGCAGTCACAGCCTGCCCAAAATGGCAAGAAATGCCAAGCCAGCAAGCGTCGAATAATCGCCAAGGCGGTGGGCTATAGCCTTTGGTCCGCGGGGGTTGGGAAGGGGGGTTCGGGGCTCTGGTCGTCGGAAATGGGTACAGTCTTTTGAGGTCCTCGTGCCCAGTGGAGGCTACTGGTCAAGCCTGCCCAAAATAACAAAAAATGCCAAGCGGCGCGGCAGCGTCAAATAAGTCAGCAAGGCAGTGGGCTATAATAGCCTGGTCTGCGGGGTTGGGGGAGGGGTTTAGGGGCTCTGGTGCGTGAAAATGGGTACAATCTTTTCGAGGGTCCTCGTGTGATGGGAGGCTCTGATTAGAACCCTGCACTAAAATGGCAACAATGCCTGGTAGCGTGAAATAGTCACTTGAGGCCGGTGGGCTATAAGCCTTTAGTCAGCGGGGTTGGGGGAGGGGTTTAGGGGCTCTGGTGCGTCGGAAATGGAATGGGTACAGTCTTTTCGGGGTTCTCGTGTACCAGTGGGAGGCTCTGATTAGAGGCCTGCCCAAAATGGCAAGAAATGCCAGCCTTGGCGCGTGAAGCAGTCGCCAAAATTTGGTGGGCTATAAGCTGGTCCTTGAGGGGTTGGGAGGAAGTTGCAGGGCTCACAGTGGGTCGGAAATGGGTACAGTCTTTTCGAGGGTTCTCGTGTACCAGTGGGAGGCTGATTAGAGCCTGCCCTAAAATGGCAAGAAAATGCCAGTGGCCTGAAGTAGCAGCCTTGAGAAATAGTCATGAGGCAGTGGGCTATAGCTTTTGGTCCCAGGGGTGGGGAGGGTTTCGGGGGCTCTGGTCATCGGAAATGGGTGCAGTCTTTTCGAGGGTCCTCGAGTGCCCAGTGGGAGGCGGCAGTCTGAAGCCTGCCCAAAATAATAAGAAATGTAAGCGCGGCGCGTCAAATAATCATGAGGCGGTGGGCTATCGCCTTTGGTCCCATGAGGGGTTGGGAGGGTTTAGGGGGCTACAGTGGTCGTGAAAATGGAGTCTGCAGTCTTTTCGGTCCTCGTGTGCCAGTGGGAGGCTACGGTTAGAAGCCTGCCTAAATTAACAACAAATGTGGCGGCAGGCGTGAAATAGTCATGAGGCGGTGGGCTACTGTGCTTTGTCCAGCGGGGGTTGGGGAGGGGTTTGAGGGGAGCTCACAGTGCGTCGGAAATGGGTACAGTCTTTTGAGGGTTCTCGTGTACCCAGTGGGAGGCTACGGTTGGAGCCTGCCCTGAAAATGGCAGAAATGCCTAGCAGGGCAAGTGAAAATAGTCCCGAGGCCGGTGGGCTGTGCTGGTCTGCGGGGGTTGGGGAGGGGTTTAGGGGGCTCTGGTCGTGAAATGGGTCAGTCTTTTCGAGGGTTCTTGTATTCAGTGGGAGAGCTACGGTTGAGGCACTGCCCTAAAATGGCAAGAAATGCCATGGCCTGTGGAAATAAAGCAGTCATGCGAGGCGGTGGGCTATAATGCTAGTCCAGCGAGGTTGGGGAGGGTTTGAGGGCTACAGTCGTCGGAAATGGGTGATCTTTCAAGGGTCCTCGTGTGCCCGGTGGGAGTCTCTGATTCAAGCCTGCCCTAAAATGGCAAGAAATGCCAGCGGTAGCGCGTCAAATAGTCGCCTTGGGGCGGTGGGCTATAACACTTTGGTCCGGGGGGGTTGGGGAGGGGCGTTCGGGGGCTCTGGTCGTCGAAATGGAGTACAGTCTTTCGAGGGTCCTCGTGTGCCCGGTGGGAGGCTACGGTCAAGCCTGCCTAAAATGGCAAGAAATGTCGGCGGCGTGGCGTGAAATACTCATAGGTCCGGTGGGCTATAGCCTTGGTCCCATGAGGTATGGGGAGGGGTTTAGGGGCTCACAGTGCGTCGGAAATGGGTACAGTCTTTTGAGGGGTTCTCGTGTACCCAGTGGGAGGCTACTGAGTTGAAAGCCTGCCCTAAAATAACAAGAAATGTATTGTGGCGAGCGCATGAGAAATAATCAGGGCAGTGGGCTATAGCTTTTAGTCCTGAGGGGTGGGGAGGGGTTTGAGGCTCTGGTCATGGAAATGGGTACATTCTTTTGAGGGTCCTCGTGTGCCCGGTGGGAGGCTGACAGTCAGCCTGCCCAAAATGGCAAAAAGAAATGCCAGCGGTAGCGCGTCGAATAATCGCCCGAGGCGGTGGGCTATATGCCTTTGGTCCTTGAGGTTGGGAGGGGTTTAGGGGCTCACAGTGCGTCGAAAATGGGTACAGTCTTTTCGAGGGGTCCTCGTGTGCCAGTGGGAGGCTACAGTTGAAGCACGCCTAAATTGGCAACAAATGCCAGTGGCCTGTGCGTGAAATAGTCCACAGGGCCGGTGGGCTATAGCCTTTGTCATGAGGGTTGGGGAGGGGTTTGAGGGGCTACAGTGCGTCCGAAATGGGTACAGTCTTTTCGAGGTTCGTGTACCCAATTGGGAGTCTGATTGGAGGCCTGCCTAAAATGGCAAGAAATGTAGCGCAGCCTTGATGAAGCAGTCATGAGGCTGGTGGGCTATAACCTTTGGTCCCATGAGGGGTTGGGGAGGAAGTTACAGGGCTCACAGGCGTGAAATGGGTGCAGTCTTTTCGAGGGTCCTCGTGCTTGATGGGAGGCTAAGGTCAGAAGCCAGCCCTAAAATGGTAAGAAATGCCCAGTAGGCGCAGTCGTGAAATAGTCACAGGCTGGTGGGCTATAGCCTTTGGTCCCATGAGGGTTGGGGAGGGGTTTGGGGCTCAGTGCGTCGGAAATGGGTACAGTCTTTTCAAGGGTCCTCGTGTGCCCGGTGGGAGTCTCTGGTCAAGCCTGCCCTAAAATGGCAAGAAATGCCAGCGGTAGCAGTGCGTCAAATAGTCGCCCAAGGCCGTGGGCTATAGCCTTTGGTCCTTGAGGGTTGGGAGGAAGTTACAGAGGCGGCGTCGAAAATGGGTCAGTCTTTTCGAGGGTCCTCGTGTGCCAGTGGGAGGCTAAGGTCAGGGCCTGCCTTAAGATGGCCAAGAAATGCATGAGCAGTGAAATAGTCCCAGGGCGGTGGGCTATACAGTCCTTGGGGGCTTGGGGAGGGGTTTAGGGGCTCTGGTCGTGGGAAATGGGTGAGTCTTTTCGAGGTCCTCGAGTGCCCAGTGGGAGGCTAAGGTCAGAAGCCTGCCTAAAATGAGTGAAATGCTGGCCCAGTGTGTGATGCGTGGAAATAGTCACTTAGGGCTGGTGGGCTATAGCCTTTGGTCCTTGAGGGTTGGGGAGGGTTTGAGGCTACAGTCGTCGGAGAAATGGAGTGAGTCTTTTTCAAAGGGTCCTCGTGTGCCCGGTGGGAGTCTGGTCAGAAGCCTGCCTAAAATGGCAAGAAATGCCAAGCGGGCGCAATGGCGTCAAATAGTCATGGGAGCCCGTGGGGCTATAGCCTTTGGTCCATGCGGGGGTTTGGGAGGATGTTAGGGGCTCTGATCGTCGAAATGGTCTGATCTTTCGAGGGTCCTCGTGTGCCCAGTGGGAGGCTCTGGTCAGAAAGCCTGCCTAAAATAACAAATGTCGAGGCGGGCGTGGCGGCGTGGGAAATAGTCACCCAAGGCGGTGGGCTATGCTTTGGTCCATGAGGGGTTGGGGAGAGGGTTTAGGGGCTCACGGTGGGTAGGAAATGGAGTCAGTCTTTTCGAGGGTCCTCGTGTGCCTGTTGGAGGCCTAGGTCAGGAAGCACTGCCTAAAATGTGAAATGCCAAGCGGTAGCAGCGTCAAATAATCATGGGGCGGTGGGCTATAGCCTTTGGTCCATGAGGGCTTGGGAAGGTGTTTGGGGCTCAGTGTGGTCCAGGAAATGGAGTGCAGTCTTTTCGAGGGTCCACGTGTGCCCGATGGGAGGCTCTGGTCAGCACCTGCCCTAAAATAACAAGACATACCCAAGTGACACAGTAGCGTGATATAATCGCCAAGGGCAGTGGGTTATAGCCTTTGGTCATGAGGGGTTGGGGAGGGGTTTAGGGGGCTGCAGTGGTGAAAATGGAGTACAGTCTTTTCGAGGGTTCGTGTACCAGTGGGAGGCTACAGTTAGAGGTCTGCCCTAAAATGGTAGGCGCCCAATGGCGCTTGTGCGTGAAAGCAGTTTCCAGGGGTGGTGGGCTATATCCTTTGGTCCCACAGGGGTTGGGAGGAAGTTGCAGGGCTCTGGGCGTGAAAATGGGTACAATCTTTTCGAGGGTCCTCGTGTGCCCAGTGGGAGGCTACTGATCGAGCCTGCCCTTAAAATGCAAGACATACCATGAGCAGCGTAAAATAATCCCGAGGCGGTGGGCTATAGCCTTTGGTCCTTGAGGGGTTGGGAAGGGCGTTCGAGGGGTTCAGTGCGTCCGAAATGGAGTGCAGTCTTTTCGAGGGTCTCGTGTGCCCGGTGGGAGGCCTACGGTCAGAAGCACTGCCCTAAAATAAGAAATGTCGGCGGCGTAGCGTGAAATAAGTCACCAAGGCAGTGGGCTATAGCCTTTGGTCCTTGAGGGGTTGGGGAGGGTTTAGGGGCTCACAGTGGGTGGAAATGGGTACAGTCTTTTCGAGGGGTTCTCGTGTACCCAGTGGGAGGCTACGGTTAGAGGCCTGGCCTAAAATGGCAAGAAATGCCCAGCGGCGCAGCGCGTGAAACGGTCGCCGAGGCCGGTGGGCTATAGCCTTTGGTCCGCGGGGGTTGGGGAGGGAAGTTCTGGGGCTCTGGGCGTCAAAAATGGGTACAGTCTTTTCGAGGATCCTCGTGTGCCCAGTGGGAGGCTAAGGTCAGAAGCCTGCCCTAAAATGGCAAGAAATGCCCAGCGGCGCAGTGCGTGAAATAGTCACCGAGGCCGGTGGGCTATAGCCTTTGGTCCGCGGGGGTTGAGGAGGGTGTTTCGGGGGCTCTGGTCGTCGGAAATGGGTACAGTCTTTTCGAGGGTCCTCGTGTGCCCAGTGGGAGTCTGATCAGGAAGCCTGCCCTAAATTGTCAAGAAATGCCAAGCGGCATAGCAATAGCGTCAAATAATCATGAGGCAGTGGGCTATAAATTTAGTCCATGAGGTTGGGGAGGGGGTTTCGGGGGCTCTGGTCGTCGGAAATGGGTACAGTCTTTTCGAGGGTCCTCGTGTGCCCAGTGGGAGGCTACGGTCAAAGCCTGCCCTAAAATGGCAAGAAATGCCAAGCGGCGCCAGCGTCAAATAATCTCAGGGCGGTGAGCTATAGCCTTTGGTCCCATGAGGGTTGGGGAAGGTGTTTGGGGCTCTGGTCGTCGAAATGGGTACAGTCTTTTCGAGGGTCCTCGTGTGCAGATGGGAGGCTACAGTCAAGCACCTGCCTAAAATGGCAAGAAATGCCAAGCGGCGCATGCGTAAAATAATCCTTAGGGCAGTGGGCTATAGCGTTTGGTCCGCGGGGGGTGGGGCGGGGCGTTCGGGGCTCAGTGGGTCAGAAATGGGTCTGATCTTTTGAGGGTACTCGTGTGTGCCCAGTGGGAGGCTCTGGTCAAGCTTGCCTAAAATGGCAAGAAATGTCGGCGGCATAGCGCGTGAAATAGTCTCCAAGGCGGTGGGCTATAGCCTTTGGTCATGAGGTTGAGGAAGGAGTGTTTGAGGGCTCTGGTCGTCGAAGCAGGTACAGTCTTTTCGAGGTCCTTGTGTGCCCAGTGGGAGGCTCTGGTCAGAAGCCTACCTAAAATGGCAAGAAATGCCAAGCGGTATGGCCGCGTCAAATAATCATGAGGCTGGCGGTGGGCTATAGCATCTGTTCAGCGGGGGTTTGGGAAGGTGTTTGGGGGCTCTGGGTCGGGAAGTGGTACAGTCTTTTCGAGGTCTCGTGTGCCCAGTGGGAGGCTACGGTCAAAAAGCACTGCCCAAAATGGCAAGACATGCCAAGCAGGCGTAATAATAATCGCCGAGGCGGTGGGCTATAGCCTTTGGTCCGGGGGGGTTGGGGCGGGGCGTTCGGGGGCTCTGGTCATCGAGGAAATGGGTACTGGAGTCTTTTCGAGGTGCTCGTGTGTCAGTGGGAGGCTACGGTCAGAAGCCTGCCCTAAAATAACAAGAAATGTCGGCCGCAGCCGCGTGAAAGCAGTCGCGAGGCAGGTGGGCTATAACTGGTCAGTGAGGGTTGGGAGGGTGTTTGGGGCTCAGGCGTCAAAAATGGGTCTGATCTTCGAGGGTCACTTGTGTGCCCGGTGGGAGGCTAAGGTCAAGCCTACCCTAAAATTGCAAGAAATGCCAGTATGGCGCGTCGTGAAATAGTCTCAAGGGCGGTGGGCTATAGCCTTTGGTCCATGAGGGGTTGGGAGTGTGTTTGGGGCTCAGTGCGTCAGGAAATGGGTACAGTCTTTTCGAGGGTCCTCGTGTGTGCCCAGGTGGGAGGCTCTGGTCGGAAGCCTGCCTAAAATGGCAAGAAATGCCAAGCGGCATGCGCAGCGTCAAATAGTCGCCTGAGGCGGGTGGGCTATAGCCTTTGGTCATGAGGGTTGGGGAAGGGTGTTTGGGGGCTCACAGTCGTCGGAAATGGGTACAGTCTTTTGAGGGTCCTCGTGTGCCCGGATGGGAGGCTCGGTCAGAAGCCTGCCCTAAAATGGCAAGAAATGCCAGCGCAGTGCGTCAGAAATAGTAGTCGAGGCGGTGGGCTATAAGCCTTTGGTCCCATGAGGTGTTGGGGAGGGGGTTTAGGGTGCTCTGGTCATCGAAATGGGTACAGTCTTTTGGAGGTCCTCGTGTGTCGTGGGAGGCTACGGTCGAGGCCTGGCCTAAATAATGAAATGCCCAGCCGGTAGCGCGTGAAGCAGTCAAGGCAGTGGGCTATAAGCCTTTAGTCAGGGGTTGGGAGGGAAGTTACAGAGACTCTGGGCGTCAAAAATGGATCTGATCTTTTGAGGATCCTCGTGTGCCTAGTGGGAGGCTAAAGTCAGAAGCCTGCCTACAAAATGGCAAGAAATGCCAGTGGCCTGTGACCGTGAAATAGTCACCAAAGGGCGGTGGGCTATGTGCTGGTCCATGAGGGGTTAGGGAGTGTGTTTAGGGGCTCACAGTGAAAGGAAATGGGTCTGATCTTTTGAGGGTTCTTGTGTACCCAGTGGGAGGCTACAGTTAGAGCCTGGCCTAAAATGTAAGAAATGCCAGTGAGCGCGCGTGAAAGCAGTCATGGGGCAGTGGGCTATACTGGTCCCGGGGGTTGGGAGGAAGTTAAGAGGGCTCAGGCGTGAAAATGGGTACAGTCTTTTCGAGGTCCTCGTGTGTGAGTGGGAGGCTAAGGTCGAGCCTGCCCTAAAATGGCAAGAATGCCAGTAGCCAGTGCGTAAAATAGTCACCAAGGCGGTGGGCTATAATGCTAGTCCGTGGGTGTTGGGGAGAGGAGTTTAGGGGCTCTGGTCGCCGGAAATGGAGTCAGTCTTTTGGAGGTTCTCGTGTACCCGGTGGGAGGCTACTGATTAGAGGCACAGCCTAAAATGGCAAGAAATGCCAATGTGTGGCGTGAAAGCAGTCGCATGGGGCAGTGGGCTATAACTGGTCATGAGGGTTGGGAGGAAGTTGCAGGGCTCTGGGCGTCAAATGGGTCTGATCTTTTCGAGGATCCTCGTGTGCCGAGTGGGAGGCTAAGGTCAAGCCAGCCCTAAAATGGGAAGAAATGTCTAGCCAGTCGTGAAATAGTCCAAGGGCGGTGGGCTATAGCCTGAGTCCCTTGGGTCATGTGTTTGAGTGGGAGGCTAAGGTCAAGCCTGCCTAAAATGGCAAAATGCCAGTTGAGGCCTGGCGTAAAATAGTCAAAGGCCGGTGGGCTATAGCCTTTGGTCCAGCGGATGTTGGGAGGGGTTTAGAGGGCTCTGGTCATGAAATGGGTACAGATCTTTTGGAGGTCCTCGTGTACCCGGTGGGAGGCTGATTAGGCACTGCCTAAAATGGCAAGACATGCCAATGCCATGGCGCGTCAAATAGTCTCCGAGGCCGGTGGGCTATAGCCTTTGGTCCGCGGGGATTGGGGAAGGTGTTTCGGGGGCTCTGGTTGTCGGAAATGGGTACAGTCTTTTGAAGGGTTCTCGTGTACCCAGTGGGAGGCTACGGTTAGAGGCCTGGCCTAAAATGGCAAGAAATGCCAGTATGGCCGTGCGTGAAAGCAGTCAGCAAGGGCGGTGGGCTATAGTGCTGGTCCATGAGGTTGGGGAGGGAAGTTTGGGGCTCAGGCGTCAAAATGGGTCTGATCTTTCGAGGATCCTCGTGTGCCCGGTGGTAGGCTAAGGTCGAGAAGCCAGCCTAAAATGGGAAGAAATGCCTAGCCGTAGCAGTCGCGTGAAATAGTCCAAGGGCCGGTGGGCTATAGCCTTAGTCCATGGGTCCTTGTGTGAGTGGGAGGCTACAGTCAAGCCTGCCCTAAAATGGCAAGAAATGCCAGCCAGCGCAGCGTCAAATAGTCTCTCAAGGGCGGTGGGCTATAGCCTGGTCCCATGAGGATTGGGGAAGTGTTTGAGGCTCTGGTCAGTCGTCGGAAATGGGTGCAGTCTTTTGGAGGTCTCGTGTGCCCAGTGGGAGGCTCTGGTCAGAAGCCTGCAGCTAAAATGGCAAAATGCCCTGGCATGCGCGTCAAATAATCTCAGGCCGGTGGGCTATAGCCTTTGTCCGTGGGAGTTGGGGAAGGTGTTTAGGGGCTCAGTGCGTCGGAAATAGGTGAGTCTTTGAGGTCTCGTGTGCCCAGTGGGAGGCTCTGGTCAAGCCTGCCTAAAATGGCAAGAAATGTCGGCAGTGGCGCGTGAAATAATCATAGGGCAGTGGGCTATAACTTTGGTCCCATGAGGGTTGGGAGGGTTTAGGGGCTCACAGTCGTGGGAAATGGGTGCAGTCTTTTGAGGGTCCTCGTGTGCCTAGTGGGAGGCTCTGGTCAGGAGGTGCCCTAAAATGGGAAGAAATGCCAATGTGCCTTGCGTGAAAGCAGTCGGGCCGGTGGGCCTGTGCTGATCCCATGGAGTTGGGAGGGGTTTAGGGGTTAGTGGTGGAGTAGATGGGTCTCTTTTGAGGTTCTCGTGTACCAGTGGGAGGCTACTGATTGAGGCCTGCCTAAAATGGCAAGAAATGCCAATGGCCTTGTGCGTGAAATAGTCACCGAGGCCGGTGGGCTATAGCCTTTGGTCCGCGGGGGTTGGGGAGGGAAGTTCTGGGGCTCTGGGCGTCGAAAATGGGTACAGTCTTTTCGAGGGTCCTCGTGTGCCCAGTGGGAGGCTAAGGTCAGAAGCATGCCCTAAAATGGCAAGAAATGCCCAGTATGGCGCGTGGAAATAATCAAGGCGATTGGGCTATAGCCTTTGTTCCAGAGGTTGGGAGGGTGTTTCAGGGGTTACAGTGGGTCGGAGATGGGTACAGTCTTTTCGAGGGTCCTTGTGTGCCCGGTGGGAGGCTACGGTCAGAATCACACTTAAAATGGCAAGAAATGCCAAGCGTGGCAGGCGTCAAATAATCTCAAGGGCGGTGGGCTATAGCCTTTGGTCCTTGAGGGTTGGGGAAGGTGTTTGAGGGGCTCAGTGGTCGGAAATGGGTACAGTCTTTTGAGGGTCCTCGTGTGCCCTAGTGGGAGGCTACTGGTCGAGCCTAAAATAACAAGAAATGCCAGTGGCCTTGCGCATGAAATAGTCAAGGGCGGTGGGCTATAGCCTTTGGTCCTTGAGGTTGGGAGGGCGTTTCGGGTGCTACAGTGCGTCGAAATGGGTACAGTCTTTTCGAGGGTCCTCGTGTGCCCAGTGGAATACTACAGTCAGAGCCTGCCTAAAATGGCAAGACATGCCAGTGGCAGCGCGTGAAATAGTCATGAGTCCGGTGGGCTATAGCCTTTGGTCCATGAGGTTGGGAAAGGTGTTTGGGGTTACAGTCGTCGGAAATGGGTCTGAGTCTTTTGAGGGTCTCGTGTGCCTAGTGGGAGGCTACGGTCAAGCCTGTCCTAAAATGGCAAGAAATGCCCAGCGGAGAAGCGCGTGAACCTGACGCCGAGGGCTCTGGGCTATAGCCTTTGGTCCGCGGGGGTGGGGGAGGGAAGTTCTGGGGCTCTGGGTGTCAAAAATGGGTACAGTCTTTTCAAGGCTCCTCGTGTGCCCAGTGGGAGGCTAAGGTCGAGCCTGCCTAAAATGGCAAGAAATGCCAAGCGCGCAGCGTGAAATATCTAGGGCGGTGGGCTATAGCCTTTGGTCCAGCGGGGTTGGGGAGGGTTTAGGGGCTCACAGTCGTCGGAAATGGGTACAGTCTTTTCGGGGTTCTCGTGTACCCAGTGGGAGGCTCTGATTAGCACCTAAAATGGCAAAGAAATGCCAATGACGCCAGCGCGTGAAAGCAGTCATGAGGCGGTGGGCTATAATAACTGGTCATGGGGTTGGGGAGGAAGTTAGGGGCTCTGGGCATCAAAATGGAGTGCAGTCTTTCGAGGGGTCCTCGTGTGCTTGATGGGAGGCTAAGGTCGGAAGCCCCTAAAAAGGCAAGACAATGCCAATGGCCTTGATGCGTGAAATAGTCACAGGCAGGTGGGCTATAAGCCTTTGGTCCATGAGGGTTGAGGAGGGTGTTTGAGGGGTTACAGTCGTGGAAATGGGTACAAGTCTTTTGAGGGTCCTTGTGTGATGGGAGGCTACGGTCAGAAGCACCCTAAAATGTAAGAAATACCAAGCGCCAGCGCGTGAAATAGTCTCAAGGCGGTGGGCTATAGCCTTTGGTCATGAGGGGTTGGGAAGGTGTTTAGGGGCTCTGGTGTCAAAAATGGGTACAGACTTTTCAAGGTCCTCGTGTGCCCGGTGGGAGGCTACGGTCAGGCTTGCCCTAAAATGGCAAGACATGCCAATGGTAGCGCGTGAAATAGTCATGCCAAAGGGCCGGTGGGCTATAGCCTTCAGTCATGAGGTTGGGAGGGGCGTTTAAGGGGCTACAGTCGTCGGGAAATGGGTACAGTCTTTTCGAGGGTCCTCGTGTGCCCAGGTGGGAGGCTACAGTTGAGCGCTGCCCTAAAATAACAAGAAATGCCCAGCCGGCACGTGAAATAGTCACAGGGCGGTGGGCTATAACTTTGGTCCCAGGAGGTTGGGGAGGGGTTTAGGGGGCTACTGATCGTCAAAATGGAGTCTGATCTTTTGAGGGTCCTCGTGTGCCTAGTGGGAGGCTGGGTCGAGCCTGCCGTAAAATGGCAAGAAATGCCCAGCGGCGCAGCGCGTGAAACGGTCGCCGAGGCCGGTGGGCTATAGCCTTTGGTCCGCGGGGGTTGGGGAGGGAAGTTCTGGGGTTCTGGATGACGAAAATGGGTACAGTCTTTTCGAGGGTCCTCGTGTGCCCAGTGGGAGGCTACGGTCAGAAGCCTGCCCTAAAATGGCAAGAAATACTGCAGCGATCGTTAAATAGTCTCACGAGGCGGTGGGCTATAGCCTCAGTCCATGAGGGGTTGGGGAGTGGGTTTCGGGGCTCTGGTCGTCGGAAATGGGTACAGTCTTTTCGAGGGTCCTTGTGTGCCCAGTGGGTGGCTACGGTCAGAAGCCTGCCCTAAAATGGCAAGAAATGCCAAGCGGCGAAGCGCGTCAAATAATCGCCGAGGCCGGTGGGCTAGCCTTTAGTCCATGAGGGGTTGGGAAAAGGTGTTTAGGGAGCTCTGGTCGTGAAATGGGTACAGACTTTTGAGGGTCCTCGTGTGCCCAGTGAGGCTCTGTCAGGAAGCCTGCCCTAAAATGTAACAAGACATGCCAGTGGCATGCGTGAAATAGTCGAGGCGGTGGGCTATAGCCGGTCTTGTGAGGGTTGGGAGGTGTTTAGGGGGTTACGGTCGTCGGAAATGGGTCAGTCTTTTGAGGGTCCTTGTGTGCCCATTGGGCGGCTACGGTCAGCATCCTGCCCTATCATGGCAAGAATTGCCAAGCGGCGCAGCGCGTCAAATAGTCTCCGAGGCCGGTGGGCTATAGCCTTTGGTCCGCGTGGGTTGGGGAGTGTTTGGGGGCTCAGTCGTCAGGAAATGGGTACAGTCTTTTGAGGTCCTCGTGTACAGTGGGAGGCTACTGGTCGAGCTGCCCTAAAATGGCAAGACATGCCAATGGCCTGTGCAATGGCGTGAAATAATCCATGGGGCGGTGGGCTATAGCCTTTGGTCCTTGAGGTTGGGGAGGCGTTCAGGGGCTCTGGTCGTCTGAAATGGGTACATTCTTTTCGAGGTCCTCGTGTGCCCTGTGGGAGGCTCTGGTCAGAAGCACGCCCCTAAAATAACAAGAAATGCCAATGGCCTTGGCGCGTAAATAGTCACCGAGGCAGTGGGCTATAATAGCTGGTCATGAGGGGTTGGGGAGGGAAGTTCTGGGGCTCTGGGCATCGAAAATGGGTACAGTCTTTTCGAGGGTCCTCGTGTGCCCAGTTGGAGGCTACAGTCAGAAGCCTGCCCTAAAATGGCAAGAAATGCCCAGCGGCGCAGCGCGTGAAATAGTCGCCGAGGCCGGTGGGCTATAACCTTTGGTCCGCGGGGGTTGGGGAGGGGGTTTCGGGGGCTCTGGTCGTCGGAAATGGGTACAGTCTTTTCGAGGGTCCTCGTGTGCCCAGTGGAAGGCCACAGCTCTGGCACTGCCTAAAATGGCAAGACATGCCAATGACGCGATCACAGGAAATAGTGGCCAGGGCAGTGGACTATAGCCTTTGGTCCTTGAGGGTTGGGGGGGGGTTGGGGGGTTCTGATCGTCGGAAATGGGTACAGTCTTTTTGAGGGTCCTCGTGTGCCTAGTTGGAGACTACGGTCAAGCACATACAAAATGGAAAGACATGCCAATGGCATGGCGCGTGAAATAGTCATGAGGCGGTGGGCTATAGCCGGTCCTTGAGGTTGGCGAGGGGTTTGGGGGCTCACAGTCGTCGAGATGGGTACAGTCTTTTCGAGGGTCTCGTGTGCCCAGTCGGAGGCTACAGTCATGCACTGCCCTAAAATGGCAAGAAATGCCAAAGCCAGTAGCGTCGAATAGTCATGCGCCGGTGGGCTATAGCCTTTGGTCCTTGAGGGGTTGGGAAAGGTGTTTGGGGGCTCTGGGCGTGAAATGGGTCAGTCATTTCGAGGTCCTCGTTTGATGGGAGGCTACTGGTCGAAGCACTGCCCTAAAATAATGGCAAGACATGCCAATGGCCTTGTGCGTGAAATAATCAGCAAGGCGGTGTGCTATAGCCTTTGGTCTGTGAGGGGTTGGGGAGGACGTTTCGGGGGCTCTGATCGTCGAAATGGAGATCATTCGAGGGTACTCGTGTGTGATGGGAGGCTACGGTCAGCACATGCCTAAAATGGCAAGAAATGCCAGTGACCTTGGCCGCGTGAAATAGTCACGGGCGGTGGGCAATAAGCCTTTGGTCCAGCAGAGGGGTTGGGGAGGGTTTAGGGGCTCTTTTAAAGAAATGGGTGAGTCTTTTGAGGTCCTCGTGTGCCTGAGTGGGAGGCTACGGTTGAGGCCTGCCTAAAATGGCAAGAAATGCCAGTGGCGCAGCGTGGAAGCAGTCGCAAGGCAGTGGGCTATATCACTCAGTCCGCGGGGTTGGGAAGGTGTTTAGGGGCTCTGGTCGTCGGAAATGGGTACAGTCTTTTTGAGGGGCCTCGTGTACTTGATGGGAGGCTCACTGATCACAACCTGCTAAAATGGCAAGACATGCGCCAGAGCGTCGTGAAATAAGTCATGCCGAGGCGGTGGGCTATAATTGCTGGTCCTGGGGTTGGGGAAGGTGTTTGGGGGATCTGGTGCGTGGAAATGGTCTGATCTTTTTGAGGGTCTCGTGTGCCCAGTGGGAGGCTCGGTCAGAGGCACGCCTAAAATGGCAAGAAATGCCAGTGTGATCTGGAAATAGTCATGAGGCGGTGGGCTATAGCCTGCTCTCATGAGAGGTTGGGGAGGGTTTTGGGGGCTCACAGTCGTGGAAATGGGTACAGTCTTTTGAGGGGTCCTCGTGTGCCCGATGGGAGGCTACGGTCGAGCTGCCCTAAAATGGGAAGACATGCCCAGTAGCGCGTCAGCGTGAAATATCCTTAGGGCTGGTGGGCTATAGCCTTTGGTCCATGAGGGGTTGGGAGGAAGTTACAGGGCTCTGGGTGTCAGAAAATGGGTACAGTCTTTTGAGGGTCCTCGTGTGCCCAGGTTGGAGGCTACTGAGTCAGACTGCCACTAAAATGGAAAGAAATGCCAGTGTAGCCAGCGCGTGAAATAAGTCGCGAGGCGGTGGGCAATAGCCTTTGGTCCTTGAGGTTGGGAAGGGGTGTTCGGGGGCTACTGGGTGGGGAAATGGGTGCAATCTTTTCGAGGTCCTCGTGTGCCCATTGGGAGGCTGATCAGGCCTGCCACTAAAATGGCAAGAAATGCCAATGGCCTTAGCGCGTGAAATAGTCACGAGGCCGGTGGGCTATAAGCCTGGTCCACGGGGTTAGGGAGGCGTCGGAAATGGGTACAGTCTTTTGAGGTCCTCGTGTGCCCGTGTGAGCTCTGGTTAGAGGCCTACCCCTGATGACAAGAAATGCCAAGCGGGCGCAGCGTGAAATAGTCACCGAGGCGGTGTGCTATATGCTTGGTCATGAGGTTGGGGAGGGGTTTAGGGGATCTGGTTGTAGGAAATGGGTACTGTCTTTTGAGGGGTCCTCGTGTGCCTGGTGGGAGACTACAGGTCAGAGGCCTGCCCTAAAATGGCAAAGAAATGCCAGCCAGTGCGCTTGCGTGAAGCATATCGAGGCGGTGGGCTATAACCTTTGGTCATGCGGGGTTGGGAGGGGTTTAGGGGTTCTGGGTGTCGGAAATGGGTACAGTCTTTTCGAGGGTTCTCGTGTGTACCCGTGGGAGGCTACAGTTAGAGGCCTGCCCTAAATGGAAGAAATGCCAGTGGCCTTGCAGCACATGAAGCAGTCGCCAAGGCAGTGGGCTATAGCCTTTAGTCATGAGGTTGGGGGGGAAGTTAGGGGCTGCTGGCGTCGAAATGGGTAAAATCTTTTGAGGGTCTCGTGTGCCCGGTGGGAGGCTAAGGTCAGAAGCCTGCCCTAAAATGGCAAGAAATGCAGCCAGTAGCGTGAAATAATCACCGAGGCGGTGGGCTATGTGCTGATCCCATGAGGGTTAGGAGGGGTTTAGGGGGCTCACGTCGTCAAAATGGGTACAGTCTTTTGAGGTTCTCGTGTACCAGTGGGAGGCTCTGATTAGAGGCCTGGCCTAAAATGGCAAGAAATGCCAGTGCGCAGCGCGTGAAATAGTCACAAGGGCGGTGGGCTATATAGTCATGAGGGGTTGAGAGGTGTTTTGGGGCTCTGGTTGTCGGAAATGGGTACAGTCTTTTTGAGGGTCCTGGTGTGCCCAGTGGGAGGCTACGGTCAGCACATACTAAAATGGCAAGAAATACCAATGAGCGCATGCGCGTCAAATAATCTCTGGGCAGGTGGGCTATAGCCTTTGGTCCCATGAGGGTTGGGGAAGGTGTTTAGGGGCTCACAGTGCGTCGGAAATGGTCAGTCTTTTCGAGGGTCCTCGTGTGCCCTTGATGGGAGGCTACAGTCAGAGCCTGCCTAAAATAGCAAGAAATGCCATAGCCAGCGGCGCGTGAAATAGTCCACCAAGGCGGTGGGCTATAACTTTGGCTCACATGAGGGTTGGGGAGGACGTTCAGGGAGCTCTGGTAAGTCAGAAATGGGTACAGTCTTTTAGGGTCCTCGTGTGCCCAGGGGAGGCTACGGTCGAGCTTGCCCTAAAATGGCAAAAATGCCAATGGCAGCGCGTGAAATAATCCATAGGGCGGTGGGCTATAGCCTTTGGTCATGAGGGTTGGGGAGGGTTTAGGGGCTCACAGTGTTCGCCAGGAAATGGGTACAGTCTTTTGAGGGTCCTCGTGTGCCTAGAGGGAGGCTACGGTGAGGCCACAAAAAATGGCAAGAAATGCCAGTGACCCAGTAGCGTGAAATAATCATGGGGCGGTGGGCTCTATCACTGGTCCCAGCGGGGTTGGGGAGGGGTTTGGGGGTTACAGTGGGTTGGAAATGGGTACAGTCTGTTTTGAGGGTCCTCGTGTGCCCGATGGGAGGCCACAGTCACAAGCCTGCACTAAAATTGCAAGACATGGTAGCGCTTGAAATAATCATGAGGCGGTGGGCTATAGCCTTTGGTCCAGAGGGGTTGGGAGAGTGTTTTGGGGCTCAGTCGTCGGAAATGGGTACAGTCTTTTGAGGTCTGGTGTGCCCAGTGGGAGGCTACGTCGAAGCCTGCCTAAAATGGCAAAGAAATGCCAAGCGGGCGCAGCGCGTCAAATAGTCTCCTGGGCGGTGGGCTATAGCCTTTGGTCATGAGGGTTGGGGAAAGGTGTTTAGGGGCTCTGGTGCGTCGGAAATGGGTACAGTCTTTTCGAGTGTCCTCGTGTGCCCAGTGGGAGGCTGGTCGAGCACATGCTAAAATGGCAAGAAATGCCAGCCAGTAGCGCGTGAAATAAGTCCGAGGCGGTGGGCAATAGCTGGTCCTTGAGGTTGGGGAGGGGTTTAGGGGGCTCTTTTAAGTGGAAATGGGTACAGTATTTTGAGGGTCCTCGTGTGCCTAGTGGGAGGCTACGGTCAGGCACACTAAAATGGCAAGAAATACCAGTGGATAGCGTGAAATAAGTCGCCGAGGCAGTGGGCTATATCCTTTGGTCCACAGGGGTTGGGGAGGGGTTTGGGTGCTCAGTGGGTTGGAAATGGGTACATTCTTTTAGGGTCCTCGTGTGCTTGGGGAGGCTCTGATCGAAGCACCCTAAAATGGCAAGAAATGCCCAGTAGCGTGGAAATTCATGGGGCAGTGGGCTCTATCACTTTGGTCACAGGGGTTGGGGAGGGGTTTTGGGGGTTACAGTGCGATGGAAATGGGTACAGTCTTTTTGAGGTCCTCGTGTGCCCAGTGGGAGCCAGTCCAAGCCTGCACTAAAATTGCAAGACATGCCAGCCTTGTGCGTGAAATAATCATGAGGCGGTGGGCTATAGCCTTTGGTCCAGCGGGGTTGGGAAGGTGTTTAGGGGCTCTGGTGGTCGAAATGGGTACAGTCTTTTCGAGGGTCCTCGTGTGCCCGTGGAGGCTACGGTTGAGGCCTACAATACAATGAAGAAATGCCAAGCGGTGCGCGTGAAATAGTCCAAGGGCGGTGGGCTATATAACTTTGGTCATGAGGGGGTTGGGGAGGGGTTTGGGGCTCACAGTGCGTGGAAATGGGTACAGTCATTTCGAGGGTCTCGTGTGCCAGTGGGAGGCTACGGTCAGAAGCACATACAAATGGGAAGACATGCCCGGTGCGCGTGAAATTATCCACCGGCGGTGGGCTATAGCCTTTGGTCCATGAGGGGTTAGGAGGAAGTTAAGGGCCACAGGTGTGAAATGGGTACAGATCTTTTGAGGTCCTCGTGTGCCCAGTTGGAGGCTACGGTCGGCAGCCTGCCATAAAAAGGCAAGAGATGCCCGGTGAGCGTGAAATAATCACGAGGCGGTGGGCTATAGCCGGTCATGAGGGGTTGGGGAGGGGTTTAGGGGCTCTTTCATGGGAAATGTGTGCAGTCTTTTGAGGTCCTCGTGTGCCTAGTGGGAGGCTACGGTCAGGCACATGCCTAAAATAGCAAGAAATGCCAGTGGCCTTGTGCGTGAAGCAGTCATGGGGCGGTGGGCTATATCCATTGGTCCACGGGGGTTGGGGAGGGGGTTTCGGGTGCTCTGGTCGTTGGAAATGGGTACATTCTTTTTGAGGGTCCTCGTGTGCCCAGTTGGAGGCTACAGTCAGAAGCCTGCCTAAAATGGCAAGAAATGCCCAGCGGCCTTGTGCGTGAAATAATCATGAGGCAGTGGGCTCTATCCTTTGGTCCACAGGGGGTTGGGAGGGGTTTGAGGGTTCAGTGGTGGAAATGGGTACAGTCTTTCGAGGGTCCTCGTGTGATGGGAGGCTCTGGTCGAGAAGCCTGCCTAAAATGGCAAGACATGCCAGTGGCGCAGCGTGAAATAGTCAAGGCGGTGGGCTATAGCCTGCTCCATGAGGGTTGGGAGGGCGTTGAGGGCTCTGGGTGTCGAAATGGGTACTGATCTTTTGAGAGGTCCTCGTGTGCCCGGGGGAGGCTACTGGTCAGGCCTGCCTAAAATGGCAAAAATGCCAATGGCGTGAAATAGTCATAGGGCGGTGGGCTATAATAACTGATCCCATGAGGTTGGGGAGGGGGTTTAGGGGGCTCTGTTCATCGGAAATGGGTGCAGTCTTTTTGAGGGTCCTCGTGTGCCTAGTGGGAGGCTACGGTCAGGCACATACTAAAATGGCAAGAAATGCCCAATGACCCAGTAGCGTGAGAAATAATCGCCAGGGGCCGGTGGGCTCTATCCTTTGGTCCCATGAGGGGTTGGGAGGGGTTTTGGGGTTACAGTGGGTTGGAAATGGGTGCAGTCTTTTGAGGTCCTCGTGTGCCCGATGGGAGGCTACAGTCCAAGCACACTAAAATTGCAAGACATGCCAGTAGCAGTAGCGTGAAATAATCGTAGAGGCGGTGGGCTATAGCCTTTGGTCCCATGAGGGTTGGGGAAGGTGTTTGGGGCTCAGTGCGTGAGGAAATGGAGTCACAGTCTTTTGAGGGTCCTGGTGTGCCCAGTGGGAGGCTGATCAGGAAGCCACTAAAATAGCAAGAAATACCAAGCGCGCGTCAAATAGTCTCTGGGCGGTGGGCTATAGCCTTTGGTCCATGAGGGGTTGGGGAAGGTGTTTGAGGCTCAGTGGGTCGGAAATGGGTGAGTCTTTTCGAGGGTCCTCGTGTGCCCGGTGGGAGGCTCTGTCGAAGCCTGCCTAAAATGGCAAGAAATGCCAATGGCAGCGCGTGAAATAGTCACTTGAGGCGGTGGGCAATAGCCTTTCATGAGGGGTTGGGGAGAGGGGTTTAGGGGCTCTTTTAGAAATGGGTACAGTATTTTGAGGGTCCTCGTGTGCCTAGTGGGAGGCTACGGTCAGAGGCCTGCCCTAAAATGAAATACCCAATGACTTGGCGTGAAAGCAGTCGCCAAGGGCGGTGGGCTATAGCCTTTGGTCCATGAGGGGTTGGGGAGGGGTTTAGGGGCTCAGTGGTCGGAAATGGGTACAGTCTTTTCGAGGGTCTCGTGTACCCAGTGGGAGGCTACTGATTAGAGGCCTGCCTTAAAATGTGAAATACCCATGGCGCAGCTCGTGAAAAGCAGTCGCAGCCAGGTGGGCTATAACTTTGGTCCATGAGGGGTTGGGAGGGAAGTTGGGGCTCTGGGCGTCGAAATGGGTACAGTCTTTTGAGGGTCCTCGTGTGCTCGATGAAGGCTAAGGTCAGCCTGCCTAAAATGGCAAGAAATGCCCATGGCGCAGCGCGTGAAATGTCAAGGGCCGATGGGCTATAGCCTTTGGTCATGAGGTTGGGGAGGGGTTTAGGGGCTCTGAGTGCGTCGGAAATGGGTACAGTCTTTTCGAGGTTCTCGTGTGCCTAGTGGGAGGAGGTAAGTCAAGCCTGCCTAAAATGGCAAAATGCCAATGCCACGCAGTCGTGAAATAGTCAAGGCGGTGGGCTATAGCCTGGTCCCACAGAGGTTGAGGAGGGTGTTTGAGGGGCTCTGGTTGTCGGAAATGGAGTACAGTCTTTTGAGGGTCCTTGTGTGTGCCCGGTGGGAGGCTACGGTCAGAAGCACATACTAAAATAACAAGAAATGCCAGCGGGCATGGCGTCAAATAGTCTCACTGGGCGGTGGGCTATAGCCTTTAGTCATGAGGGGTTGGGGAAGTTGTTTGAGGGGCTCACAGTGGGTCGGAAATGGGTACAGTCTTTTCGAGGTCTCGTTTGCCAGTTGGAGGCTACAGGTCGAAGCACTGCCTAAGCAGCAAGACATGCCAGTATGGCGCAGTGTGAAATAGTCACCGAGGCCGGTGGGCTATAGCCTTTGGTCCATGAGGTTGGGAGGGCGTTGAGGGCTCTGGTCGTCGAAATGGGTACAGTCTTTTCGAGGTCCTCGTGTGCCCGATGGGAGGCTACGGTCAGAAGCACTACTAAAATTACAAGAAATGCCTAGCGCAGTACGCGTGAAATAGTCACCAAATCTTGGGTGGGCTATAGCCTTTGGTCCATGAGGTTGGGAGGGGTTTTTGGGCGCTCTGGTCGTCGGAAATGGGTACAGTCTTTTTGAGGGTCCTCGTGTGCCTAGTGGGAGGCTACGGTCAGAGCCTGCCCTAAAATGGCAAGAAATGCCAGTAGCCGGCGTGAAAGCAGTCAGCCGAGGGCCGGTGGGCTATAACTGGTCCATGAGGGTTAGGGAGGAGTTTTGGGGGCCACGGTCGTGAAATGGAGTCTGAGTCTTTTGAGGTCCTCGTGTGCCTAGTGGGAGGCTACGGTCGGAGGCCTGCCTAAAATGGCAAGAAATGCCCATGTAGTAGCGCGTGAAAGCAGTCAGCAGGCGGTGGGCTATACCCTGGTCCATGAGGGTTGGGGAGGGGTTTAGGGGCTCAGTCGTCGGAAATGGGTACAGTCTTTTCGAGGGTTCTCGTGTACCAGTGGGAGGCTACGGTTAGAGGCCTACCCTAAAATAAAGAAAATGCCAGTGGCCGCGTGGAAAGCAGTCGAGGCCGGTGGGCTATAGCACTGGTCCAGAGGGTTGGGAGGGGTTTAGGGGGCTCTGGTCGTCGGAAATGGGTGCAGTCATTTGAGGGTCCTCGTGTGCTTGATGGGAGGCTACGGTCAGAGCACGCCTAAAATGGGAAGACATGCCTTGAGCCGCATCGCGTGATATATTCATAGGGCTGGTGGGCTATAATGCTGGTCCATGAGGTTGGGGAGGGAAGTTCTGGGGCTCTTGGTGCAGAAAATGGGTACAGTCTTTTGAGGGTCGTCGTGTGCCAGTTGGGCTACGGATCAGGAAGCCTGCCCTAAAATGTGAAATGCCAGTGATGCGCCAGTAGCGTGAAATAGTCATGGGCGGTGGGCAATAGCCTTTGGTCCTTGAGGGGTTGGGAGGGCTGTTCGAGGGCTCTGGGTGGCGGAAATGGGTACAATCTTTTGAGGGGTCCTCGTGTGCCCGGTGGGAGGAGTGCAGTCAGGCACATACAAATGGCAAGAAATACCAGTGGCCTTGATCTGAAATAGTCAGAGGCCGGTGGGCTATAGCCTGCTCCGAGGGGTTGGGGAGGGGTTTGGGAGCTCACAGTCGTGGAAATGGGTACAGTCATTTGAGGTCCTCGTGTGCCAGTGGGAGGCTACAGTCGAGCACGCCTAAAATGGGAAGACATGCCAGTAGCTTGCATCGCGTGAAATTATCCATGGTGGGCTATAGCCTTTGGTCCTTGAGGTTGGGAGGAAGTTACAGGGGCTCACAGGTGTCGAAAATGGGTACAGTCTTTTGAGGGGTCCTCGTGTGCTTGATTGGAGGCTACTGTCAGGAGCACATGCCTAAAATGGAAAGAAATGCCAGGTGTGACGTGAAATAGTCATGGGGCGGTGGGCAATAGCCTTTGGTCCATGAGGGTTGGGAAGGGTGTTCGGGGCTCTGGGTGAGGAAATGGGTGCAATCTTTTGAGGGGTCTCGTGTGCCCATTGGGAGGCTCTGAGTCAAGGCTGCCACTAAAATGGCAAGAAATGCCAGTGTAGCGTGAAATAGTCACAGGGCAGTGGGCTATAATAACTTTGGTCCACAGGGGATTGGGGAGGCGTCGGAAATGGGTGATCTTTTGAGGGTCCTCGTGTGCCCGTGGCGAGCTGACGGTTAGAGGCCTACCTACAATGACAAAAGAAATGCCAAGCGGCGCAGCGTGAAATAGTCACCGAGGCAGTGTGCTAGCCTTTAGTCCTTGAGGGGTTGGGAGGGGTTTAGGGGGCTCTGGTTGTCGGAAATGGAGTGCAGTCTTTTGAGGGTCCTCGTGTGCCTAGTGGGAGACTACGGTCAGGCCACAAAATGGCAAGAAATGCCAGCGCGCGTGAAAGCAGTCGCCAGGCGGTGGGCTATATAAACCTGGTCCATGAGGGTTGGGGAGGGTTTAGGGGTTCTGGTCGTGGAAATGGGTCTGAGTCTTTTCGAGGGTCCTCGTGTGTACCCGGTGGGAGGCTCTGATTAGAGAGCCTGCCTAAAATGGCAAAAATGCCAGTGGCTGCTGTGAAGCAGTCATGAGCCGGTGGGCTATGTGCTGGTCCATGAGGGGTTGGGGGAAGTTACAGGGCTCTGGGTGTGAAATGGGTGCAGTCTTTTCGAGGGTCCTCGTGTGCCATTGGAGGCCTCTGGTCGAGGCCTGCCTAAAATGGCAAGAAATGCCAGGCGCAGCGCGTGAAATAGTCACCAAGGGCCGGTGGGCAATAGCCGCCAGTCCATGAGGGGTTGGGAGGGTTTAGGGGGCTCTTTTCGGAAATGTGTACAGTCTTTTTGAGGTCCTCGTGTGCCTAGTGGGAGGCTACAGTCGAGCCTGCACATAAAATGGCAAGAAATGCCAGTGACGCGCGTGAAAGCAGTCGCCAAGGGCGGTGGGCTATATCCTTTGGTCCACGGGGTTGGGAGGGGTTTGGGTGCTCACTGGTGGGTTGAAATGGGTACATTCTTTTGAGGGTGCTCGTGTGCAAAGTTGGAGGCTACGGTCAGAAGCACTGCTAAAATGCAAGAAATGCCAATGACAGCAGTGCGTGAAATAATCGCCCAGGCAGTGGGCTCTATCACTTTGGTCCACGGGGGTTGGGGAGGGTTTAGGGGTTACAGTGGTTGGAAATGGGTACAGTCTTTTCGAGGTCTCGTGTGCCCGATGGGAGCCCACGGTCACAAGCCTGCCCTAAAATGGCAAGACATGCCAGTGGCCTTGATCGTGAAATAGTCGCCAAGGCAGTGGGCTATAACCTTTGGTCCCGGGGGTTGGGAAGGTGTTTGAGGCTCACAGTCGCCGGAAATGGGTACAGTCTTTTGAGGGTCCTCGTGTGCCCGGTGGGAGGCTACGGTCGGAGCCTGCCCTAAAATGGCAAGAACACCAGCCAGTGGCCTTGATGGAAATAGTCAGGCGGTGGGCTATAGCCTTTAGCTCCATGAGGTTGGGAGGGGTTTGGGGCTCTGGTCGTCGGAAATGGGTACAGTCATTTGAGGGTCCTCGTGTGCCATGGGAGGCTACGGTCGAGGCACATGCCTAAAATGGGAAGACATGCCAGTGGCCGCATCGCGTGAAATTGTCACCAGAGGCTGGTGGGCTATAGCCTGGTCCAGGGGTTGGGGAGGGAAGTTGGGGCTCTGGGTGTGAAAATGGGTATAGTCTTTTGAGGGTCCTCGTGTGCTTGATTGGAGGCTACAGCCTGCCTAAAAAATGGCAAGAAATGCCAATGGCCTTGGCGTGAAATAATCGCCGAGGCAGTGGGCTATAACCTGGTCCTTGAGGGGTTGGGGAGGGGTGTTCGGGGCTCTGGGTGGCGGAAATGGGTGCAATCTTTTCGAGGTCCTCGTGTGCCCATTGGGAGGCTGGTCAAGGCCTGCCTAAAATGGCAAGAAATGCCCAGTAGCAGTGCGTGAAATAGTCACCGAGGGCGGTGGGCTATGTGCTTTGGTCCACAGGGGTTGGGGAGGCGTCGAGTAAGTGCAGTCTTTGAGGGTCTCGTGTGCCCCGTGGGAGGCCTCTGATTAGAGCCTACCCTGATGACAAGAAATGCCAGCGCGCGTGAAATAGTCACTGAGGCGGTGGGCTATAGCTGGTCCATGAGGGTTGGGGAGAGGGTTTAGGGGGCTCTGGTTGTGAAATGGGTACAATCATTTGAGGGTCTCGTGTGCCTGAGTGGGAGACTACGGTCAGGCCTGCCTAAAATAGCAAGAAATGCCAGTGGCCTTGTGAAGCAGTCAGGCCGGTGGGCTATAGCCTTTGGTCCGCGGGGGTTGGGGAGGGGGTTTAGGGGGTTCTGGTCGTCGGAAATGGGTACAGTCTTTTCGAGGGTTCTCGTGTACCCAGTGGGAGGCTACGGTTAGAGGCCTGCCCTAAAATGGCAAGAAATGCCCAGTGCGCGCGCATGAAAGCAGTCATGAGCCGGTGGGCTATGTGCTTTGGTCCATGAGGGGTGGGGGGGGGACGTTCTGGGGCTCTGGGCGTCGAAAATGGGTAAAATCTTTTCGAGGGTCCTCGTGTGGCCAGTGGGAGGCTAAGGTCAGAAGCCTGCCCTAAAATGGCAAGAAATGCCCAGCGGCGCAGCGCGTGAAATAGTCACCGAGGCCGGTGGGCTATAACTGGTCCTTGAGGTTAGGAGGGGTTTAGGGGCTCTGGTTGTGAGGAAATGGGTGCAGTCTTTTGAGGTCCTTGTGTGCCCAGTGGGAGGCTACGGTCGAAGCACATGCCCTAAAATGGCAAGAAATGCCAAGCGGCAGCGTCAAATAGTCTCTGGGCAGTGGGCTATAGCCTTTGGGCGGGGTTGGGAAGGTGTTTGAGGGCTCTGGTCGTGAGAAATGGGTGCAATCTTTTGAGGGGTTCTCGTGTACCCAGTGGGAGGCTACGGTCAGAGCCTGCTCTAAAATGTGCAAGACATGCCCAGTAGCGCAGCGTGAAATAATCACAGGCGGTGGGCTATAACTTGCTCCATGAGGGTTGGGAGGGACGTTAGGGGCTCAGTCGTCAAAATGGTACAGTCTTTTCGAGGGTCCTCGTGTGCCCAGTGGGAGGCTCGGTCAAGCCTGCCCTAAAATGGCAAGAAATGCCATGGCGCATGGCGCGTGAAATAGTCACCAGGCCGGTGGGCTATAATAACTGGTCCCGGGGTTGGGGAGGGGGTTTAGGGGGCTCTGGTCGTCGGAAATGGGTACATTCTTTTCGAGGGTCCTCGTGTGCCGAGTGGGAGGCTACGGTCAGAGGCCTGCCCTAAAATGGCAAGAAATGCCCAGTGGCACATCGCGTGAAATAGTCACCGAGGCCGGTGGGCTATAGCCTTTGGTCCGCGGGGGTTGGGGAGGGGTTTAGGGGGCTCTGGTCATCGGAAATGGGTACAGTCTTTTCGAGGTTCTCGTGTGCAGTGGGAGGCTCTGAGTTGAAGCACTGCCTTAAAATGGCAAGAAATACCAATGACGCAGCTCGTGAAAGCAGTCATGGGGCAGTGGGCTATAGCCTTTGGTCCATGAGGGGTTGGGGAGGGAAGTTAGGGCTCTGGCGTGAAATGGGTACAGTCTTTTCGAGGGTCCTCGTGTGCTCGGTGGAGGCTACAGGTCAAGTCTGCCCTAAAATGGCAAGAAATGCCAATGCGCCAGCTGGTGAAATAATCACTAGGCGGTGGGCTATAGCCTTTGGTCCGAGGGGGTTGGGGAGGGGGTTTAGGGGGCTCTGGTCGTGAGAAATGGGTACAGTCTTTTGAGGGTTCTCGTGTGCCTAGTGGGAGGAGTAGGTCAAGCACTGCCCTAAAATGGCAAGAAATGCCTGTGGCCAGTCGTGAAATAGTCACCAAGGCGGTGGGCTATAGCTGGTCCCACAGGAATTGAGGAGGGTGTTTCGGGGGCTCTGGTTGTCGGAAATGGGTACAGTCTTTTCGAGGGTCCTTGTGTGCCCAGTGGGAGGCTACGGTCAGAAGCCTGCCCTAAAATGGCAAGAAATGCCAAGCGGCGCAGCGCGTCAAATAGTCTCCTAGGCCGGTGGGCTATAGCCTTTGGTCCGCGGGGGTTGGGGAAGGTGTTTCGGGGGCTCTGGTCGTCGGAAATGGGTACAGTCTTTTCGAGGGTCCTCGTGTGCTGTGGGAGGCTCTGGTCAAGCCTGCTCTAAAATGGCAAGAACATGCCCAGCCAGGCGCAGCGTGAAATAGTCACGAGGCGGTGGGCTATAGCTTGCTCCAGCGGGGGTTGGGAGGGACGTTAGGGGGCTCTGGAGGTCCGAAATGGGTACAGTCTTTTCGGGGTTCGTGTGCCCGGTGGGAGGCTACGATCAAGCCTGCCCTAAAATGGCAAGAAATGCCAGTGCGTGAAATAGTCACAAGGCGGTGGGCTATAGCCTTTGGTCCGGGGGGGTTGGGGTGGGGTTTAGGGGGCTCTGGTCGTCGGAAATGGGTACAGTCTTTTGAGGGTCCTCGTGTGCGTAGTGGGAGGCTACGGTCGAGCCTGCCTAAAATGGCAAGAAATGCCGTGGCGCAGCGCGTGAAAGCAGTCAGCAAGGCAGTGGGCTATAGCCTTTGGTCCTTGAGGGTTGGGGAGGGAGTTTTGGGGCTCTGGTGGGCCGGAAATGGGTACAGTCTTTTGAGGTCTCGTGTGCCTAGTGGGAGGCTACGGTCAGGCCTGCCCTAAAATGGCAAGAAATGCCAATGGCAGTGCGTGAAAGCAGTCATGGGGCGGTGGGCTATAAGCCTTTAGTCAGCGGGGTTGGGGAGGGGTTTAGGGGCTCAGTCGTCGGAAATGGGTACAGTCTTTTCGAGGTTCTCGTGTACCCAGGTGGGAGGCTCTGATTAGAGGCTTGGCCTAAAATGGCAAGAAATGCCAGCGCGCAGCGTGAAAGCAGTCATGGGGCAGTGGGCTATAATAGCCTGGTCCTTGAGGGGTTGGGGAGGGGTTTTGGGGGCTCAGTGCGTCGGAAATGGGTACAGTCATTTGAGGGTCCTCGTGTGCCAGTGGGAGGCTACGGTCGAAGCACACTAAAATGGGAAAGACATGCCCAGCGCCGCATCAGCGTGATATATTCACAGGCTGGTGGGCTATACTGGTCCCATGAGGGTTGGGAGGAAGTTTAAGGGCTCTTGGTGCGAAAATGGGTACAGTCTTTTGAGGGTCCTCGTGTGCCCAGTTGGAGGCTACGGTCAGGCCTGCTAAAATGGCAAGAAATGCCAATGCGTAGCGATGAAATAGTCAGGGCCGGTGGGCAATAACCTTTGGTCCAGCATGAGGGGTTGGGGAGGGATGTTCGTGGGCTCTGGGTGACGGAAATGGGTGCACTCTTTTCGAGGGTCCTTGTGTGCCCAATGGGAGGCTACGGTCAGAAGCCTGCCCTAAAATGGCAAGAAATGCCCAGCGGCGCATCGCGTGAAATAGTCTCAGAGGCCGGTGGTCTATAGCCTTTATTCCATGAGGGTTGGGAGGGGTTGGGGGTTACGGTCGTGAAATGGGTACAGTCTTTTCGAGTGTTCTCAAGTGCCCAGTGGGAGGCTATGGTCAGAGTCCTGCCTAAAATGGCAAGAAATGCCCAGCTGACGCGCAGAAATAGTCATGCCCAGGCGGTGGGCTATGTGCTGTGGTCGGCAGGGGTTGGGGGGGGGTTAGGGGGCTCGGGGCGTCGGAAATGGGTACAGTCTTTTGAGGTCCTCGTGTGCCCAGTGGGAGGCTACGGTCAGAAGCACACCCTAAAATGGCAAGAAATGCCAGTGGCCGTGCGTGAAACGATCAAGGCAGTCGGCTATAGCCTTTGGTCCATGAGGGGTTGGCGAGGGGTTTGGGGGCTCTGGTCGTCGGAAATGGGTACAGTCTTTCGAGGGTCCTCGTGTGAGTGGGAGGCTCTGATCAGAGGCACTGCCCTAAAATGGCAAGACATGCCCAGTGGCGGCCAGCGTGAAATAATCAAGGGCGGTGGGCTATAGCCTTCGGTCCCCGGGGGTTGGGGAGGGGGTTTCGGGGGCTCTGGTCGTCGGAAATGGGTACAGTCTTTTCGAGGGTCCTCGTGTGCCCAGTGGGAGGCTACGGTCAGTAGCCTGCCCTAAAATGGCAAGAAATGCCCAGCGGCGCAGCGCGTGAAATAGTCACCGAGGCCGGTGGGCTATAGCCTTTGGTCATGAGGGTTGGGGAGGGTTTAGGGTTACTCGTCGGAAATGGGTGCAGTCTTTTCGAGGGTCCTCGTGTGCCCTAGTGGGAGGCTACGGTCAGGAAGCCTGCCCTAAAATGGCAAGAAATGCCAGTAGCGCAGTGCAGAAATAGTGGTAGGCAGTGGGCTATAACTTTGGTCATGAGGGGTTGGGAGGAAGTTCCGGGTCTCACAGGCGTCGAAATGGGTGGAGTCTTTTCGAGGGTCCTCGTGTGCCCAGTGGGAGGCTAAGGTGAGAGCACTAAAATGGCAAGACATACTTGTAGCGTGAAATAGTCACCGAGGCCGGTGGGCTATAGCCTTTGGTCCGCGGGGGTTGGGGAGGGAAGTTCCGGGTCTCTGGGCGTCGAAAATGGGTGGAGTCTTTTCGAGGGTCCTCGTGTGCCCAGTGGGAGGCTAAGGTCAGAAGCCTGCCCTAAAATGGCAAGACATGCCCAGCGGCGCAGCGCGTGAAATAGTCACCGAGGCCGGTGGGCTATAGCCTTTGGTCCCATGAGGAGTTGGGGAGGGGTTTAGGGGCTCTGGTGAGTCGAAATGGGTACAGTCTTTTCGAGGGTCCTCGTGTGCCCGATGGGAGGCTACGGTCAGAAGCACACCCTAAAATAACAGAAATACCCAATGAGCGCGTGAAATAGTCACAGGGCGGTGGGCTATAGCCTTGGTCCCTTGAGGGGTTGGGGAGGGGGTTTAGGGGCTCTGGTCGTCCGAAATGGGTACAGTCTTTTGAGGTCCTCGTGTGCCTAGTGGGAGGCTACGGACAAGGCACTGCCTAAAATGGCAAGAAATGCCAGTATGACCTTGTGAAATAGCATCGCCGAGGCGGTGGGCTATATCCTTGGTCCCACAGGGGTTGGGAGGGGTTTGGGGATTGCTCTGGTGGGTGGAAATGGGTACATTCTTTTGAGGGTCCTCGTGTGCCCAGTTGGAGCTCTGGTCAGCACACTAAAATGGCAAGAAATGCCAGTGGCATGCGATGAAATAGTCATGGGGCGGTGGGCTCTATCCTTTGGTCCCATGAGGTTGGGAGGGGTTTAGAGGTTCTGGTCGTTGGAAATGGGTACAGTCTTTTCGAGGGTCTCGTGTACTTGATGGGAGGCCAGTCACAAGCACATGCCCTAAAATGGCAAGACATGCCAGTATTGGCCTTGTGCGTGAAATAGTCAAGGCAGTGGGCTATAATAGCCTTTGGTCCATGAGGGTTGGGGAGGTGTTTGAGGGCTCTAGTCGTCGAGAAATGGGTACAGTCTTTTGAGGGTCCTCGTGTGTGAGTGGGAGGCTACGGTCGGAGGCACGCCCTAAAATGGCAAGAACTACCAGTGGCCTTGATCAGGAAATAGTCATGGGCAGGTGGGCTATAGCCTTTGCTCCAGCAGAGGTTGGGGAGGGGTTTGGAGGCTCAGTGCGTGAAATGGGTCACAGTCATTTGAGGGTCTCGTGTGCCCAGTGGGAGGCTACTGATTGAAGCACACGCCTAAAATGGGAAGACATGCCAGTGGCATCGCGTGAAATTGTCCATGAATTTGGTGGGCTATATAGCCTTTGGTCCTTGAGGGGTTGGGAGGGAAGTTACAGGGCTCTGGGTGTCAAAAAATGGGTACAGTCTTTTCGAGGGTCCTCGTGTGCCCAGTTGGAGGCTACTGTGAGAAGCATGCCCGAAAATGGCAAGAAATGCCAATGGCCTTGTGCGTGAAATAATCGCCGAGGCGGTGGGCAATAACTTTGGTCCTTGAGGTTGGGGAGGGTGTTCGGGGCTCTGGGTGGCGGAAATGGGTGCAATCTTTTGAGGGTCTCGTGTGCCCATTGGGAAAGGCTACGGTCAAAGCCTGCCCTAAAATGGCAAGAAATGCCCATGGCATAGCGTGGGAAATAATCCACCAAGGCGGTGGGCTATACTGGTCATGAGGGGTTGGGAGGGGCGTCGGAAATGGGTACAGTCTTTTCGAGGGTCTCGTGTGCCCGTGATGAGGCTCTGATTAGAGCCTACCTACAATGACAAGAAATGCCAAGCCCAGGCGCGTGAAATAGTCACCGAGGCCGGTGGGCTATAGCCTTTGGTCCGCGGGGGTTGGGGAGGGGGTTTAGGGGGCTCTGGTTGTCGGAAATGGGTACAGTCATTTTGAGGGTACTCGTGTGCCAAGTGGGAGACTACGGTAAGAGGCCTGCCATAAAATGGCAAGAAATGCCAGTGGCCTTGAGTGAAACAGTCACCGAGGCCGGTGGGCTATAGCCTTTGGTCCGCGGGGGTTGGGGAGGGGGTTTAGAGGGTTCTGGTCGTCGGAAATGGGTACAGTCTTTTCGAGGGTTCTCGTGTACCCAGTGGGAGGCTACGGTTAGGGGCCTGCCTTAAAATGGCAAGAAATACCAGTGGCGCAGCTAGGTAAAGCGGTCATGGGGCCGGTGGGCTATAGCTGGTCACTTGAGGGTTGGGAGGGAAGTTCAGGGGCTCTGGGCGTGAAAATGGGTCTGATCGTTTGAGGGTCCTCGTGTGTGCTGATGGAAGGCTAAGGTCAAGCCTGCCCTAAAATGGCAAGAAATGCCAGTGACGCGCATAGAAATAGTCAAGGGCGGTGGGCTATAGCCTTTAGTCCCATGAGGGTTAGGGGAGGGTTTAGGGGCTCTGGTTGTGGAAATGGGTACAGTCTTTTCGAGGGTCCTTGTGTGCCCAGTGGGAGGCTACGGTCAAGCACTGCCTAAAATGGCAAGAAATGCCAGCGGTATGCCGCGTGAATAGTCTCTGGGCAGTTGGGCTATAGCCTTTGGTCATGAGGGGTTGGGAAGGTGTTTGGGGCTGCGGCGTCGGAAATGGGTACAGTCTTTTGAGGGTCCTCGTGTGATGGGAGGCTACTGATTGAAGCACTGCTCTAAAATGTGAACAAGACATGCCCAGTGGCGCAGTCGTGAAATAGTCAAGGGCGGTGGGCTATAGCCTTTAGCTCCATGAGGTTGGGGAGGGCGTTGAGGGCTCTGGTCGTCAGAAATGGGTACAGTCTTTTCGAGGGTCCTCGTGTGTGCCCGGTGGGAGGCTACGGTCGAGCACATACAAAATGGCAAGAAATGCCAATGGCGCGGCAGCGTGAAATAATCCGCAAGGGCGGTGGGCTATAGTCCTTGGGAGGGGTTTAGGGGGCTCACAGTGGTGGGAAATGGGTACAGACTTTTGAGGTCCTCGTGTGCCTAGTGGGAGGCTACGGTCAGAGGCCTGCCCTAAAATGGCAAGAAATGCCAATGGCCTTGGCAGCGTGAAGCAGTCATGAGGCGGTGGGCTATAGCCTTTGGTCATGAGGGTTGGGGAGGGGTTTAGGGGCTCTGGTCGTCTGAAATGGGTACAGTCTTTTCGAGGGTTCTCGTGTACCAGTGGGAGGCTACTGGTTAGAGGCCTGCCAAAATGGCAAGAAATGCCAATGGCAGCTCGTGAAGCAGTCAGCCAGGCAGGTGGGCTATAACTGGTCCTTGAGGGGTTGGGCGGGAAGTTACAGGGCTCTGGGCGTCGAAAATGGGTGCAGTCTTTTCAGGGTCCTCGTGTGCTCGATGAAGGCTAAGGTCAAGCCTACCCTAAAATGGCAAGAAATGCCCAGCAGTAGCGCGTGAAATAGTCACAGGCCGATGGGCTATGTGCTGGTCAGCGGGGGTTGGGGAGGGGTTTAGGGGCTCAGTGCGTCGGAAATGGGTACGGTCTTTTCGGGGTTCTCGTGTGCCTATTGGGAGGGTAAGGTCAAGCCTGCCCTAAAATGGCAAGAAATGCCAGTGATCAGTCGTGAAATAGTCAAAGGGCGGTGGGCTATACTGGTCCACAGGAATTGAGGAGAGGGTTTGGGGCTCTGGTTGTCGGAAATGGGTACAGTCTTTTGAGGTCCTTGTGTGCCAGTGGGAGGCTACTCTGTCAAGCCTGCCTAAAATAACAAGAAATGCCAAAAGCGGCCTTGTGGCGTCAGAATAATCTCTGGGCGGTGGGCTATAGCCTTTGGTCCTTGAGGGTTGGGGATTGTTTGAGGGGCCTGGTGCGTCGGAAATGGGTACAGTCTTTTCGAGGGTCTCGTTTGCCCAGTTGGAGCTACTGGTCAGAAGCCTGCCCTAAAGCAGCAAGACATGCCAATGGCCAGCGCGTGAAATAATCCAGGGCGGTGGGCTAGCCAATAACTGGTCCCATGAGGGGTTGGGGAGGGGCGTTAGGGGCTCTGGTCGTCGAAATGGGTACAGTCTTTTCGAGGTCCTCGTGTGCCCAGGTGGGAGGCTCTGATCAGAAGCCTGCCCTAAAATGGCAAGAAATGCCCTGGGGGGCAGCGGGTGAAATAGTCACCGATGCCGGTGGGATATAACCTTTAGTCCCATGAGAGGTTGGGGAGGGGTTTATGGGGCTCAGTGGGTGAAATGGGTACAGTCTTTGAGGGTCCTCGTGTGCCTAGTGGGAGGCTACGGTCAGGCCTGCCCTAAAATATAGAAATGCCCATGGCGCATAGTGAAGCAGTCATGGCCGGTGGGCTATAGCCTTTGGTCCATGGGGTTGGGGAGGGAGTTTGGGGGCCACAGTGGGTGAAATGGGTACAGTCTTTAATAAAGTCCTCGTGTGCCTAGTGGGAGGCTACAGTCAGAGGACTGCCCTAAAATGGCAAGAAATGCCATGCCGGCAGTAGCGTGAAGCAGTCGCCAAGGCGGTGGGCTATAGCCTTTAGTCCCGGGGTTGGGGAGGGGTTTAGGGGCTCAGTCGTCGGAAATGGAGTACAGTCTTTTCGAGGTTCTCGTGTACCCGATGGGAGGCTACAGTTAGAGGCACATGGCCTAAATAAAAGAAATGCCCAGTAGGCCTTGGCATTAAACGATCGCGAGGCGGTGGGCTATAGCCTTTGGTCCATGAGGTTGGGAGGGGTTTAGGAGCTCTGGTGCGTGAAATGGGTACAGTCATTTCGAGGGTCCTCGTGTGCCAGGTGGGAGGCTCAGTCAGAAGCACTGCCCTAAAATGGAAGACATGCCCAGTGCATCGCGTGATATATTCACAGGCAGTGGGCTATAGCCTTCAGTCCTTGAGGGGTTGGGAGGGGAAGTTCTGGGGCTCTTGGTGCGAAAATGGGTACAGTCGTTTGAGGGTCGTCGTGTGCCCAGGTTGGAGGCTCTGGTCAAGCCTGCCCTAAAATGGCAGAAATGCCAGTGGCAGTGGCGTGAAATAAGTCATGGGGCAGTGGGCAATAGCCTTTAGTCCTTGAGGGGTTGGGAGGGCTGTTCGGGGAGCTCTGGGTGGAAATGGGTGCAATCTTTTGAGGGTCTCGTGTGCCCGGTGGGAGGCTACAGTCAGGCACTGCCCTAAAATAATAAAGAAATACCAGTGGCCTTGATGGAAATAGTCATGAGGCGGTGGGCTATAACTGCTCCCTTGAGGGTTGGGAGGGGTTTGGGGGGGCCTCTGGTCGTCGGAAATGGGTACAATCATTTTGAGGGTCCTCGTGTGATGGGAGGCTACGATTGCACTAAAATGGGAAGACATGCCCTTGGCATCGCGTGGGGAAATTATCACTTAGGCTGGTGGGCTATGGCCTTCAGTCATGAGGGGTTGGGAGGGAAGTTACAGGGGATCTGGGTGTCGAAAATGGGTACAGTCTTTTCGGGGTCCTCGTGTGTGCCAGGTTGGAGGCTCTGATTGAGCACATGCCTAAATGGAAAAGAAATGCCAGTGGCCTTGTGGCGTGGAAATAGTCAGCAAGGGCGGTGGGCAATAGCTGGTCCATGAGGGGTTGGGAAGGGGTGTTCGAGGGCTCTGGGTGGGGGAAATGGGTGCAATCTTTTCGAGGGTCCTCGTGTGCCCATTGGGAGGCTCTGGTCAAGGCACTGCCTAAAATGGCAAAAATGCCAATGACCTTGTCGCGTGAAATAGTCAAGGCGGTGGGCTATAACTGCTGGTCCGCAGGGATTGGGAGGCGTCGGAATGGGTCTGAGGTCTTTTGAGGTCCTCGTGTGCCCGTGGCGAGCTACAGTTGAGGCCTACCCTAAAATGACAAGAAATGCCAGCGCAGCGCGTGAAATAGTCACAAGGCGGTGTGCTATAGCCACTTTGGTCCATGAGGGTTGGGGAGGAGTTTAGGGGCTCTGGTTGTGGAAATGGGTACAGTCTTTTGAGGGTCCTCGTGTGCCTAGTGGGAGACTACGGTCAGGAGGCCTGCCCTAAAATAGCAAGAAATGCCCTGGCCATGTGCGTGAAGCAGTCGCTTGAGGCAGTGGGCTATAGCTGGTCCATGAGGTTGGGGAGGGGTTTAGGGAGTTCTGGGTGAGAAATGGGTACAGTCTTTTCGGGGTCTCGTGTACCCAGTGGGAGGCTACGGTTAGAGCCTGCCCTAAAATGGCAAGAAATGCCAGTGAGCAGCCTTTGTAAAGCAGTCATGGGCAGCCGGTGGGCTATGGCCTTTAGTCATGAGGGTTGGGGGGGGAAGTTCTGGGGCTGTGGGCGTCCAAAATGGGTGAAATCTTTTCGAGGGTGCTCGTGTGGCCCAGTGGGAGGCTAAGGTCAAGCACATGCCCTAAAATGGCAGAAATGCCATGGCCAGTAGCCGCGTGAAATAATCACCAAGGCGGTGGGCTATAGCCTTTAGTCCTTGCGGGGGTTGGGAGGGGTTTAGGGGCTCTGGTGCGTCGAAATGGGTACAGTCTTTTCGAGGTTCTCGTGTACCCAGGTGGGAGGCTACTGTTAGAGCACAGCCTAAAATAACAGAAATGTGGCGCATGCGTGAAATAGTCACAAGGGCCGGTGGGCTATAATGGTCATGAGGTTGAGGAGGGTGTTTGGGTGCTTTCTGGTTGTCGGAAATGAGTGCAGTCTTTTCGAGGGTCCTGAGTGTGCCCGATTGGGAGGCTCACTGAGCACACCAAAAATAACAAGAAATGCCAAGCGGGCGTCAAATAGTCTCTGGGCGGTGGGCTATAGCCTTTGGTCCTTGAGGGGTTGGGAAGGTGTTGGGGGTTCTAGTGTCGGGAAATGGGTACAGTCTTTTCGAGGTCCTCGTGTACTTGATGGGAGGCTACAGTTAGAGGCCTGCTAAAATGGCAAAAATGCCCAGTGGCCTTGCAGAGAAATAGTCGAGGCAGGTGGGCTATGGTGAACTAGTCATGAGGTTGGGGGAGTTGGCGTCGTCAAAATGGTGAAATCTTTTCGAGGGTCCCTCGTGTGGCCAGTGGGAGGCTAAGGTCAGAAGCACTGCCTAAAATGGCAAGAAATGCCCATGGCCTTGTGCGTGAAATAGTCACCGAGGCCGGTGGGCTATAACTGGTCCCATGAGGGGTTAGGGAGGGGTTTAGGGGCTCAGTCGTCGAAATGGGTACAGATCTTTTCGAGGGTTCGTGTACCCGGTGGGAGGCTCTGAGTTAGAGGCCTGGCCTAAAATAAGCAAAAATGCCAGTGTGTGCAGCGCGTGAAATAATCAAGGGCGGTGGGCTATAGCCTTTGGTCCTTGAGGGTTGAGGAGGTGTTTGGTGCTCTGGTTAGCCAGGAAATGGGTACAGTCTTTTCGAGGTCTGGTGTGCCCAGTGGGAGGCTACTGTCGAGCACGCCAAAAATGGCAAGAAATGCAGCGGCGCAGCGCGTCAAATAGTCTCTGGGCGGTGGGCTACTGCTGGTCCTGGTCCTTGAGGTTGGGAAGGTGTTTGAGGCTCTGAGTGCGTGGAAATGGGTACAGTCTTTTCGAGGGTCCTCGTGTGCAGTGGGAGGCTACAGTCGAGCCTGCCCTAAAATAATGGCAAGACATGCCCAGCCTTGGCGCAGCGCGTGAAATAGTCACCAAGGGCGGTGGGCTATAGCCTTTGCTCCATGAGGTTGGGAGGGCGTTGGGGCTCAGTGGTCTAAATGGGTGCAGTCTTTTCGAGGTCCTCGTGTGCCCGGTGGGAGGCTACGGTCGGGCACTGCCCTAAAATGGCAAGAAATGCAATGACGCTGGCACGTGGAAATAATCATGAGGGCAGTGGGCTATAAGCCTTTGGTCCATGAGGGTTGGGGAGGGGTTTAGGGGGCTCTGTTCGCCATGGAAATGGGTACAGTCTTTTGAGGGGTCCTCGTGTGCCTAGTGGGAGGCTACAGGTCAGAGGCTGCCTAAAATAAAGAAATGCTTGGCCAGCAATAGCGATGAAATAGTAATAGGGCCGGTGGGCAATAATGCTGGTCCATGAGGGTTGGGAGGGGTTTAGGGGGCTCTTTTTGTGGAAATGGTACAGTCTTTTGAGGTCCTCGTGTGCCTAGTGGGAGGCTACGGTCGAGGCCTGCCTAAAATAGCAAGAAATGCCCAATGGCGACCGCGTAAAGCAGTCATGAGGCGGTGGGCTATATCCTTTGGTCACAGGGGTTGGGAGGGGTTTAGATTGCTCACAGTGCGTTGGAAATGGGTACATTCTTTTTAGGGTCTCGTGTGCCCAGGTTGGAGCTCTGATCAGCTGCCTACAAAAAATGGCAAAATGCCCAGCCTTGTGCAGTGAAATAATCATAGCGGTGAGCTCTATCACTGGTCCACAGGGGTTGGGAGGGTTTTGGGGGTTACAGTGGGTTGGAAATGGGTAGTCTTTCGAGGGTCCTCGTGTGCAGTGGGAGGCCATGCAGTCACAAACACACACTAAAATGGCAAGACATGCCAGTGGCCTTAGCCTTGAAATAGTCAGCGAGGCGGTGGGCTATAGCCTTTAGTCATGAGGGTTGGGAAGGTGTTTGGGGGCTGGGTAGGCCGGAGTAAAGGTACTGATCTTTAGAGGGTCTCGTGTGCCCGTGGCAGGCTCTGATTAGAGGCTACCCTGCAATGACAAAAAATGCCAAGCCTTGCGTGAAATAGTCACAGGGCGGTGGGCTATGTGCTGGTCCTTGGGGGTTGGGAAGGTGTTGGGGGCTCTGGTCGTCGGGAAATGGGTACAGTCATTTGAGGGTCCTCGTGTGCAAGTGGGAGGCTACGGTCAGAAGCACTAAAATGGGAGAAGACATGCCCTTGACGTATGCATCGCGTGATTAATTGTCATAGTGGTGGGCTATAGCCTTTGGTCCCCGGGGTTAGGGAGGGAAGTTCAGGGCTCTGGGTGTGAAAATGGGTACAGTCTTTTCGAGGTCCTCGTGTGCTTGCAGTTGGAGGCTTCAGTCGAGGCCTGCCCTAAAATGGCAAGAAATGCCAATGGCCTGTGCGTGAAATAGTCCAAGGCGGTGGGCAATAGCCAGGTCCCATGAGGGGTTGGGGAGGGTTTAGGGGCTCTTTTCATGGAAATGTACAGTCTTTTTGAGGGTCTCGTGTACCTAGTGGGAGGCTCAGTGAGAGCCTGCCTAAAATGGCAAATGACAGTGGCCTTGGCATTAAAGCAGTGAGGCGGTGGGCTATATCCTTTGGTCCACGGGGGTTGGGGAGGGGGTTTCGGGTGCTCTGGTCGTTGGAAATGGGTACATTCTTTTTGAGGGTCCTCGTGTGCCCAGTTGGAGGCTACAGTCAGAAGCCTGCCTAAAATGGCAAGAAATGCCAGTAGCCGCGTGGAAATAATCGCCATAGGGCGGTGGGCTCTATCAACTGGTCCCACAGGGGTTGGGAGGGGTTTGAGTTCTGGTCGTTGGAAATGGGTACAGTCTTTTGAGGGGTCCTCGTGTGCCCAGGTGGGAGCCACGATGTAAGCACACCTAAAATGGCAAGACATGCCAGTGTATGGCAGCCGCGTGAAATAATCATGGCCCAGGTGGGCTATAGCCTTTAGTCATGAGGGGTTGGGAAGGTGTTTGAGGGGCTCTGAGTCGTGGAAATGGGTCTGATCTTTTGAGGGTCCTCGTGTGCCAGTGGGAAGCTCTGATCCGAGCTGCCCTAAAATGGCAAGAACTACCCAGTGTGATCTGAAATAATCCAGGGCCGGTGGGCTATAGCCTTTGCTCCCATGAGGTTGGGGAGGGTTTGGGGAACTCTGAGGTCGTGGGAAATGGGTCAGTCATTTCGAGAGTCCTCGTGTGCCAGTGGGAGGCTGTCAGGAAGCATACTAAAATGGGAGAAGACATGCCCAGTAGCCAGCGTGCGCGAAATTGTCATAGAGGCTGGTGGGCTATAATGCCTTTAGTCCATGAGGGTTGGGGAGGGAAGTTAAGGAGCTCTGGGTGCGAAAATGGGTACAGTCTTTTCGAGGGTCCTCGTGTGCCCGAGTTGGAGGCTCTCGGTCAGAAGCCTGCCTAAAATAACAAGAAATACTGGCCAATGACTGCAGCGTGGGAAATAATCATGCCAAGGCGGTGGGCAATAGCCTTTGGTCCCGCAGGGGTTGGGAGGGGTGTTGGGAGGCTCTGGGTGGCGAAATGGGTGCAATCTTTTCGAGGTCCCTCGTGTGCCCATTAGGAGGCCTCTGGTCAAGGCACACTAAAATAATGAAAATGCCAGTGGCCTTGTGTAGCGTGAAATAGTCACAAGTAGCGGTGGGATATAGCCTTAGGTCCACGGTGGTTGGGGAGGGGCGTCGGAAATGTGTACAGTCTTTTTGAGGGTCCTCGTTTGCCTAGTGGGAGGCTCTGATCAGGAGGCACTGCCTAAAATGGCAAGAAATGCCCAGTGGCCTTGGCGCGTGAAGCAGATCGCCGAGGGCGGTGGGCTATATACTTTGGTCCACGGGGGTTGGGGAGGGGGTTTCGGGTGCTCTGGTCGTTGGAAATGGGTACATTCTTTTTGAGGGTCCTCGTGTGCCCAGTTGGAGGCCTCGATCGAGAAGCCTGCCACTAAAATAGAAATGCCCTATAGCGCAGCAGCGTGAAATAATCGCCGAGGCAGTGGGCTCTATCCTTTCAGTCCACAGGGGTTGAGGGAGGGTTTCAGGAGTTCAGTCGTTGGAAATGGGTACAGTCTTTTGAGGTCTCGTGTACTTGATGGGAGGCCACAGTCCTGGCTTCGCCCTAAAATGGCAAGACATGCAGTGTGACCGTGAAAATAGTCATGCGAGGGCGGTGGGCTATGTCCTTTGGTCCATGGGGTTGGGGAAAGGTGTTTGAGAACTCACAGTGCGTCGGAAATGGGTCACAGTCTTTTGAGGGTCCTCGTGTACTTGCCCAGTAGGAGGCCTCAGTCAGAGGCACTGCCTAAAATGGCAAGAACCAGCCAGTGTGATGGGAAATAGTCAAGGGCCGGTGGGCTATAGCTGAACTCCATGAGGTTGGGAGGGTTTTGGGGGCTCTGGTCGTCGGGAAATAGGTACAGTCATTTGAGAGTCCTCGTGTGCAGTGGGAGGCTACGGTCGAGCTTTGCCACTAAAATGGGAAGACATGCCCTTGTATCGCGTGAAGTGTCCCGCAGGCTGGTGGGCTATAATAGTCCATGGGGTTGGGAGGGAAGTTACAGGGCTCACGGGTGCAGAAAATGGGTACAGTCTTTTCGAGGTTCCTACGTGTACCCAGGTGGGAGGCTGATTAGAGCCTGCCCTAAAATGGCTGAAATGCCAATGGCCGCAGTGCATGAAGCAGTCAGCAAGGCCGGTGGGCTATAAGCCTTCAAATCAGCGGGGTTGGGAGGAGAGTTACGGGGCTCTGAGGCGTTGAAAATGGGTACAAAATCTTTTCGAGGGTCTCGTGTGGCGGTGGGAGGCTAAGGTCGAAGCCTTTGCCCTAAAATGTGCAAGAAATGCCAAGCTGGTAGCGCACAGAAATAGTCCTGCCAAGGGCGGTGGGCTACTGGCCTTTGGTCCATGAGGGGTTAGGGAGGGGTTTAGGGGCTCAGTTGTCGGAAATGGGTACAGTCTTTTAGGGGTCCTTGTGTATGCCAGGTGGGAGGCTTCTGATCGAGCACACCACTAAAATATGCCAAAAATGCTTAAGCGGCGCGTAGCGTCAGAAATAGTCTCTGAGCAGTGGGCTATAGCCTTTAGGGCATGAGGGTTGGGGAAAATGTTGAGGGGCTCACGGTCGTGGAATGGGTACAGTCTTTTGAGGGTCACTCGTGTGCAGTGGGAGCTACAGTCAGGCTTTGCTCTAAAATAGCAAGACATGCCAGTGGCGTGGCGTGGAAATAGTCACCAGGCGGTGGGCTATATCATGCTCCATGAGGGTTGGGGAGGGCGTTGAGGGGCTCTGGTCGTCAAAATGGGTCACAGTCTTTTCGAGGGTCCTCGTGTGCAGTGGGAGGCTACGGTCAGAGCCTGCCATAAAATGGCAAGAAATGCCAGCAGGACTGTAGTGAAATAGTCACCATAGGGCGGTGGGCTATGCCTTTGGTCCCATGAGGGTTGGGGAGGGGTTTAGGGGCTCTGGTGCGTGAAATGGGTACTGAGACTTTTGAGGGTCCTCGTGTGCCTAGTGGGAGGCTCACGGTCGAGAGCCTGCCCTAAAATGGCAAAAGAAATGCCATGGCGCAGCGTAAATGATGGCCAAAGGCAGTGGGCTATAACTAATCATGAGGGGTTGGGGAGGAGGTTTAGGGGCTCACAGTCGTCGGAAATGGAGTGCAGTCTTTTGAGGGGTTCATCGTGTACCCAGGTGGGAGGCTACAGTTAGAGGCCTGCCTTAAAATGGCAAGAAATACCCAATGACGCAGCTCGTGAAAGCAGTGTGCAGCCAGTGGGCTATACTAGTCCATGCGGGGTTGGGGAGGAAGTTAGGGCTCACAGGCGTCGAAAATGGGTGATCTTTTGAGGGTCCTCGTGTGCTCGGGTGGAGCTAAGGTCGAAGCCTGCCCTAAAATGGCAAGAAATGCTGGCGGTGGCCTTGTTGGCCGTGAAATAGTCAAGGGCAGTGGGCTCTGTGCTAGTC